>LS990922.1:30250354-30318595 GCA_900464855.2 Musa schizocarpa | reverse complement strand
AAGATCGGGAACCCAAAGAGAATTTGAATTTTGGAGCCCAAATTTGAATCCTCTTGAGGCTGAGGGTTTAGGCGCACGCTTGTCGCGTCCGGTGCGCGGTCGGCCTCGTGGGCATCGGAGAGATCCGAGAATGGCGATTAAGAGATCGTTCGAGGGTTTCGGGGCGCGCGAGGGTCCCCGGTCGTCGATACGCCGTCCGTGACGTGCATAAAGACGAGGGACAACGCACACAAAACGAGTGCGATCATACCAGCACTAATGCACCGGATCCCATCGAACCCCGTTAAGTGTGCTTGGGCGAGAGTAGTACTAGGATGGGTGACCCCCCCGGGAAGTCCTCGTGTTGCACTCCTTTTGTGCCCCGAGCGACCAAAAACTCTTCCATCGACCACCGAGGCGATGGTTTTGGGCCTCGAATTTGCCGTGACCGCCACGCTAGTCAGTCCTCGGGGCTCGAGAGAGCTTTCCAGAATGGGGTCGCAATAGCGATTCCGAGTCCGATCGAGAAAGTTCAGAAGGTTTCGGCGCACGCTTGTCGTGTCCAGTGCGCGGTCGGCCTCGTGGGCATCGGAGAGATCCGAGAATGGCGATTCCGAGATCGTTCGACGGTTTCGGGGCGTGCGAGGGTCCCCGGTCGTCGATACGCCGTCCGTGACGTGCACAAAGGCGAGGGACGATGCACACAAAACGAGTGCGATCATACCAGCACTAAAGCACCGGATCCCATCAGAACTCCGAAGTCAAGCGTGCTTGGGCGAGAGTAGTACGAGGATGGGTGACCCCTTGGGAAGTCCTCGTGTTGCACTCCTTTTTGTGCCCCGAGCGACCAAAACCTCTCTCGTCGACCTCCGAGGCGATGGTTTTGGGCCTCGAAATTTGCCGTGACCACTACGCAGTCAGTCTCGTGGGGCTCCGAGGGAGCTTTCCAGAATGGGGTCGCAAAAGCGATTCCGAGTCCGATTGAGAAAGTTCAGAAGGTTTCGGCGCATGCTTGTCGTGTCCGGTGCGCGGTCGGCCTCGTGGACATCGGAGAGATCCGAGAATGGCGATTCCGAGATCGTTCGACGGTTTCGGGGCGCGCGAGGGTCCCCAGTCGTCGATACGCCGTCCGTGATGTGCACAAAGGCGAGGGACGACGCACACAAAACGAGTGCGATCATACCAGCACGAAAGCACCGGATCCCATCAGAACTCCGAAGTCAAGCGTGCTTGGGCGAGAGTAGTACTAGGATGGGTGACCCCCTGGGACGTCCTCGTGTTGCACTCTTTTTTGTGCCCCGAGCGATCAAAACCTCTCCCGTCGACATCCGAGGCGATGGTTTTGGGCCTCGAATTTGTCGTGACCGCCACGCAGTCAGCCTCGTGGGGTTCGAGAGCTTTTACGGAATGGGGTCGCAATAGCGATTCCGGAACCGATCGAGAAAGTTCTGAGGGTTTCAAGACGCTGTCATGTCCGTGCGCCGGCCGGCCTTGTGGGCATCGGATAGATCCGAGAATGGCGATTCCGGTGATCGCTCGAGGGTTTCGGGCTGCTAGGGTCCCCGGTCGCCGACATACCGGCCCCGCGGACGCACAAAGGTGAGGGACGACGCACACAAAATGAGTGCGATCATACCTGCACTAAAGCACCGGATCCCATCAGAACTCCGAAGTTAAGCGTGCCTCGGCAAAAGTAGTACTAGGATGGGTGTCCCCCTAGGATGTCCTCGTGTTGCACTCCTTTTTGTGCCCCGAGCGACCAAAACCACTCCCGTCGACCTCCGAGGCGATTGTTTTGGGCCTCGTAATTTGTTGTGACCGCTATGTTGTCAGTCTCGTGGGGCTCCGAGAGAGCTTTCTGGAATAGGGTCGCAGTAGCGATTCCGAGTCCGATCGAGAAAGTTATGAGGGTTTAGGCGCACGCTTGTCATGTCCGGTGCGCGGTCGGCCTCGTGGGCATCGGAGAGATCCGAGAATGGCGATTCCGAGATCGTTCGACGGTTTCGGGGCGTGCGAGGGTCCCCGGTCGTCGATACGCCGTCCGTGACGTGCACAAAGGCGAGGGACGATGCACACAAAACGAGTGCGATCATACCAGCACTAAAGCACCGGATCCCATCAGAACTCCGAAGTCAAGCGTGCTTGGGCGAGAGTAGTACTAGGATGGGTGACCCCCTGGGAAGTCCTCGTGTTGCACTCCTTTTTGTGCACCGAGCGACCAAAACCTCTTCCGTCGACCACCGAGGCGATGGTTTTGGGCCTCGAAATTTGCCGTGACCGCTACGCTGTCGGTCTCGTGGGGCTCCGAGAGAGCTTTCCAGAATAGGGTAGCAATAGCGATTCCGAGTCCGATCGAGAAGGTTCTGAGGGTTTAGGCGCACACTTGTCGTGTCCGGTGCGCGGTCAGCCTCGTGGGCATCGGAGAGATCCGAGAATGGCGATTCAGAGATCGTTCGAGGGTTTCACAAGCGCCCAGAGGGTCCCCTGTCGTCGATACGTCCGTGACATGCACAAAGACGAGGGACAACGCACACAAAACGAAAAGCGATCATACCAGCACTAAAGCACCGGATCCCATCAAAACCCAAAGTCAAGCTGCTTTGGGCGAGAGTAGTACTTGAATGGGTGACCCCCCTGGTAGTCCTCGTGTTGCACTCTTTTTGTGCCCCGAAGCCACCAAAACCTCTCCGCCGACCTCCGAGGCGATGGTTTTGGGCCTCGAATTTGCCGTGACCGCCACGCAGTCAGTCTCTGTGGGGCTCCGGAGAGCTTTCCAGAATGGGGTCGCAAAAGCCATTCCGAGTCCCATCGAGAAAGTTCTGAGGGTTTAGGCGACGCTTGTCGGGTCCGCGCGGGTCGGCCCGTGGGCATCGGAGAGATCCGAGAATGGCGATTAAGAGATCGCTCGAGGGTTTCGTGGGTGCCATGGGGTCCCCGGTCGCCGATGAACCGTCCGCGGACGCGCACAAAGACGAGGGACAACGCACACAAAACGAAAAGCGATCATACCAGCACTAAAAGCACCGGATCCCATCAGAACTCCGGGTTAAGTGCTTGGGCGAGAGTAGTACCAGGATGGGTGACCCCTTGGAAGTCCTCGTGTTGCACTCCTTTTGTGCACCGAAAGCCACCAAAACCTCTTCCGTCCGACCACCGAGGCGATAGTTTTGGGCCTCGAATTTGCCGTGACCGCCACGCAGTGGGCCTCTGTGGGGCGGTGAGAGCTTTCCGAATGGGGTCGCAATAGCGCATTCCAGTCCGATCGAGAAGGTTCTGAGGGTTTAGGCGCACACTTGTCGTGGTCCGTGCGCGGTCGGCGCCTCGTGGGCATCGGAGAGATCCGAGAATGGCGATTCCAGATCGCTCGAGGGTTTCAAGCGCCAAGGGTCCCCGGTCATCGATACGCCGTCCGTGACATGCACAAAGATTTAGGGACAACGCACACAAAACGAAAAGCGATCATACCAGCACTAAAGCACCGGATCCCATCAGAACTCCAAAAGTCAAGCGTGCTTGGGGCGAGAGTAGTACTAGAATGGGTGACCCCCGGTAGTCCTCGTGTTGCACTCCTTTTGTGCCCCCGAACCAAAAAAACTCTCCGCCGACCTCCGAGGCGATGGTTTTGGGCCTCGAATTTGCCGTGACCACCACGCAGTCAGTCAGTCTCGTGGGGCCGAGAGAGCTTTCCGAATGGGGTCGCAAAAGCGATTCCGAGTCCGATCGAGAAAGTTCTGAGGGTTTAGCGCACGCTTGTCGGTCCGGCACGCGTGGTCGGCCTCGGGGCATCGGAGAGATCCGAGAATGGCGATTAAGAGATCGCTCGAGGGTTTCGGGCGCCGCGAGGGTCCCCTGGTCGCCGATACGCCCCGTGACGCATAAAGATGAGGGACAACGCACACAAAACGAAAAGCGATCATACCAGCACTAATGCACCGATCCCATCAGAACTCCGGCTTGCGTGCTTGGGCGAGAGTAGTACTAGGATGGGTGACCCCTGGGAAGTCCTCGTGTTGCACTCCTTTTGTGCCCCGAGCCACCAAAACCTCTTCCGTCGACCACCGAGGCGATGGTTTTGGGCCTCGAATTTGTCGACCGCCACGCAGTCAGTCTAGTGGGGCCGAGAGAGCTTTCCAGAATGGGGTCGCAATAGCGATTCCGGAGTCCGATCGAGAAAGTTCAGAAGGTTTCGCAAGACGCTTTGTCGCCTCCAAATCAATGGTCGGCCTCGTGGGCATCGGAGAGATCCGAGAATGGCGATTCCGAGATCGCTCGAGGGTTTCGGGCGCGGCGAGGGTCCCCGTCGTCGATACGCCGTCCGACGATGTGCAATAAAGGCGAGGGGACGACGCACACAAAAACGAGTGCGATCATACCAGCACTAAAGCACCGGATCCCATCGAACTCCGGGTCAAGCTGCTTGGGCGAGTAGTACTAGGATGGGTGACCCCTTGGAAGTCCTCGTGTTGCACTCCTTTTGTGCCCCGAAAGACCAAAACCTCTCCGCCGACCGAGGCGATGGTTTTGGGCCTCGAATTTGCCGTGACCACTACGCAGTCAGTCTCGTGGGCCTCGAGGGAGCTTTCCAGAATGGGGTCGCAAAAAGCGATTCCGAGTCCGATTGAGAAAGTTCAGAAGGTTTCGGCGATGCTTGTCGTGGTCCGGCGCGCGGTCGGCCTCGTGGGCATCGGAGAGATCCGAAATGGCGATTCGGAGATCGCTCGAGGGTTTCGGGCGCCAGAGGGTCCCCGGTCGTCGATACGCCGTCCGATGATGTGCAATAAAGGCGAGGGACGACGCGACAAAAACGAAAAGCGATCATACCAGCACTAAAAGCACCGGATCCCATCAGAAACCGGGTCAAGCGCTTGGGCGAGAGTAGTACTAGGATGGGTGACCCCTGAAGTCCTCGTGTTGCACTCTTTTTGTGCCCCGAAGCGACCAAAACCTCTCCCGTCGACCTCCTCGGGAGGCGATGGTTTTGGGCCTCGAAATTTGTCGTGACCGCTACGCAGTCAGTCTCGTGGGGCTCCGAGAGAGCTTTCCGGAATGGGGTCGCAATAGCAATTCCGAGTCCGATCGAGAAAGTTCTGAGGGTTTCGGCGCACGCTTGTCGTGTCCGGTGCGCGGTCGGCCTCGTGGGCATCGGAGAGATCCGAGAATGGCGATTCCGAGATCGTTCGAGGGTTTCGGGGCGCGCGAGGGTCCCCGGTCATCGATACGCCGTCCGTGACGTGCACAAAGGCGAGGGACGACGACACAAAAATGGGTGCGATCATACCAGCATTAAAGCACCGGATCCCATCAGAACTCCGGGTTAAGCGCTTGGGAGAGTAGTACTAGGATGGGTGACCCCTCAGGAAGTCCTCGTGTTGCACTCCTTTTGTGCCCCCGAAATGCACCAAAACCTCTCCCGCCGACCTCCGAGGTGATTGTTTTGGGCCTCAAATTTGTCGTGACCGCTACGCAGTCAGTCCTCGTGGGGCTCCGAGAGCTTTCCTAATGGGGTCGCAATAGCGATTCCGAGTCCGATCGAAAAGTTATGAGGGTTTCGCGACGCTTGTCGTGTCCGGCGCGGTCGGCCTCGTGGGCATCGGAGAGATCCAAGAATGGCGATTCCAGATCGCTCGAGGGTTTCGGGCGCCGAGGGTCCCCTTGTCGTCGATACGCCGTCCGCGACGTGCACAAAGACGAGGGACAACGCACACAAAACGAAAAGCGATCATACCAGCACTAAAAGCACCGGATCCCATCAGAACTCCGGGTTAAGCGTGCTTTGGGCGAGAGTAGTACTAGGATGGGTGACCCCTGGGAAGTCCTCGTGTTGCACTCTTTTTTGTGCCCCGAAAACCAAAAAACCTCTCCGGCCACCGACCGAGGCGATGGTTTTGGGCCTCGAAATTTGTCGTGACCGCTACGCAGTCAGTCTCGTGGGGCTCCGAGAGAGCTTTCCGGAATGGGGTCGCAATAGCGATTCCGAGTCCGATCGAGAAAGTTCTGAGGGTTTCGGCGCACGCTTGTCGTGTCCGGTGCGCGGTCGGCCTCGTGGGCATCGGAGAGATCCGAGAATGGCGATTCAGAGATCGTTCGAGGGTTTCGGGGCGCGCGAGGGTCCCCGGTCGTCGATACGCCGTCCGTGACGTGCACAAAGGCGAGGGACAACGCACACAAAACGAGTGCGATCATACCAGCACTAAAGCACCGGATCCCATCAGAACTCCGAAGTTAAGCGTGCTTGGGCGAGAGTAGTACTAGGATGGGTGACCCCCTGGGAAGTCCTCGTGTTGCACTCCTTTTTGTGCCCCGAGCGACCAAAACCTCTCCCGTCGACCTCCGAGGCGATGGTTTTGGGCCTCGAAATTTGTCGTGACCGCTACGCAGTCAGTCTCATGGGGCTCCGAGAGAGCTTTCCAGAATGGGGTCGCAATAGCGATTCCGAGTCCGATCGAGAAAGTTCAGAAGGTTTCGGCGCACGCTTGTCGTGTCCGGTGCGCGGTCGGCCTCGTGGGCATCGGAGAGATCCGAGAATGGCGATTCCGAGATCGTTCGAGGGTTTCGGGGCGCATGAGGGTCCCCGGTCGTCGATACGCCGTCCGTGACGTGCACAAAGACGAGGGACGACGCACACAAAACGAAAAGCGATCATACCAGCACTAAAGCACCGGATCCCATCAGAACTCCGGGTTAAGCGCAGGGCGAGAGTAGTACTAGGATGGGTGACCCCCGGGAAGTCCTCGTGTTGCACTCCTTTTGTGCCCCGAAATTACCAAAACCTCCCCGCCGACCTCCGAGGCGATGGTTTTGGGCCTCGAAATTTGTCGTGACCGCTACGCAGTCAGTCTCGTGGGGCTCCGAGAGAGCTTTCCGGAATGGGGTCGCAATAGCGATTCCGAGTCCGATCGAGAAAGTTCTGAGGGTTTCACGCACGCTTGTCGTCCGGTGCGCGGTCGGCCTCGTGGGCATCGGAGAGATCCGAGAATGGCGATTCCAGAGATCGCTCGAGGGTTTCGGGCGCGCGAGGGTCCCCGGTCGTCGATACGCCGTCCGACGACGCATAAAAAAGGGGGACAACGCACACAAAAACGAAAAGCGATCATAACAGCACTAAAGCACCGGATCCCATCAGAACTCCGGGTTAAGTGTGCTTGGGCGAGAGTAGTACTAGGATGGGTGACCCCCTGGGAAGTCCTCGTTTGCACTCTTTTTGTGCCCCGAAATACCAAAACCTCTCCGCCGACCACCGAGGCGATGGTTTTGGGCCTCGAATTTGCCGACCGCTACGCAGTCAGTCTCGTGGGGCTCCGAGAGAGCTTTCCAGAATGGGGTCGCAATAGCGATTCCGAACCGATCGAGAAAGTTCAGAGGGTTTCAGCGACGCTTGTCGTGGTCCCGTGCGCGGTCGGCCTCGTGGGCATCGGAGAGATCCGAGAATGGCGATTCCGAGATCGCTCGACGGTTTCGGGGCGCGAGGGTCCCCGGTCGTCGATACGCCGTCCGCGACGTGACGTGCACAAAGGCGAGGGACGACGCACACAAAACGAAAAGAGATCATACCAGCACTAAAGCACCGGATCCCATCAGAACTCCGGTTAAGCGCGTTTGGGCGAGAGTAGTACTAGGATGGGTGACCCTTTGGGAAGTCCTCGTTTGCACTCCTTTTTTTGCCCCGAAAATGACAAAAACCTCTCCCCGCCGACCTCCGAGGCGATGGTTTTGGGCCTCGAATTTGTCGGACCGCCACGCCATTGTCAGTCCCTCGGGGGTTCGAGAGAGCTTTCCGAATGGGGTCGCAATAGCGATTCCGAGTCCGATCGAGAAAGTTCTGAGGGTTTCAAGCACGCTTGTCGTGGTCCGTGTGCGCGTCGGCCTCGTGGGCATCGGAGAGATCCGAGAATGGCGATTCAGAGATCGCTCGAGGGTTTTATGGGGCCGGGTCCCCGGTCGTCGACACGCCGTCCGCGGACGCGGCACAAAGGCGAGGGACAACGCACACAAAACGAAAGTGCGATCATACTAGCACTAAAGCACCGGATCCCATCAGAACTCCGGTCAAGCGTGCTTGGGGAGAGTAGTACTAGGATGGGTGACCCCTGGGGAAGTCCTCGTGTTGCACTCCTTTTTTGTGCCCCGAGCGACCAAAACCTCTCCCGTCGACCTCCGAGGCGATGGTTTTGGGCCTCGAATTTGTCGTGGACCGCTACATAGTCAGTCTCGTGGGGCCCGAGAGCTTTTCCGAATGGGGTCGCAATAGCGATTCCGAGTCCGATCGAGAAAGTTCTGAGGGTTTCAGCCACGACGCTTGTCGCGTCCGTGCGCGC
This sequence comes from Musa schizocarpa, assembly GCA_900464855.2. Classification (NCBI taxonomy): domain Eukaryota; kingdom Viridiplantae; phylum Streptophyta; class Magnoliopsida; order Zingiberales; family Musaceae; genus Musa; species Musa schizocarpa. The sequence continues at coordinate 30,310,301 of LS990922.1, read as the reverse complement.
AATCGGCCTCATGGGCATCGGAGAGATCCGAGAATGGCGATCGTTCGCTCGAGGGTTTCGGGCACGCGAGGGTCCCCGGTCGCCGATACGCCATCCCGTGACATGCACAAAGGCGAGGGACGACGCACACAAAACGAAAAGCGATCATACCAGCACTAAAGCACCGATCCCATCAGAACTCCGGTTAAGCGTGCTTGGGCGAGAGTAGTACTAGGATGGGTGACCCCCGGGAAGTCCTCGTGTTTGCACTCCTTTTTGTGCCCCCGAAGCACCAAAACCTCTCCCCGCCGACCTCCGAGGTGATGGTTTTGGGCCTCGAATTTGTCGTGACCGCCACGCAGTCAGTCTCGTGGGGGCTCCGAGAGCTTTCCCGAATGGGGTCGCAATAGCGATTCCGAACCGATCGAGAAAGTTCAGAGGGTTTCGCCGACGCTTGTCGTGGTCCGGTGCGCCGGTCGGCCTCGTGGGCATCGGAGAGATCCGAGAATGGCGATTCCGAGATCGCTCGAGGGTTTCGGGGCGCCAGGGTCCCCCCGGTCGTCGATACGCCGTCCGTGACGCGCACAAAGGCGAGGGACGACGACACACAAAACGAAAAGCATCATACCAGCACTAAAGCACCGATCCCATCAGAACCCGGGTCAAGCGTTTGGGGGCGAGTAGTACTAGGATGGGTGACCCCCGGGAAGTCCTCGTGTTGCACTCTTTTTGTGCCCCGAAGCGACCAAAACTCTCTCCCGCCAACCTCCGAGGCGATGGTTTTGGGCCTCGAATTTGTCGTGACCACTACGCAGTCAGTCTCTGGGGCTCCGAGAGCTTTCCGAATGGGGTCGCAATAGCGATTCCGAGTCCGATCGAGAAAGTTCTGAGGGTTTCAGGGCGACGCTTGTCGGGTCCGGTGCGCGCTGGTCGGCCTGTGGGCATCGGAGAGATCCGAGAATGGCGATTCAGAAATCGCTCGAGGGTTTCGGGCGCCGAGGGTCCCCCTGGTCGTCGATACGCCGTCCGCGAAGTGCACAAAGATTAGTGAGGGACAACGCACACAAAACGAAAAGCGATCATACCAGCACTAAAGCACCGATCCCATCAGAACCCGAAGTTAAGCGTGCTTTTGGCGAGAGTAGTACTAGGATGGGTGACCCCCCTGGAAGTCCTCGTGTTGCACTCCTTTTGTGCCCCGAAGCGACCAAAACCTCTCCCGCCGACCTCCGAGGTGATGGTTTTGGGCCTCGAATTTGTCGTGACCGCCACGCAGTCAGTCCTCGGGGGGCTCCGAGAGCTTTCCAGAATGGGGTCGCAATAGCGATTCCGAGTCCGATCGAAAAGTTCAGAGGGTTTCAGCCAAGACGCTTGTCGTGGTCCAGTGCGCCGGTCGGCCTCGTGGGCATCGGAGAGATCCGAGAATGGCGATTCCGGAGATCGCTCGAGGGTTTCGGGGCGCGAGGGTCCCCTTGGTCGTCGACACGCCCCCGCGACGCGCAATAAAGGCGAGGGACGACGACACAAAACGAAAGTGCGATCATACCAGCACTAAAGCACCGGATCCCATCAGAACTCCGAAGTTAAGCGTGCTTGGGCGAGAGTAGTACTAGGATGGGTGACCCCCTTGGAAGTCCTCGTGTTGCACTCCTTTTTGTGCCCCGAGCGACCAAAACCTCTCCCGTCAACCTCCGAGGCGATGGTTTTGGGTCTCGAAATTTGTCGTGACCACTACGCAGTCAGTCTCGTGGGGCTCCGAGAGAGCTTTCCGGAATGGGGTCGCAATAGCGATTCCGAGTCCGATCGAGAAAGTTCTGAGGGTTTCGGCGCACGCTTGTCGTGTCCGGTGCGCGGTCGGCCTCGTGGGCATCGGAGAGATCCGAGAATGGCGATTCAGAGATCGTTCGAGGGTTTCGGGGCGCGCGAGGGTCCCCGGTCGTCGATACGCCGTCCGTGACGTGCACAAAGACGAGGGACAACGCACACAAAACGAGTGCGATCATACCAGCACTAATGCACCGGATCCCATCAGAACTCCGAAGTTAAGTGTGCTTGGGCGAGAGTAGTACTAGGATGGGTGACCCCCAGGGAAGTCCTCGTGTTGCACTCCTTTTTGTGCCCCGAGCGACCAAAACCTCTCCCGTCGACCACCGAGGCGATGGTTTTGGGCCTCGAAATTTGCCGTGACTGCTACGCAGTCAGTCTCGTGGGGCTCCGAGAGAGCTTTCCAGAATGGGGTCGCAATAGCGATTCCGAGTCCGATCGAGAAAGTTCAGAGGGTTTCACACCCACGCTTGTCGTGTCCGTGCGGCGCGGTCGGCCTCATGGGCATCGGAGAGATCCGAGAATGGCGATTCCGAGATCGTTCGAGGGTTTAGGGAGCCGCGAGGGTCCCCGGTCGTCGATACGCCGTCCGTGATGTGCATAAAGGCGAGGGATGACGCACACAAAACGAGTGCGATCATACCAGCACTAAAGCATCGATCCCATCAGAACTCCGAAGTTAAGCGTGCTTGGGTGAGAGTAGTACTAGGATGGGTGACCCCTTGGGAAGTCCTCGTGTTGCACTCCTTTTTGTGCCCCGAGCGACCAAAACCTCTCCCGCCGACCTCCGAGGCGATGGTTTTGGGCCTCGAATTTGTCGACCGCCACGCAATCAGTCTCGTGGGGCTCCGAGAGAGCTTTCCGGAATGGGGTCGCAATAGCGATTCCGAGTCCGATCGAGAAAGTTCTGAGGGTTTCGGCGCACGCTTGTCGTGTCCGGTGCGCGGTCGGCCTCGTGGGCATCGGAGAGATCCGAGAATGGCGATTCAGAGATCGTTCGAGGGTTTTGGGGCGCGAGGGTCCCCGGTCGTCGATACGCCGTCCGTGACGTGCACAAAGGCGAGGGACAACGCACACAAAACGAGTGCGATCATACCAGCACTAAAGCACCGGATCCCATCAGAACTCCGAAGTCAAGCGTGCTTGGGTGAGAGTAGTACAAGAATGGGTGACCCCCAGGGAAGTCCTCGTGTTGCACTCCTTTTTCTGCCCCGAGCGACCAAAACCACTCTCGTCGACCTCCGAGGCGATGGTTTTGGGCCTCGAAATTTTCCATGACCGCTACATAGTCAGTCACGTGGTGCTCCGAGAGAGCTTTCCGGAATGGGGTCACAATAGCGATTCCGAGTCCGATCGAGAAAGTTATGAGGGTTTCAGCGCACGTTGTCGTGTCCGGTGCGCAGTCGGCCTCATGGGCATCGGAGAGATCGTTCGAGGGTCTCGGGGCACGCGAGGGTCCCCGGTCGTCGATACGCCATCCGTGACATGCACAAAGGCGAGGGACGACGCACACAAAACAAGTGCTATCATACCAGCACTAAAGCACCGGATCCCATCAGAACTCCGAAGTCAAGCGTGCTTGGGCGAGAGTAGTACTAGGATGGGTGACCCCCTGGGAAGTACTCGTGTTGCACTCCTTTTTGTGCCCCGAGCGACCAAAACCTCTCCCGTCGACCTCCGAGGTGATGGTTTTGGGCCTCGAAATTTGCCATGACCGCTACGCAGTCAGTCTCGTGGGGCTCCGAGAGAGCTTTCCGGAATGGGGTCGCAATAGCGATTCCGAGTCCGATCGAGAAAGTTCAGAAGGTTTCAAGACGCTTGTCGTGGTCCGTGCGCGCGGTCGGCCTTTGTGGGCATCGGAGAGATCCGAGAATGGCGATTCCGAGATCGCTCGAGGGTTTCGGGCGCGAGGGTCCCCGTCGTCGATACGCCGTCCGTGACGCACAAAAAAGGGGGACGACGACACAAAACGAAAAGCGATCATACCAGCACTAAAGCACCGGATCCCATCAGAACTCCGGTTAAGCGTGCTTTGGGCGAGAGTAGTACTAGGATGGGTGACCCCCCGGAAGTCCTCGTGTTGCACTCCTTTTTGTGCCCCGAAATACCAAAACCTCCCCCGCCAACCTCCGAGGCGATGGTTTTGGGCCTAGAAATTTGTCGACCACTACGCAGTCAGTCCTCCTGGGGCTCCGAGAGAGCTTTCCTAATGGGGTCGCAATAGCGATTCCGAACCGATCGAAAAGTTCGAGGGTTTCGGCGACGCTTTGTCGTGGTCCGGTGCGCGGTCGGCCTCGTGGGCATCGGAGAGATCCGAGAATGGCGATTCAGAAATCGCTCGAGGGTTTCGGGCAGCGCTGAGGGTCCCCTGGTCGTCGATACCGTCCGCGTGAAGTGCACAAAGACGAGGGACAATGCACACAAAACGAAAAGCGATCATACCAGCACTAAAGCACCGATCCCATCAGAACTCCGGGTTAAGCGTTTGGGCGAGAGTAGTACTAGGATGGGTGACCCCCTGGGAAGTCCTCGTGTTGCACTCCTTTTTGTGCCCCAAGTGACCAAAACCTCTCCCGTCGACCACCGAGGTGATGGTTTTGGGCCTCGAAATTTGCCATGACCACTATGCAGTCAGTCTCGTGGGGCTCCTAGAGAGCTTTCCAGAATGGGGTCGCAATAGCGATTCCGAGTCCGATTGAGAAAGTTCAGAAGGTTTCGGCGCACACTTGTCGTGTCCGGTGCGCGGTCGGGCTTGTGGGCATCGGAGAGATCCGAGAATGGCGATTCCGAGATCGTTCGACGGTTTCGGGGCACGTGAGGGTCCCCGGTCAGCGATACGCCATCCGTGACGTACACAAAGGCGAGGGACGACGCACACAAAACGAGTGCGATCATACCAGCACTAAAGCAACGGATCCCATCAGAACTCCGAAGTCAAGCGTGCTTGGGCGAGAGTAGTACTAGAATGGGTGACCCCCTGGGAAGTCCTCGTGTTGCACTCCTTTTTGTGCCCCGAGCGACCAAAACCTCTCCCGTCGACCTCCGAGGCGATGGTTTTGGGCCTCGAAATTTGTCGTGACCGCTACGCAGTCAATCTCGTGGGGCTCCGAGAGAGCTTTCCGGAATGGGGTCGCAATAGCGATTCCGAGTCCGATCGAGAAAGTTCTGAGGGTTTCGGCGCACGCTTGTCATGTCCGGTGCGCGGTCGGCCTCGTGGGCATCGGAGAGATCCGAGAATGGCGATTCCGAGATCGTTCGAGGGTTTCGGGGCGCGCGAGGGTCCCCGGTCGTCGATACGCCGTCCGCGTGCACAAAGACGAGGGACGACGACACAAAAAACGAAAAGCGATCATACCAGCACTAAAGCACTAGATCCCATCAGAACTCCGTTAAGTCAAGCTTTTGGCGAGAGTAGTACTAGGATGGGTGACCCCCGGGAAGTCCTCGTGTTGCACTCCTTTTTGTGCCTCGAGCGACCAAAACCTTTCCGCCGACCACCGAGGCGATGGTTTTGGGCCTCGAATTTGCCGTGACCGCCAACGCAGTCAGTCGGGGGCTCAGAAAGAGGTTTAGCGAATGGGGTCGAATAAGTTCGATTTCAGTCCACACTCGAAAAGTTCAGGAGAGATCCGAGAATGGCTATCGGTTTTGGGACGCGGCCTCATGGGAATCGGAGAGATCGGAGAATGGTGATACCGCGACCAAAACCTCTCCCGTCGACCTCCGAGGCGATTGTTTTGGGCCTCGAAATTTGTCGTGACCGCTATATAGTAAGTCTCGTGGGGCTCCGAGAGTGCTTTCCGGAATGGGGTCGCAATAGCGATTACGAGTCCGATCGAGAAAGTTCTGAGGGTTTAGGCGCACCCTTGTCGTGTCCGGTGCGCGGTCGGCCTCGTGGGCATCGGAGGGATCCGAGAATGGCGATTAATAGATCGTTCGAGGGTTTCGGGGCGCGCGAGGGTCCCCGGTCGTCGATACGCTGTCCGTGACGTGCACAAAGACGAGGGACAACGCACACAAAACGAGTGCGATCATACCAGCACTAATGCACCGGATCCCATCAGAACTCCAAAGTTAAGTGTGCTTTGGCGAGAGTAGTACTAGGATGGGTGACCCCTTGGGAAGTCCTCGTGTTGCACTCCTTTTTGTGCACCGAGCGACCAAAACCTCTTCCGTCGACCACCGAGGCGATGGTTTTGGGCCTCGAAATTTGCCATGACGCTACGCAGTCAGTCTCGTGGGGCTCTGAGAGAGCTTTCCAGAATGGGGTCGAAATAGCGATTCCGAGTCCGATCGAGAAAGTTCAGAAGGTTTCCGCGCACGCTTGTCGTGTCCAGTGCGCGGTCGGCCTCGTGGGAATCGGAGAGATCCGAGAATGGTGATTCCGAGATCGTTCGACGGTTTTGGGGCGTGCGAGGGTCCCCGGTCGTCGATACGCCGTCCGTGACGTGCACAAAGGCGAGGGACAACGACACAAAAACGAAAAGGCGATCATACCAGCACTAAAGCACCGATCCCATCGAAACTCCGTTAAGCGTGCTTGGGCGAGAGTAGTACTAGGATGGGTGACCCCCTGGGAAGTCCTCGTGTTGCACTCCCTTTTGTGCCCCGAGCGACCAAAACCTCTCCCGTCGACCTCCGAGGCGATCGTTTTGGGCCTCGAAATATGTCGTGACCGCTAAGCTGTCAGTCTCGTGGGGCTTCGAGAGAGCTTTCCGAATGGGGTCGCAATAGCGATTCCAAGTCCGATCGAGAAAGTTCTGAGGGTTTAGGCGCACGCTTGTCGTGTCCGGTGTGTGGTCGGCCTCGTGGGCATCGGAGAGATCCGAGAATGGCGATACAGAGATCGTTCGAGGGTTTCGGGGCGCGCGAGGGTCCCCGGTCGTCGATACGCCGTCCGTGTCTTCCACAAAGGCGAGGGGCGACGCACACAAAATGAGTGCGATCATACCTGCACTAAAGCACCGGATCCCATCAGAACTCCGAAGTTAAGCGTGCCTGGGCGAGAATAGTAATAGGATGGGTGACCCCCTGGGAAGTCCTCGTGTTGCACTCCTTTTTGTGCCCCGAGCGACCAAAACCACTCCCGTCGACCTCCGAGGCGACGGGTTTTGGGCCTCGAATTTGTCGTGACCGCCACGCAGTCAATCTCGTGGGGCTCCGAGAGCTTTCCTGAATGGGGTCGCAATAGCGATTCCGAAGTCCGATCGAAAAGTTCTCGAGGGTTTAGGCGCACGCTTTGTCGTGTCCCGGCGCGCTGTCGGCCTCGTGGGCATCGGAGAGATCCGAGAATGGCGATTCAGAGATCGCTCGAGGGTTTCGGGCGCCGAGGGTCCCCTGGTCGTCGATACGCCGTCCGTGGCGTGCACAAAGACGAGGGACAATGCACACAAAAACGAAAAGCGATCATACCAGCACTAATGCACCGGATCCCATCGAACTCCAAAGTTAAGTGTGCTTTGGCGAGAGTAGTACTAGGATGGGTGACCCCGGGAAGTCCAATGTTTGCACTCCTTTTTGTGCACCGAAAGCGACCAAAACCTCTTCCGTCGACCACCGAGGCGATGGTTTTGGGCCTCAAAATTTGTCGTGACCACTACGCAGTCAGTCTCGGGGGCCTCGAGAGAGCTTTCCGAATGGGGTCGAAATAGCGATTCCGAGTCCGGACGAAAAGTTCAGAAGGTTTCAGCGACGCTTGTCGTGGTCCGTCCAAGCGCGGGTCGGCCTCGTGGGAATCGGAGAGATCCGAGAATGGTGATTCCGAGATCGCTCGACGGTTTCGGGCGTCATGAGGGGTCCCCGGTCATCGATACGCCGTCCGCGGACGCACAAAAAGGCGAGGGACGACGCACACAAAATGAAAAGCGATCATACCAGCACTAAAGCACCGGATCCCATCGAACTCCAAGTCAAGCGTGCTTGGGCGAGTAGTACTAGGATGGGTGACCCCGGGAAGTCCTCGTGTTGCACTCCTTTTTGTGCCCCGAAGCCACCAAAACCCTCCCGCCGACCTCTCCGAGGCGATGGTTTTTGGGCCTCAAAATATGTCGACCGACCGCTAAGCTTTCAGTCTCGTGGGCTTGAGAGAGCTTTCCTGAATGGGGTCGCAATAGCGATTCCAAGTCCCATCGAGAAAGTTCTGAGGGTTTAGGGCGCACGCTTGTCGCGGTCCGGTGTGGTGGGCCGGCCTCGGGGGCATCGAGAGATCCGAGAATGGCGATTCCGAGATCGATCGCTTTCGAGGGTTTTGTTGAATCTCGATTTTGATGATGAAAAAACGAATTGATTGTGTTTAGATGTTTAACTGCATTTTGAGTGATGCAGGTCTACTCGATCAAAATTATTGTGTTTAGATGTTTAACGCAGGAGGAATTGACGCTGCGCCGGAGGAGATCACGCCGATATTGACGACGACGAAGGCTTCAAACGCCGGGCATCGGGCTAAGGAGAGCCGAGAATTGGGCCAAGGATATCGGGTTGGAGGTCAACCGCCCGATTGGGCAACAAGCCGCAAGAGAGGACGATGTGCTAAAGAATCGCACGGCGCCAACCAATGACGTGCGGGAACGTAATGTCAATTCGCGTTGAAATAACTGTCTAGATCGGAGTAGAGTTTTGGTTTGTATGTGCAGGATTAACTACGATAACGATGAAGGCATAAAGTGAAACAAAGTGTGGAGTCAAGCACGGCGATTCGCTGGGAGTTCAAGAGTTCGATGGAAGTCCGGGATCATCGGGAACGCCACCGAACCAGCCGAAAATGAGTAGGGAGCTTGCCGGCGGTTTTTTGGAAGCTCACGGAAGGTTCGTGGGAAGTTCGCAGAGTTTGCCGAGAAAGATCGAGCTTGCCGGGAAGCTCGTTGGAACTCGCCAAGATCAAATCGTGAAGTTTAAGAGCTTGCCGAGTCCTGAGAATGGTTTCCGAGAGTTTATCTAAGATCACCAAAAGTTCGCCGAAGCTCGCCGGAAGAAGTCTTGACTTATGGACTTTGTAATAGCTTATATAATGTCTTTAAAATTCATAGTTAGCATGTTAATTAGGGTTAGGATTAGGTATTAATCCTATAACCCAAGTAGGGGCCTATAACACCAGAGGGGTGAAAACACCAGAGGCGAGGATGAAAACACCGTGAGCTGAAAACACTGTGAGAGTTGGTGACACCTCTCTCGGGTCAAGGGTGGCACCACCAAAGATCGGGAACCCAAAGAGGATTTGAATTTTGGAGCCCAAATTTTGGAGCCCAAATTTGAATCCTCTTGAGGCCTATAAATATCCCTCAAATCTCAGCTGAGAAACAACCTTTGAGCAGCAAGAGTTTGAGAGAAAGATCTTAGAAAAGTGTTAGCTTGCTTTTTTTCAATTTGTTAGTGTTCACCTCATCTCTTCTCTAAAAAATCTGTAAGAGAGTGAACCGCTTGTAAAGAGTTGTAAGAGGGGTATTTACCCTTCCTTTTCAAGAAGACTTGCTAGTGGAAGGTGGGAGCCTCATCAAGAGGGGCCTCGCAAGTGGAGTAGGTCATTTGACCGAACCACTCTAAAAATCGGCGTGATCCTTGGTTTGCATTTCATTATTGCTATTTACATTATTGCAAACCTTCTTATATGCTTTAGTTCCTCATTACTTTTGTTATGATATTTTTTAAGAATACGCTTTCAAGATTAAGCTTGTCAAGTTCCGCTCTTATCATACTAAAAGATTTTTAAAACCGAAGTTTTAATCCGCTGCACTAATTCACCCCCCCCCCTTAGTGCTGCTCATCCTAACACTTGGTATCGAGCCACGGTTTTCTACTTTGGTTTAACACCCAAATAGAAATGGCTCTTTATGGCTTTCAAGAGGGTCACTCTCATTCGTCCTCCCTTTTTCAATGGGACGGACTACACCTATTGGAAAGCTCGAATGAGAGTTTTCTTACTTTCGTTGAATCTCGAGCTTTGGAATATTGTCGAAAATGGATTTAAAAAATCTTCTCTTCCAATGAGTGAATGGGATGAATTGGAGAAGAAAGTTTTTGCTTTAAATGCAAAGGCTATGAATGCCTTATATTGTGCACTTGACAAAAATGAATTTAATCGCATTTCGATTTGTGAATCGGCTTTTGATATTTGGAGAACTCTTGAGGTCACTCATGAAGGCACTAGCCGAGTGAAAGAGTCCAAAATCAACATTCTTGTGCACTCTTACTTAACTTTTCCGATGAAACCAAGTGAGTCCATCGAGACATGCACACCCGTTTCTCGGATGTCATCAATGGACTCAAAGCTCTTGGTAAAAGTTTTTCTAACTTTGAACTAATCACTAAAATCTTAAGATCCCTTCCAAAAAGATGGGAATCAAAAGTTACGGCTATTCAAGAGGCCAAGGACCTTAAAACATTTCCTCTTGAAGAACTTGTTAGGTCTCTAATGACCTACGAAATGAACAATGTGACAAAAAGAAAACTCGAGAACAACCTTCCAAAGGACAGGAAGGATTTAGGACATAGAACACATGAAGACCACTCGAGCATAAGCTCAAGTGATGGTGAACTTAAACTACAAATGAAACAAAAATTAAAAAGAGAAAAGAATGGAACTACTTGCTTTGAACGCAAGAAGAACAAAAATTGGGATGAATTGAGCTCTTCCGAAGACGAGGAGAAAATCAAGAAAGGCGAGGTGGCAAACTATGCCTCAATCACTCTCAATAATGAGGTAATCGAAATCCCCCTAATTTATTTCGAAATTACATAATACTTTCATGAGTCATTTTTAATTTAGTTTAGGATTAATTTTTTTAAAATTGCATGTGTTATGTTTATGCAATAAAATGTTAGATATAAATCTAATGCTTATACACCTAGTAAGATTAATCTTATGTATGTGTTTGAGAAGTAAGAATGTATATTTTGACGATTTCCATATTGATTTTCAATGACGATGCATGACTTTTGAATGGAAGGCTTGATGATTTTTTTTTGAACCTTATATTTGGTTTTCAAACATGATGTATGGTTTTGACATATGAATAAAATTTGAGCATGCTAAGATAAAGTCAATCGATAAATTAAAACTAAAGAAGTTTTAGTTATCTATAAGAATCATTCAAAATTATGTTCAATAAAACCAATTCAAAATGATGGAATGAAAATATTAAATGTTTCGATACCATTTTATGCATGAGATTTTAAAAGTTATACATAATGATCTTGATGGTTTTTATGAAGAAATTTATTTTTCGATCCTAAATGATTGATGATATATATGTATATTTTGGCACAAAAAGGACAAAGGCATGCTTATATAAAACAATTAAATAGATAAAAGTATTTTTCTTGAATATTCTTGGTTTGATGAATCTATTTTATCATCTTTTATGAATATCTTAAAAATGATTTTGATTTGATGATTTGAATTTAAATGAGCTTTATCTTGATTTTTTTAGATTTATAACTTGAGATTTACTCTATAAAAATCAAGATCTTGTATCCTCAATGTTCCTTTTTAGCATCTACTATCCAAATGAATTATGATTGGTATCATTGCTATATTTCTTCTTATCATGCACTAAAGAGAAAATTTTCCTAAATGAATCATGATTTTTTGGAACCATAATTCTTTTTATGATTCATAATGAATTGAGAAATTTTATATGCTTGAATTAATATCTTATTCTCTTATAAGATTGAATGAATTTTATCTATATCATGATCTCCTAAGATTTTCCCTTGATTATTATTATAAATCTATGTATACCATTTTGAATCTCTTGAAAGTAATGTTGAGATTTTGATGAATTTGACAATTTAAATTTAAATGAGTTTGTATTCAACTTACGATCTTGATTTCTTGGATTTACTACTTGAGATTCTTTTTTAATCACAATCTCTTCTTTATACACCTACAATTTTTGTTATTTATAAAAGGAAGATATTTGATTAAATGAATCATGACTTTTGGTATTCAAATGGTCTTATCTTTGATGATATGATTTCTTTATATCTATGATACAAATGCCATGAAATGATTGAAATATTTTACACTTTTATGCTCTTCCCTACTTCTTTCTTGTTTTCAATGATAAAATAGGGAGAAGATTTGATCATGCATGGTAAGATATAATTTGACAAAATGGATACCATTATGAAACATTTATGATTGGCAATGATGCATACAATACTTGTGCTTTCTAATTATGATGTGATGTATTGCATATGATGTAAATCATGATTTAAAATACTATGAGTTATTGCCAAAAAGATGTATCATGTATGATATGCTCATAATGTTGATTGATTTATTCAATATCGCATGAAATGAAATATATAGGTTTTTTGAAATAGTGCATGTTTTAATTTGAAAATATAATGATGCACAAATGAGATTGATACTTACCTTTGTCATAATTGATGCAAAGGGTCTTTCCTTCTTTTGACAACGACAAAGGGGGAGATAGCTAGCTTACACAAGACAAGAGAAGCAAAAAAAAAATTACAAACGAGACATCGCAAAAAAAGGGCAAAACTTATTAGTTTGCTCATCTCGAAAGCAAGAATCATGAGCTTACACAAGAAAGCTATCTTGCATTTGCTTTTGAAATTTTTACTAGCTTTTATGTAGTAAAACTTACATATCGTAAAAATTTCCGAGCTCAATCATTTCATTGAAAGAACTTACTATCTTGAACATCACAAAAGTTTGCTACCTTGCATGATATAAAATTTGCTATATCAAACATCATAAATATTGTTACTTGCAAAGAAAAGCAAAGTGCAATCTTGCACAAGAAGCAAGTGTTGAATTGCCATGATTGAACTTAAGAATCTTGCTATGCTTTTGTGCTTATATGTTGTGATAAAAATCTAGCTTCATATTGTAAAAACTTGTATATCTTTTAAAATAGCTAGAGCTACTTCTCCTTTGTGTTGATGACATAGGGGGAGAAGTATATTGATGACTTCATGCATTGAATTAAACATTTTATATATTTGCATGATGGTTTAAATGTTTTTCATAACATGTGATGAATGTTACTTGGATTTGAGATAATCCAAGTGTTCTATCAATGGCATATTGATAGGGGGAGTTTGTTTAAACTCCGGGGAGTTAAGGTTAACTCCGTTAGTCATCAATTAGTTGTCATCATCAAAAAGGGGGAGATTGTTGAATCTCGGATTTTGATGATGAAACTAATTGATTGTGTTTAGATGTTTAACTGCATTTTGAGTGATGCAGGTCTACTCGATCAGAATTAGACAGTTAACGCAGGAGGAATTGACGCTATGACGGGAGGAGATCACGCCGTGATATTGGACGGCGAAGGCTTGGACGCCGGGCATCGGGCTAAGGAGAGCGGAATTGGGCCAAGGATATCGGGGTTATGGAGGTCAACCGTCGATTGGGCAACAAGCCGCAAGAGAGGACGATGTGCTAAAGAATCGACGGCGCCAACCAATGACGTGTCGCAAATGTAATGTCAATTCGCGTTGTAATAACTGTCTAGATCGGAGTAGAGTTTTGGTTTACATGTGCAGGATTAACTACGATAACGATGAAGGCATAAAGTGAAACAAAGTGTGGAGTCAAGCATGAAGGATTCATTGGGAGTTCAAGAGTTCGATGGAAGTCCGAAGGATCATCGGGAACACTGCCGGAACTAGCCGAGAATGAGTAGGGAGCTTGCCGAAGGGTTTTTTGGAAGCTCGCCGGAAGGTTCGTGGGAAGTTCGCAGAGTTTGCCGAGAAAGATCGGAGCTTACCGAAGAAGCTCGTTGGAACTCGCCAAGATCAAATCGTGAAGTTTAAGAGCTTGCCGGGAGTCCGGAGAATGGTTTCCGAGAGTTTATCGGAAGACCGCCAAAAGTTTGCCGGAAGCTCGCCGGAAGAAGTCTTGACTTATGGACTTTGTAATAGCTTATATAATGTCTTTAAAATTCGTAGTTAGCATGTTAATTAGGGTTAGGATTAGGTATTAATCCTATAACCCAAGTAGGGGCCTATAACACTGTAGGCTGAAAACACTATAGGCGGTGGGCTGAAAACACTGTAGTGGGCTGAAAACACTGTAGGCGGTGACACCTCCTGGGCTGGGCGGTGGCACCGCCCAGCACCCGAGCGCTGGGCGGTGGCACCACTTGGCTGGGCGGTGGCACCGCCAGCATCGGGAACCCAAAGAGGATTTGAATTTTGGAGCCCAAATTTGAATCCTCTTGAGGCCTATAAATACCCCTCAAATCTCAGCTGAGAGAACAACCTTTTGAGCAGCAAGAGTTTGACAGAAAGATCTTAGAAAAGTGTTAGCTTGCTTTCTTTTCAATTTGCTAGTGTTCACCTCATCTCTTCTCGAAAATCTGTAAGAGAGTGAACCGCTTGTAAAGAGTTGTAAGACGGGTATTTACCCTTCCTTTTCAAGAAGCTTGCAAGTGGAAGGTGGGAGCCTCATCGAAGAGGGGCCTCGCAAGTGGAGTAGGTCATTTGACCGAACCACTCTAAAATCGGCGTGATCCTTGGTTTGCATTTCATTATTGCTATTTACATTATTGCAAACCTTCTTATATGCTTTAGTTCCTCATTACTTTTGCTGCGCATATTTAAGAATACCCTTTCAAGATTAAGCTTGTCAAGTTCCGCTCTTATCATACGAAAGATTTTTTAAAAACTGAAGTTTTAATCCGCTGCACTAATTCACCCCCCCCCCTCTTAGTGCTGCTCTGATCCTAATAGGTTTAGGGGCGCGCGAGAGTCCCCGGTCGTCGATACGCCGTCCGTGACGTGCACTAAGACGAGGGACAACGCACACAAAACGAGTGCGATCATACCTGCACTAATGCACCGGATCCCATCAGAACTCCGAAGTTAAGTGTGCTTGGGCGAGAGTAGTACTAGGATGGGTGACCCCCTGGGAAGTCCTCATGTTGCACTCTTTTTCGTGCCCCGAGCGACCAAAACCTCTCCCGTCCACCTCCGAGGCCATGGTTTTGGGCCTCGAAATTTACCGTGACCGCTACGCAGTCAGTCTTGTGGGGCTCCGAGAGAGCTTTCCAGAATGGGGTCGCAATAGCAATTCCGAGTCCGATCGAGAAAGTTCAGAAGGTTTCGGCGCACGCTTGTCGTGTCCGGTGCGCGGTCGGCCTCGTGGGCATCGGAGAGATCCGAGAATGGCGATTCCGAGATCGTTCGAGGGTTTCGGGGCACGCGAGGGTCCCCGGTCGTCGATACGCCGTCCGTGACATGCACAAAGGCGAGGGACGACGCACACAAAACGAGTGCGATCATACCTGTTGGGAAATCAACGGGGGCGACATCATATGCGCAGCGGAAGAACAAGAAAACAAAAATCCCCGATTCCCAAAAAGATGTTCGTCGTCGTGCGAAGATTGGTGCGCAAAAATCCGCAAAACACAAAACTACGTATAGAGATTGTGTTACCTAGGGAGATCGTATATCCCTATTTCCTTGCAGATCCTTAGGAGAGGGTGAAGGAGGTGAAGCGTCCTCCTCTCTAGCGGTGATCCACACAGCAGGGTTGCGACGACCCTCCTCAAAACTCCAGGCCTCTAAGGTGGAGAGGGAGAGGAGAATAGGAAGGGCAAGCAAAGACTCTAGCCTATGAGGCTGTGAATCCCTCCTATTTATAGAGATCCCATGTCAAAACCTAATGGGTCCTTCCCTAGTGGGTATTGGATCTGCATCCAATAAGACAAGGGTCCGCCGGATATCTCATATCCCAACCTCTACTCATCCATCTAATGCCTACCATATGTGTGACCCTCTAGGCCCAATATCGAGCTAGCCGTGTGTCATACTTGTCAAAACTCTTTCTAACTTCGGTGAATTATTATCTCTGTAATAATTCACTTTCGACTCATCGACTACTTTGACGTATTTAGGCCACTCGCCATAGTCCCCAGTCCCCGACGATACAGGGAATCCAATCCATTGGACCTATCTGTCCTCGCCACCATGTACCTATAGTCCCTCATCCATCTAATATCCCGAGAGACCGTATATCGAGCATGGTGTTGTCGGACCCATATGGTTTCTACTCGAGTCTCGCTCTAATCGGATTCTCCCCGAGAACTCTTTCTCTCTCAACCCGAATGACCCTGGCCGGGATTTGTCTCGAGCAAGAAACACATGGGATATTCCTCTCATGACGCCGAGAGTGGATGATCCTCTATCGACACTCAATAGCCCTCGTAAAGTCGACTACCACTCCCAATGACCGGTTGTACTAGATGCGGGACAGCCAAACCTATAAGTCTGGTATCAAAGAGTGGAGCACTCATACAGACATCCTTGGTGTCTCAAGTCTAAGGACCCGATACACCACTAGGACTACGGAATCACTTTCCCGACAATAAGGCATCATCAACCATCCAGCATTCCGTGGCGGATTAATCGAAACTCATTCTCTAATGAGCACATCTTGTATCCCTAGTGTCCCTACACGAGCAGCTATGAGACCAGCTGCATCCATCATATGGACGGGTATACAGCACACTAGTCTATCCGGTTATCACGATATCCCTCTCGAGTAACCTATGACCGGGATTATTTAGGATATGTGTTTAAAGGTGAATCGATCTCATTATCGTGATCTCATCACGATCCGATTCCCATTGCACAAATCCAAGGACATCACAATATATATATATGCATTTATGCAATAGTTATAAAGTGATATACGCCAAAATATAATAAGCAAAAAGATTCTGTATCGAGTCACATTTGCCATCACTCACGTGATTGGCTTGCTTGGGCACCTATGACTAGCAATCTCCCACTTGACCTAAAAGCCAATCACCTATGTGTTCGATCCCCATCATACCCCCTCGGACGCTTCAAAGACAAAATGAGACAACGGCTTTTTGTCGGTGGATCTGCAATGTTATCTTCGGATGGAACTCTTTCCATCTGCTACATCTCCTTGGGTCACGATCTCTCTTATAAGCTGGAACCTACCGAACACTTCGATGAGACCCGGGTTCCCTTATTTGAGTAATCACCCCATAGTTGTCGAATATAAGGAAGTCGACTTGTCGCTATCTGCATCGACTCCCAAATCTGTGATGAACTTCTTCACCCAGACTCCCTCCTTTGCTGCATCTGATGCAGCAATGTACTCCGCCTTTGTGGTCGAGTCAGCAGTGGTATCTTGCTTGGAACTCTTCCAGAGACACCTCCTCCATTCAAGGTGTACACATACCCTGAATTCGACTTGCTATCATCGACATCGGACTAAAAACTTGAGTCGGGTGTAGCCTTCAACCTTAAGGCTATTACCTCCATATACTAGTAAAAGATCCTTAGTCCTTCTCAAGTACTTAAGGATACACTTTACTGCTTTCCAGTGCTCCAAGCCCTGGATCCACTGATACCTGCTCGTGACACTTCGTGAGCATGCGCTATATCAGGGCCTAGTACATAGCATGGCATACATGATAGACCCTATTGCTGAGGCATAAGGTATCATATCCATGTTAAGCCCTTTCTTCCTGGAGTCTTTGGGGACATACTGGTAGAAAGCGATATCCCATGTCTCATCGGTATGAGACCTCTCTTGGAATTTTCCATGCCAAACCTTTTGACAATAGTTTCTATGTACACTGGATGGGACAAGCCGAGCATCATCCTCTTGGATCTATCTCTATAGATTCTAATCCCCAAGATATAAGATGCTTCCCTAAGTCCTTCATGGAGAAGTGTCTAGATAACCAAGCCTTTCTTTGGGATAGCATTCCTATGTCATTCCCAATGATGAGGATGTCATCCACATATATCACCAAAAAGGTGATAGCGCTCCCACTTACCTTTCTGTATACACAAGGCTCATCTTCGTTCTTAACGAAGTCATAAGATCTGATTGCCTCATCAAATCTTATGTTCCAACTTCTGAAGCTTGCTTTAGTCCATAAATGGATCTAAGCAACCTACACACCTTATCTGGGCAGTTCTTGGACACGAATCCCTCGGGTTGCATCATATACACCTCCTCCTCGAGGTTCCCATTGAGGAATGCAGTTTTCACATCTATCTTCCAGATCTCATAATCATAGTGTGCTGCAATAGCCAATAGAATTCGATGGATTTTAGCATTGCTCTGGGTGAGAAAGTTTAGGTCAAGTAGTCAACACCTTGCCTTTGACGATACCCCTTAGCCACTAGCCTTGCTTTATAGGTCTCTACCTTTCCATCTACTCCGATCTTTTTCTTAAAGATCCACTTGCAACCGATGGGTATAATACCTTCGGGCGCATCAACTAAGTTCCAAACCTTATTGGAGTACATAGAATCCATCTCAGAATTCATGGCTTCTTTCCACTTCCCAGAGTCTATACTCATAATAGCCTCCTCGTAGGTCTGAGGATCAATATCCTCTACATCTTCTGCTCTAATATGTCCCCACATATCTCTCGAGGATGGGATACTCTATCGGACCTGCATTAAAAGTTGATACTTGTGTATTAGGTACCGAAACAGACTTCAGGGCTGTAGAGTGGTGCTTGAGCTTGGTTCTCCAACCTCGCTCAATTCTATCATTCTCCCACTGTCTCTGTCAAGAATGTGTTCCTTCTCAAGGAACACTGCTCTCTTTAGCTAAAAGACCTTTTGGTCCTCGAGATGATAGAAATAATACCCACAAGTTTCCTTGGGGTAACCCACAAATTTGCATCGCTCTGTCCTTGATTCTAACTTATCGGGTTGTGTCTTCTAACATGGGCAGGGGCAGCCCCGATCTTAACAACCTTAAGATCAGGCTTCTTCCCTTTCCATATCTCATATGGTGTAGACACTACCGACTTTAGTTGGAACTCTGTTGTTGAGAAGGTAAGTCATGGGTTTCTAGGGCATATCCCCTAATGAGATGGGTAGGTCAAAGAAACTCATCATGGACCGTACCATATCTAATAATGTACGATTTCTCCTTTCAGAGACACCATTGAGCTGAGGTGTATAAGGAGGTGTCCATTGGGATAAAATCCCATGGTCCTTGAGGAACTGAGTAAACTCTGTACTTAAGTATTCACCTCCTCGATCTGATCGAAGAGTTTTGATACTCTTTCCAATCTGGTTCTCCACCTCATTCTTATACTCTCTGAATTTCTCAAAGGCCTCAAACTTGTACTTCATTAAGTACACATATCCATACCTTGAGAAATCATCAGTAAATGTAATGAAGTAGGAGTAACCTCCAATGGCATGAGTTGACATGGGTCCACATACATCACTATGTATGAGTTCCAACAACTCATTGGCTCTCTCTCCAGTTCTACTAAATGGAGATTTGGTCAGTTTTCCACGAATGCAAGGCTCACAAGTCGCATATGACACATAGTCGAATGTATCTAGATATCCATCATTTAGCAACTTTTGAATCCTTCTTTCATGGATGTGACCTAGCCTACAATGCCACAGTATGCACTTTATTCAACTCATCTCTGTTTCCTTTTGGACACATTTACATTCATGATATGTGGAGTGGTGTCTAACATAAAATAAACCATTATGCAATGTTCCTTTAGGTGATGATCTTATCATCTAATAATATCGAACAACCATTGTTCTCAAAAACAAATTTATATCCACTAACCTGTTAAACATGAAATGGAGATAATGTTTTTGATAATAGAAGGAACAAAATAACATGCATCTAATGCAATAAAAGCTCCACTAGGCGGATGTAGGGCGACCTCGCAATAACGACTAATACAGCAACTTTTGCTCCATTACCCATCTTGAGGTCCATCTCCATCTCTCTATAGTCTCCTAGGTCTTGCCAGAACCTGCAACGAATTGCATATATGATAAGCACTACCGGTATCCAATACCCATGTGTTATCATAAGAGTCTGACAAATGGAGACTGATCATGAATGTACCTGAAGCTTCATCAAGCTTTTGTTTCACCCTTTCTGCAAGGTACTCTTTGCAGTTTCTCTTCCAATGCCCATCTTTACCACAGTGGAAGCACTGGCCTTTATCCTTTGCTGGGTCTTTCTTAGCAACCTTTGCTTTACCTTGTTTGCCCTTGCCCTTTCCCTTCTTAAGGGACCTTTCTGCTTTCCTTTTCTTTCTGGTCTCACCAGTGTAGAGAATTGGCTTCTCTTTCTTAATAGTACTCTCTGCCTCCCTCAACATATTAAGGAGCTCTAGGAGAGTCACCTCAAGCTTGTTCATATTAAAATTCATTATGAACTGTGAAAAGGAATCTGGTAGGGACTGAAGCACAATGTCCACACACAAGTTATCCTCTAGGACCATTCCTAGACCTGTGAGTTTCTCTATCCACTCAATCATCTTTAGGACATGGTTCTAACCGTGTCCCCTCGGTCAACCTAGCTTGGAAAAGGCTCTTGGATATCTCATATCGTTGAGTCCTTCCCCGTTCCTCAAACAATTTTCGGACATGTAGGAGAATGGATCGGCATCCATCTTTTCATGTTGTCTCTCAACTCGAGAGTCATAGAGCCCAACATATAGCACTAGCAAGAGTGGAGTCATCAATGTACTTCACGTGGCGGCGATCTCATCCTTGCTTGCCCTTCTTCTTGCGTAGGCATCACTGTATCAAGGGCGTATTACGATTTTCTCCACAGAGAACAATTCTCAAGTTACTTGAGCCAATCCAGTATAATTTGGACCCGATAAGGCGGTTGACATCAAGTATGCCACGTAAAGGGATTTGAAAGCGACATTTTCTAGAAAATAAAGATGTAGCGAAATGAATAACATGCAGATTTTGCAAGAAATAAACTATCAAGATATGGACTTCTATCTTAATATGCTCCCACTATTTTACTAACGAGTCACACGACACCCTCGAAGACGTGAAACGGAAGTCTCCAAGAGACTTCTAGTGGGGATCAGGATCCAATCAGCGTCTTAGTGTAACCTCGAGGGACTCGACCAATCACACTAAGCCTAAAAGGTAGGCAACTCTTGCCGATCACAACTCCTTGTGATTCCTGTCCTGTTCGGCCTCCGAATCACCATGGCCTCGAGGGACTCGACCAACCATGATGCTCGGTTAAGTCAACACCTTCGTTACAAGATGAGTCTGATTTGATGATATACCCTCGAGGGACTCGACCAAGCATACCATGTCCTCAGGTCACCGGTGACATCTCTATGTCGTAAGCAAGATAACGAATCGCGATATAGGTGAGTCTCGAGGGACTCGACCAACTCAACCTACACCGGGAATCGATTCCTACTCATAACGATGGAAGGCCACGTGGGTCAATCTAATTGCCTCACGTTTACCGACTTAATATTATCGAGAGATGTTTCTATAATTTGGTCTCCTAATATGACATGTCACACATATACATATTTAATATATATCTACATCGCATGCAAATATATATACATATCTAGTATGTGTATAAGCAATCACATCAGATGATCATGGACCACAACCTAATATGATTAGGCCCGAGCCAGTAGGCCTAATCACTCACATCAAGATCTATGTGTGCAACGGTGCATCTCCATGCCCTTGTGATCGTCCATCTCGTCCTCGTCGGTTCCGTCGACATCTTGATGCATCTCCATGCATCACGATCGTTAAATCTCGTGGGTCCCGCTCTCGCATCCACGCTCCCCTAAGCCTCCTCATGTGATTACAACTTAATCATAAGCACGCAGGCCGACAATAAACGAGAAATATAATGGAGGTTCGCAGACCTCAATAATAATAATCACAAGTACACACATCACACGGTCCATGATCATCCGTCCACACATCATACATCACTTGTATAAATAATCATCATCATGTAGGACTACTAGATAATAATAAAAAATAATAATCAACTAAACCTTTTAATTAATTAATATTTTTATGAAATCAGGGACATATAGGGAATTTTTAATTCCTAAGGGTATTTTCGTAATTTGGACAAAAGACAGAAACTGGAATTTCTCAAATTCACAGGGGTAAAACTGTCCTTTTTCCCAAAATCCTAATTTCCGCTGCTGCTGCAGCTGCCGCCCGCCACCCCCGGGCGGCGACAGGCCTCTGGGGCGAGGGGGCCCGCGCCCTCGCGATGCCTGCGCCCGTTGGCGGCGGCGGCGTCGCTTCGCGGTGGGGCCTCCTTCGGGCGCCAGCTCCTCCGCAGCGGTGCTGTCCTGCCAGGCAGCTGCCCTTGTGTGGGGGGGGTTTAGCCAGCGGGGGCAGCGGCGGTAGGCGTCGCTGCTCTGGCGGGCTCCGCTTTCCTTTGGTGGCGAGTTCGCTGCCTGGCGGCGGGCGGCGCCGCCCTCTGGCGGCGCTCTCGCTTCCTTACAGCGGCAGGCGCCGCTGCCCTGCGGCACCTCTGCCCGTGGGCTGCCAGCCCCGCCGGGCAGCAAACCTGCTGCAAGAGACCGCACGCCGGCCATTTCTTCTGCGAACACGGCGATCTGTTGCCGCCGGTGGCTGCTTGCACGCACACAGATCGAGGGCAGCAACTGTTGCTGCCCTTCCTCACTTTTTCGTCAACGATTTTGGCGTCAATATTCTTCCTAAACACAACACACGCAGTTTCAAAACCAATCATTCGCACGAACAACCTGGCTCGATACCACCGTTGGGAAATCAACGGGGCGACATCATATCTTGCGGAAGAACAAGAAAACAAAAATCCCGATTCCCAAAAATGTTGTTAAATGGTCGCGAAGATTGGTGCGCAAAAATCAGCAAAACACAAAACTACGTATAGAGATTGTGTTACCTAGGGAGATCGTATATCCCTATTTCCTTGCAGATCCTTAGGAGAGGGTGAAGGAGGTCAAGCGTCCTCCTCTCTAGCGGTGATCCACACAGCAAGGTTGCGACGACCCTCCTCAAAACTCCAGGCCTTTGAGGTGGAGAGGGAGAGGAGAATAGGAAGGGCAAGCAAAGACTCTAGCCTATGAGGCTGTGAATCCCTCCTATTTATAGAGATCCCATGTCAAAACCTAATGGGTCCTTCCCTAGTGGGTATTGGATCTGCATCCAATAAGACAAGGGCTCCATCGGATATCTCATATCCGAACCTCTACTCATCGCAATGCCTACCATGTGTGTGACCCTCTAGGCCCAATATCGAGCTAGCCGTGAGTCATACCTGTCAGAACTCTTTCTAACTCAGTGAATTATTATCTCTGTAATAATTCACTCGACTCATCGACTACGGACGTACTAGGCCACTACTGGCGTAGTCCCCGAGACGATGGGGAATCCAATCCATTGGACCTGTCGTCCTCGATTACCATATACCTATAGTCTCTCATCCATCTAATATCCCGAGGCCAGACCGTGATATCGAGCATGGTGTTGTCGGACCCATACGGTTTCTACTCGAAGTCTCGCTCTAATCGGATTCTCCCGGAGAACTCTTTCTATCTCAACCCGAATGACCCGGCCAAGGATTTGTCGAGCAAGAACACATGGGATATTCCTCTCATGGCCGAGAGTGGATGATCCTCTATCGACACTCAATAGCCCTCGTGAAGGTCGACTACCACTCCCAATGACCAGTTGTACTAGATCCGGGACAGCCAAACCTATAAGTCTCGGTATCAAAGAGTGGAGCACTCATCAGGACATCCTTGGTGTCTCAAGTCTAAGGACCCGATACACCACTAGGACTCTGGGAATCGCTGTCGACAATAAGGCATCATCAACCATCCAAAGATTCCGTAAAGCGGATCAATCGGTGAACTCATTCTCTAATGAGCACCTCGTCTTGTATCCCTAGTGTCCCTACACGAGCAGCTATGAGACCAGCTGCATCCATCATATGGACGGGTATACAAAGACACCGGGTCTATCCGGTTATCACGATATCCTCTCGAGTAACCTATGACCGGGATTATTTAGGATATGTGTTTAAAGGTGAATCGATCTCATTATCGTGATCTCATCACGATCCGATTCCCATTGCACAAATCCAAGGACATCACAATATATATATATGCATTTATGCAATAGTTATAAAGTGATATACGCCAAAATATAATAAGCAAAAAGATTGTGTATCAAGTCACACGTGCCATCACTCACGTGATTGGCTTGCTGGGCACCTATGACTAGCAATACCAGCACTAAAGCACCGGATCCCATCAGAACTCCGAAGTCAAGCGTGCTTGGGCGAGAGTAGTACTAGGATGGGTGACCCCCTGGGAAGTCCTCGTGTTGCACTCCTTTTTGTGCCCCGAGCGACCAAAACCTCTCCCGTCGACCTCCGAGGCAATGGTTTTGGGCCTCGAAATTTGCCGTGACTTCTTGACGCAGATCTGTCTCCGTGGGGCTCAGAGAGCTTTCGAGATGGGGTCGCAATAGCGATTCTGAGTCCGATCGAGAAAGTTCAGAAGGTTTCGGCCTGCGCTTGTCGTGTCCGGTCTTGCGGTCGGCCTTGTGGGCATCGGAGAGATCCGAGAATGGCGATTCGAGATCGTTCGACGGTTTCGGCGCTAGCGAGGGTCCCCGGTCGTCGATCGCCCGTCCGTGGCGTGCACAAAGGTGAGGGGACGACGCACAAAACGAAAGTGCGATCATACCAGCAATAAAACACCGGATCCCATCAAACTCCGAAGTCAAAGCGTGCTTAGGCGAGAGTAGTACTAGAATGGGTGACCCCGGAAGTCCCTCGTGTTGCACTCCTTTTTTGTGCCGGCGACCAAAACCTCTCTCGTCGACCTCCGAGGCGATGGTTTTGGGCCTCAAAATTTGCCGTGACCGCTACGCAGTCAATCTCGTGGGGCTCCGAGAGAGCTTTCCGGAATGGGGTCGCAATAGCGATTCCGAGTCCGATCGAAAAAGTTCGGAGGGTTTCGGCGCACGTTGTCGTGTCCGGTGCGCGGTCGGCCTCGTGGGCCTCGGAGAGATCCGAGAATGGCGATTCTGAGATCGTTCGAGGGTTTCGAGGCACGCGAGGGTCCCCGGTCGTCGATATGCCGTCCGTGACATGCACAAAGGCGAGGGACGACGCACACAAAACGAGTGCGATCATACCAGCACTAAAGCACCGGATCCCATCCGAACTCCGAAGTCAAGCGTGCTTGGGCGAGAGTAGTACTTGTTAGGATCGAGAGCACTAAGAGGGGGGGGGTGAATTAGTGCAGCGGAAAACTTTCTGCGATTAAAACCGAAGGCTGCGTTTTTTTTTTTTTGGTAAGTAAAAGTAAATTGATTATGTGTAAAGTTTCTACAAATAGCTTTATCTATACAAGTCATAGACAAAGCCATGTAACTCATAGAGTGCGAATGCGATAGTTATGACTACACATGCTGTAGACGATAACTCCTAATTATAATCAACATAGAAATGTTTATCCAGATATATCAAAATTTGGCATCATTCCCAAGATCTTTAGCTAAATGCAAAATTAAAATTGATAAAAATATCTTTTTCTCTTTGGGTAAAGTGCTCCGTTTTGAGATCTTGCTCCATACAGGATCTTGAGTCTCTAATAATCTCTTTCAATAGCTGTGCATTGTTTGTGTGTTGACATTTAAAGATTCTGTTACATCTCTCCTTCCACATCCACCAAATAAGCATCCGAAAGTAACCTTTGCCCGGTTGTGTGAGGGCCCTTTTCTTGAGAAACATTGCATGAGTTAAGCCTAGTTCTTGGTGCAAGTTTGGTTCGCGACAATCTATTGAGTTCAAATCATTGGAGAATCTCCTTCCATATCCATTTTGTATAATCACAAGCAAAATAAAGGTGGTCAACAGTTTCTTCTTGTTGCATACAAAGGGAGCATCGGTTAACATGATAGATACCTCTTCTTTTCATATTGTCTATTGTAGGTAGTTTATTGAGAAGGGCCTGCCATGTACATAAGGAATGTCTTTGTGATCCCTATTCGATCCCATGTCCAACTGCTTGGGACCCACTTGTTATTTCTTTGCCTAATTTGATTCCATGCAGATGTGGCACTAAATTTGCCATTGTCATGAGGCCAAATAAGTTTATCTGAAGAGTTGTTCGTGATTGGAATAACTATAATAGTCGGCCAAAGTGATAACATTTCGGGAGAAATAGGATTAGGGAGACACCAGTGCAGTTAGCAATGAACTTCGAAACCTTCCAATCTTTGGGAGCCCCCGAGATCTTTTAAGATTCTACGTCACCATATAATTGAAATATACTCTACCCATTCACCCAAGGATGGTACCACATATTAGTACTAGTTCGAGAAAGAGATTGCATAGGAAATGTGTTTGATTAGCCAATTCCTTGCCTTTAAAATTCCTTTCCAAGTCTGCAGAGTGGTATGTTCTTGTTGAAATTTCCCAGTTGATTCTTTTGAAAGATACCTAGCGTAAACCCAATGTGACCATAAGGAACATTTGTTTTGCAAAAAGATCCCACAATTGCTGCACCGCGACATGCTTGATTCCAATCTCTAGTATTTCTCAAGTTTAGACCCCTTCATCTTTTGGTTTGCAAATGCTATCCCAATTTACCATATGCATTGCCTTATCATTTGTGCCATTCAGAAAGAAGTTCATTAATAACCGTTCAATATCTTGGAGAAGTCCAAAGGGTAGAAGAAATGCATTACACCAATATATAGAGTAGGAGTGCAATACCGAAACGGATGAGTTCGAGTCGATCCCGCTTTTGATAGAAACCTATTTTTCCAAGAAGAAATTCTATTCTTTATTTTTTTTTTGCAAGATAGGTGACGATGGGTTTTTGTGAATGCACATGGATATGGCGGGGAGACCCAAATAAGGAACCTGGCAAGCTTCCCTCACTAACCCCAAAGTTTGTGCAATAAAGACATTATCCTCAACGTAAGGGCTCATATATACTTTACTTTTTCGCATGATTTAACCGAAGTCCGAAAACCATACCAAAGTCGTTCATAATAGTAGCCGGGTTCTTTCTTGAAGTTGGTTCATTTTGGAGAAAGATAAGTAAGTCATCTGCAAAATGTTATATGTGATATATGAACAGAACCAACAATGGGTACCTTAATGCTGCCATTTAAGACTGCGTGTTCCAACATCTGACTAAGTCCTTCCATCGCAATAGTAAAAAAATCACGGAGAGAGTGGATCACCTTGTTGGGATGCCATTCGTGCTCCCAAAAAAAACCAATTGGTGAGCCATTAAAAGAGTATCGAAAACTTTGGAGTTTCAAGCAAGATTGAATCAATTAACCCATTCTTTGTGGGAAGTTCATATCGAGGAGCATCTTATAGATAAACTTCCTATTAACTGAATCAAAGGCTTTCCGTAAATCAGCTTTAAAAACATATTTTTGTCCCTCTTGCTTTTGAATGCAAATCTTTGACCAAGTCATTAGCAAGCAAAATGTTATGATGTATACTTCTCCCATTGATGAAAGCAGCTTGGTTTGGGCTAATGATCTTGTGTATTACCTTTTGCATTCTATTTGCCAATACTTTGGAGATGATCTTGTAAATAAAGTTGCATAATGATATGGGTCGATAGTTCTCTAGTGAATCAGCCCCTGCATTCTTGAATTAAGGAAATAAAAAGTGCAATTCATCTCTCTAAGAATATGACCTGAAGAAAAAAAATGTTGGCAAGCCTTGATCACATCATTTCCAATAATAGACCAAGCAGTTTGGTAAAATTCAGCTTGGAAATCCATCCGGACCTGGGCTTTTGTGCTTTGGTGACTTAAAGACAACACATACAATTTAGTCATCTGTAATTGGGGCATTGAGGATTGAAATAGCTTCGAATCAAGTTTTCTAGTCGGCTCCACATGAATGTTATTAGGTTTCCCAGCTTGATTGAGTAAGGAATAAAAAAAATTGCTCTGTGTGTGCTTTAACCTCATCAAACTTCTCAATAAGATTATTATCATCTTTGTCTCTGCATTTTCTTTGTCGGTTAATAGCCCTTCGAGTAGCAATTGAAGCATAGAAAAATTTTGTATTGGAATCCCCTAAGCGTAAGCCAATGTTGTCGAGACTTCTGCTTTGCAAAACTTTCCTCTGTTTTAAGGCTTGCATGAAGTTATTTAAACTTCGCCTCTTTGTAGATAATATTTTTCATCATTTGGCTGAAGTTGCAGCTCATGTTGCAAAGACATTAGTTCCTTTTCTGCAAAGTTGAACTCTGGTGTTAATATTGCCAAAGGTATTTGTATTCCACTCCTTTAGTCTTTGCTTCTGGGGCTTTGAGCTTTTGACATAAGATGTAAGGGAGGATCCATGCACATTAACATTCCAAGCAGATCTGATAACATCAAGAAATTGAGGATGAGTACTCCACATGTTAAAGAATCTAAATGGTTTCTTGCCTCTTGGTGTCGCTTTTTTTTTTTTTTCTGATGTATATACATTAAAGAATGGTCGAAAAAACAAAGGAGCACCATACTCAAGAAGTGAATCTGGGTAAACCTGTTAACCATTCATGATTAATCAAACACCTATCAAATTCGAGCCATTAGTTTTTCACATTAGCAGCACCTTGATTACTCTAGGAGAGCCAATTACCCACAGATTTCATATCAAACAATGCTGCGAGTGTCAATGTAATCATTGAACTTTTGAAGTGGCTTTAAAAGTTGTCTACCACCACCCTTTTTCATTTGTGTACCGAACAGTATTAAAGTCTCCAAGAACAATCCAAGGTACATTGAGACAGCCATTTACAATATTAGTCGGGTCATACCAAAAGTATTTCTTTCTTGCATCTTGTTTGAAGCATATATACCGATGAAATTGAATTGATGTGACCATTCTTTTTATCCTCTACCTTAAGATGAATGAATTGATCGATAGCAAAAATAAACCAAGCATTAATAGAGTTAGGATGCCATAAGACCCATATTCTACCAAAAGTGTCATTTGAATCATTGGTAAACAGTTCTGCGTCGGCCATATTAAATTCTTTTGAGCTTGAACAGCGATTGTTTAATTTTTTTTCCACTAGAATAACAATATCACATCGCGGCGGAACTTGATTATTCTATTGAGCTCCGACATTTCTCCGGCTTATTAAGTCCATGAACATTCCACATGTTATCTTCATTAGTAAAAAAAGATAGTAAGGTTATTCATCCCTCGACTTTGGATGGATTGTACCATCCTTTTTCTTATCTTTGGTTTTGTATTTTCCTCCCGCACAATATCCTTACCTTTTATGGCTTTATTCCTATATTTATCCACTTCATCTACAGCTTGCAGATTTTTAAACTTTAAAATACCTTGAATCATGTGGTCTTGATTGGCGGGGTTTGTTGAAGCTTCGATAAGATTGTTGCATCACAATATCACGGATAGTACTTGTTGGAAGCGGTCGGGCTAGAGAGGTTTGTTGGAGCATGAGTTTGTTGAGACAGAATATCCTTGTTGGCAATGTTTGTTGTGGCTTTGAGTTTGTTGAGGAATAATATCCTTGCTAGCGAGATTTGCTTGGACTGAGTTCGTTGAGCTAGTGTGGATGGATCCGATGATATTGGAAGAGATGAAGTTCGACTTATGTTTCTCTGTCCACTAGTACCATGGGAAACCTCTGTTGTGGAAGGCTCGACATTATAGGTATAGATAAAGTTTTGGAATTGTCCTTCGTCATGATTGCTTTCCTTGCGAGTCGGAATGCTCAATAGTTTTTTGCCACCATCGGTCTTTGCTGCCATTAGAGAAGAATCACTTTGTTCTTTGGGCGCTTGGCGTGGTCGATAGACCTTTGTGGTTGGATTTGGGGTTTCTTTGACAAGCTCCATTTGGATGACCAAAAGATAAGCAACAGCGCGACATCGTTATTGGCTTCGGGAATATGAGACATGTACCTTCCGAGTGTTCCCATCAAGATCACGATAGAAAACCTCATTAGGAAGATCTTCATCGGAAGAAACAAGCACACATGCTTTCGTGCAAATGCTAATCTCGTCCATTGCTGTTGCTTTGTCGATGTAGAGTGGCTGTCCCCCGAGTGCTGCATAACTTTGCAATAAAACGTCGACTCCAAAGATGTAGAGGCAGTCCTTGAAAGGATACCCATAATGGAATAGGCTGTAGGCTATCTAACTCCAAACGGACATCGGGAGACCAACGTCGTAGAATCATTGGATGACCGGATAGTCGAAATCCTTGAGGATTAAATTGAATCTTCTTCAGAGTATAGCTTGCAAACAAAAGAATCCGTTCTCCAGCATATGAAGATCAAATGGCGATATTCCCCATCGAGTTTTGATAAATGAGGATAGTGGGAAATAAGATGTTTTGAGACCTACCACATAGCCAACAATGCGCCATAGACCATGTCTCAATAAGCTCTGCTGAATCAACGATCTCATTATCAGACAATCTTCTTATCGGCCTGAACTTACGGGTAAAGAATTCCAAGCTTAGATCTGGACTTCCAACGGAGCCTTGAAGAGGCTAGTCCAAAGGCCGAGGATCGCTGGAAATGAGAGCAGGCTGTCGTCAGCGATCTAGAGCGCGACCTGCTTCGATGCTTTGGTTGGTCGAAGGAGTTTCTCTCTGGAAAAAGATATGTTGGAAGAGCAACTTGGGGGGGGTAGCGGTGAGGAGCCTTGCCATCGTTTCAACCCTCTACGCCACCATCGCCAGCCCTAGGGGCCATCGCTGCCATGTTTGATCGCTCTGGTCGCCGCTTCTGAAAAAGCGGCGCCATTGGGAAAAAGCACCGCTGCAGTATATTAGATCGCCGCTTATGGTACCGTCACCCTAGGGATTTATGGTTGCGGCTTCTGATGTCGTAAGCCCTTGGGGAGAAGTCGGCCTTCTGAGAGATCTGGTCGCTGCTATAGTGTCGTCGCCGCCCTTCTACTGATACTGTCGTCCTTGGGAGATCTGATCACCTCTACAGTGTCTTAAGCCCTTAAACTCGTGGGGAGAAAGCCGGCGCTGCAGGAGTTAGATCAGCCTTAGGGAGATATGGTTGTCGCTTCTGATACCGTAAGCCCTAGATCTGGGCGCGCCCGCTTCGCATAGCGTAAGCCCTTTAACCGAAGGCTGCGCGTTTGAATGATAAGGACAACTAAGCAAGGTTTCAGTCAATCTATGCAGGCAGTTTGCAATAATGATGAAAACCAGAATATCGGGCAAACTGAAATCTGATGTTAAATGCGAAGAAACAGATTTCGTCTTAAGTGTCGATTAAAAAATCACTAGTTTAGACAAAAGTTTAAAGACAGTGTGCTGCTATTGTATAGCTCAAAAAGTAATCTGCAAAAAGCAGATTTACGTCTAAACGTAGATTTACGTCTAAACGCAAATTTACGTCTAAACACAGATTTACGTCTAAACTTTGAAACTCGTTTGTAAAATCGTAGAAGGCAGTATGCAGTTGAAATCAAGATGTAAACGTAAACTGAAATCTGATGATTGTACGAGGAAAGCCGATTTACGTCTAAACGCAGTTTTTCGTCTAAACGAAGTTTTACGTCTAAACGCAGTTTTGCGTCTAAATGCAGTTTTGCGTCTAAACGCTATTTTATGTCTAAACGCAATTTTACGTCTAAACGCAGTTTTGCGTCTAAACGCTGTTTTACGTCTAAACGCAGTTTTACGTCAAAACGTAATTTTACGTCTAAACGTAGTTTTGAATTTTGAAAAGCGTTTTATGAATACGCAGAAGATAATTTGCAGTTATAAATGGAATCAAAACGTAAACATAAACTGCAGCGTAAAGATCGTACGAAGACACTGATTTACGTCTGAATGCAGATTCGGAAAGATAAGAGTTTAGAGACTGGATTAAGTAAAAAGCGCAGAGGGCAGTAGCTATGTAGGAGGTTTGCAGTAATGATAAAGTGCTCAAGCAAAAGCAAACCAGAGATTTAGAGTGGTTCGGTCAGTCTTGACCTACTCCACTTTTGGCTTCCTCCTCCGGCGAGGTCACCGGCGTCAACTAGCTGCCTTCCTTCAATGGGCGAAAGGCTAACTGCCCTTTACAGTTCCTCTCCTTTTGGCGGGCACAGGGAGACAACCCTTACAGATCCTTTCTCTCCTCTTTTACAACTCAAGACTTGAAGAACAGAAAGAGGAGAACTTTAGGACTTTACACAAATTTGAGCTCTTAGAATCACTTGAAAAAGATCAAGAATTCGTGTAGATCTGTGTCTTTTCAGTGCTGAATGGGTGGGGTATTTATAGGCCCCAACCCAGTTCAAATTTGGAGCTCAAAACGATCAAATCGATCAAATCCGGAATTCGGGGATCGGCGATTGCACCTCTTGGCCGGAGAGGTTGCACCGCGCTTTTGAGCTTCGGAGGCGAGCGGTGGTTGCACCTCTCTGTAGAGGCGGTTACACTGCTGCTGGCGGCTCGAAAACCGAGCTTCGGGCGGTGCTACCTTTACATCGAGAGGTTACACTTCCATCTAGCTTCGAAGACCGAGCTCACGGGCGATTGCACCTCCTAGTTGGGCGGTTGCACCCCGGTCTCAGGGAGACGCGAGCCCTAGCGGTTGCACCTCGGCCTAAAGCGGTTCACCGCTTTGGTGCAATCGAGTCGAATGGTTAGTTCCATTCGGCCCAATTTCAATCTTTTCAGGGGCCCAATTGCCCCAAGATTAAACTAATGGGATCACCTCCCATTTTCAAGCTTAATCAATGTGCTAACTACGATTAAATCTAAGACAACTTCTGCAGCTTGGCTCCGTCGTCAATCGCTTCTTCCGGCGAGTTTCCGTGAACTTCCGTCGATCATCCGATGAACCCTGGGTGATCCTTCTGCGGACATCCGGCAAACTCCTGGACTTTCGACGATCCACTTGGCGAGTTCCGGCGAGCTTAAACAGCAAGCTTACGGACTTCTCGGATCTGTTCTCGCTGAACCTCCGACGACTGTCCGAACTTCCGTCGAACTCTCGAACTCCCAACGTGATCATGATCTTGACTCCGGCGCAACACCTACTGCTTGTCTTTCATCGTAGTTAATCCTGCACACTTATCTCAACACATAGATTAGATAACAAATGACAATTGATTTCATCATCAAAATCCGAGATTCAACAATCTCCCCCTTTTTGATGATGACAATCAATTGATAATGGAGTTACCTTAACTCCCCCTATCTATATGCCATATTGATAGAACCTTGAATTCAAACTGAATTCAAGTCATTGCAATATTCATCATGAATACTTGCAATACGTCAACATGAACATATGCATAAACTTATGCATCACATGTCATGTCTTCAACATACTTTCATCAACATACTTCTCCCCCTTTGTCATCAACAAAAAGGAGAAGTATCACAATCAATCGTTTGTGATATTGATTCAACTCATTGCATGAAAAACATAGTATCAAGTTTTATCATCATGCAATCTTGGAGCTAGAAGATTTAGCAAGTGTTACATCATGCTTAGAACATTCATGCTATCAAGTTTTAGATATGCAGGTTTTATAGCATATAAGATAGCACTTTTGGTAATGTTCAAGATAGCAAGTTCTACATCATGCAAGCTAGCAAATTAGAGATGTTCAAGAAGGCAACTCTTGCTTCTTGAAAATTTTGTTTACTTTGCTAGATGCGCAAGTTAGCATTTCTGCCTCTTGAGATAGGCAAGATAGCACATTTGCTTCTTTTGAGATAGCAACTTTTTGCTTCTCTTTAGACCAACAAGCTAGCAATTTTTATGATATACAAGTTTCACAATATATAAGCTAGCAAAAATTTCAAAAGCAAATGCAAGATAACTTTCTTGTGTAAGCTCATGATTCTTGCTTCCTATTGCAATGTGCAAATTGCAAGTTTTGCTTCTTGAGATATTCAAGATAGTGATGTTCAAGAAGACAATTTTTCTTCTTGAAATAAGCAAGTTAGCAATCTTTGCTACTTAAGATAGGCAAGCTAGCAATCAAGTTTTGCATCTTCTTGACTTGTACAAGCTAGCTATCTCCCCCTTTGTCATTGTCAAAAAGAAAGGAAGAATATAGTTTTGTAGTTCTTTTTGCTTTTACAATGATTTCAAAATCATAACAAAGGATGAATAATCAAGTCATGAATGTCAAGACAATTTTTCATCATAAATATCATTGCATGCATCGTTATGATAGGTTGAAGTATTACATGCATAATTTCATATCACCATTCATAATTATATTAATGTTTCAATATAGCAATTTTTTTCTCAAATTGTGTAACTTAGCACTCATAGCATTTTAAATCATGATTTACATCATATGCATTACATCACATCATAATTAGAAAGCGCAAGTATTGCATGCATAATTGCACATTATAAATGTTTCATATCATGATGGTATCAATTTTGTCAAATTATATCCTACCATGCATGATCAAAACTTCTCATTTGTATTTCATGCATTATTTCATTTCATCTCATAAGGAATATCAAGAAGAGTTATTGGATGAGGAAATAAATATTTTATGAATACACGGAATTGTATAAAATTCACATCATAAGTGTTTCGTGTATTCATATTATCACATGAAGCATATTATCATTTTTTTGAGATTCATAACATGAATAACGTTATTACTATTTAATCAAAATCAATTTCGAGATTCACATAATATCATGCATTAATCTCGATAAGATGGGAAAAGCATTTTATTTTTTTAAGTGATTCTTTTAACACATCATAAAAACTCATTCATAATTCAAGTAATTTACAAGATATCATAAATAAATTTATCACTTGTATTTCATCAAAATCGAGAACTCTAGAGATAGAAAATGATTGAGGCATTTAACATGATTGAAGCATGATTCATACTTAAAGTGTATCTTATGTCATTAAATACAGAATCAAGCATTTGTCAAATCTGAAATCATCCTCAAAATTACATTCAATAAATTCATATATGACAATCATAGATTTATTGAAAAATCAATAAGATAGAGGATTGCATTTCAAGTGTTTATCAATTGTGGCATTTCATCACATGGTAAGATATCAATCACGTAAAATTACGATACAAGTTCTTGATATCTTAACGTATGGTGCAAACATGGCACAATGCAAATTTGGCAATCATAGCATCAATTCATATAAGCATTGCAAATATGGCAATCATATCAATTCATATATCTCTTGATGATGCAAGCATGGCATAATCATAGCATAGTGTTTATAACATCAATTCATATATTTCTCCCCCTTTTTTTTTGAAGTGTTTCATCTTAAGTGATCGATTTCATGTTAGCATGCCTTTTCATTTATGTCAAATGAAAACATGCATCAATTTTTAAAGCCACTGTTATTATCATGAAAATCGATAATCACCATAATTTCAAAAATATATACTCATTAATCATAACTTCAAATTGAACATGATTTCATATACTCAAAATCGAGAAATAACAATGGAAATCAACATGATACACATTATTACTTCTCAACCACATATAGCATGATTTCATAATGTATCATTTTGTTTATCATAAACAAGCAATTTTCATGATTATTTTCAAAATTACTTAGAATGATAAGCATGATTCCTAATTTTTTATTTTCATTATAAAATTATTAAACATGCAAATTTTAAGAAAATAAAAAAGAAAAATGCATTATGAAAAGCATTATGTAATTTCAAAGTAAATTAAAGGCATTTTGATTACCTCAGCGTCAAAAGGCGTAAAGGCGTAGTTTGCCACCTTGCCTTTGTTGATTTTCTCCTCGTCTTCGGAGGAGCTCGATTCATCCCAATTTTTGTTCTTCTTCTTGCGTTCAAAGCAAGTAGTTCAATTCTTTTTGCTTTTTAATTTTCGTTTCATTTGTAGTTTAAGTTCACCATCACTTGAGCTTATGCTCGAGTGGTCTTCAAATGTTCTATGTCCCAAATCCTTCCTGTTCTTTGGAAGGTGGTTCTGTTCATCATTGTCCTCATCACTTGAGTCATCACTCAAGTGGCATTCATTTGTCCAGAGTTCCAAATCCTTCATGTTCTTTGAAAGGTGATTGTGTTCAACATGTTCATCATGTGCATTGTGCACCATTTCATATGTCATCAATGAACCAATTAGTTCTTCAAGTGAAAATTGGTTCAAGTTTTTCGATTCTTGAATAGCAGTTACTTTTGAATCCCAAGTTTTAGAAAGTGAGCGCAAAACTTTGTTAACGAGTTCAAAATCCGAAAAGCTTTTACCAGCGATTTTAAACCATTGGCGACATCCAGTAAAACGGTGTACATGTCAACAACGGTTTAAGCTTGGTTTCATATGAAAAAAACTCGAAATCATACAGTAAAATATTAACTTTCGAGTCTTTGACTCTACTAGTTCCCTCGTCGTGATTTCAAGAGTCGCCAGGATATCGAAAACCGTTTACAAAAGAAACCCGATTGAACTCATTTTTTTTGTCCAAAGCGCAAAATAAGGCATTCATAGCCTTTAGTAAAGAAAAATACTTCTTCTCTAAATCCGACCATTAGTTCATGGGTTTAGAGGAAGTTGAAAACCGTTTTCAACGATATTCCATAAATCCAGATTTAGAAAATCAAAGAAAACTCTCATTCGAGTTTTCCAATAAGTGTAGTCCAATCCGTTAAAGAGCGGTGGGCGAAAAGACCGAAAAAACCCTCTTGAAGAGTCATTTTCTCTGGGTTGTAAATCCGAAATGAAATACCCGCTCTGATACCCAATTGTTTTTTTTTTTTTTTTTGGTAAGTAAAAGTAAATTGATTATGTGTCAAGTTTCTACAAATAGCTTTATCTATACAAGTCATAGACAAAGCCATGTAACTCATAGAGTCTTGAATCGATAGTTATGACTACACATGTTGTAGACTATAACTCTAATTATAATCAAAATAGAAAATGTTTATCCAGGATATATCAAAATTTGGCATCATTCCCAAGATCTTTAGCTAATAGCAAAATTAAAATTGATAAAAATATATTTTTCTCTTTGGGTAAAGTGCTCCGTTTTGAGATCTTGCTCCATCTGAGGATCTTGAGTCTCTAATAATCTCTTTCAATAGGCTGAGCATTGTTTGTGTGTTGACATTTAAAGATTACATTACATCTCTCCTTCCACATCCACCAAATAAGCGCATCTGAAAGTAACCTTTGCCGGTTGTGTGAGAGGACCTTTTCTTGAAAACATTGCATGAGTTAGCCTAGTTCTTGGTGCAAGTTTGGTTGTGGCGATCTATTGAGTTCAAATCATTTGGAGAATCTCCTTCCATATCCATTTTGTATAATCACAAAAAAAATAAAGGTGGTCAACAGTTTCTTCTTGTTGCATACAAAGGGAGCATCGGTTAACATGATAGATACCTCTTCTTTTCATATTGTCTATTGTAGGTAGTTTATTGAAAGGGCACGCCATGTACATAAGGAATGTCTTTGTGATCCCGGTTGATCCCATGTCCAACTGCTTGGGACCCACTTGTTATTTCTTTGCCTAATTTGATTCCATGCAGATGTGGCACTAAATTTGCCATTGTCATGAGGCCAAATAAGTTTATTGAAGAGTTGTTAAATGATTGGAATAATATAATATAATAAATAGTCGGCCAAAGTGATAACATTTGGGAGAAATAGGATTAGGGAGACACCGGTGCAGTTAGCAATGAACTTCGAAACCTTCCAATCTTTGGGAGCCCAAGATCTTTTAAATTATTCTGTCACCATATAATTGAAATATACTCTTCCCATTCACCCAAGGATGGTACCACATATTAGTACTAGTTCGGAAAGAGATTGCATAGGAAATGTGTTTGATTAGCCAATTCCTTGCCTTTAAAATTCCTTTCAAAACTGCAGTGTGGTATGTTCTTGTTGAAATTTCCCAGTTGATTCTTTTTGAAAGATACCTAGCAGAAACCCAATGTGACCATAAGGAACATTTGTTTTTTTTTAAATCCCACAATTGCTGCACCAGACATGCTTGATTCCAATCTCTAGTATTTCTCAAGTTTAGCCCCCCCCTCATCTTTTGGGTTTTAAAA
Organism: Musa schizocarpa; assembly: GCA_900464855.2. Taxonomy (NCBI): domain Eukaryota; kingdom Viridiplantae; phylum Streptophyta; class Magnoliopsida; order Zingiberales; family Musaceae; genus Musa; species Musa schizocarpa. Next base: position 30,272,665 of record LS990922.1, on the reverse strand, counting down.
TGCTATCCCAATTTACCATATGCATTGCCTTATCATTTTGTGCCATTCGAGGAAAAGTTCATTAATAACCGTTCAATATCTTGGAGAAGTCCAGTGGGTAGAAGAAATGCATTACACCAATATATAGAGTAGGAGTGCAATCTTAGAACGGATGAGTTAATCGTCCTGCTTTTGATAGAAACCTATTTTTCCAAGAAGAAATTCTATTCTTTATTTTTTTTTTGCAGATAGGGTGACGATGGGTTTTGTGAATGCACTGTGGATATGGCGGGAGACCCAAATAAAGGAATTGGCAAGCTTCCCTCACTAACCCCAAAGTTTGTGCAATAAAGACATTATCCTCAACGTAAGGGCTCATATATACTTTACTTTTAGCATGATTTAACTGAAGTCCAGAAACCATACCAAAGTCATTCATAATAGTAGCCAGGTTCTTTCTTGAAGTTGGTTCATTTTGGAGAAAAGATAAGTAAGTCATCTGCAAATGTTATATGTGATATATGAACAGAACCCGACAATGGGTACCTTAATGCTGCCATTTAAGGCTAGCGTGTTCCAACATACAGACTAAGTCCTTCCATCGCATAATAGTAAAAAATCACGGAGAGAGTGGATCACCTTGTTGGGATGCCATTAGGTGCTCCCAAAAAAACCAATTGGTGAGCCATTAAAAGTATCGAAAACTTTGGAGTTTCAAGCAAGATTGAATCAATTAACCCATTCTTTGTGGGAAGTTCATATCGAGGAATCTTATAGATAAACTTCCTATTAACTGAATCGAAGGCTTTCCGTAAATCAGCTTTAAAACATATTTTTTGTCCCTCTTGCTTTTGAATGCAAATCTTTGACCAAGTCATTAGCAAAGCAAAATGTTATGATGTATACTTCTCCCTTTGATGAAAGCAGACTTGGTTTGGGCTAATGATCTTGTGTATTACCTTTTTGCATTCTATTTGCCAATACTTTGGAGATGATCTTGTAAATAAAGTTGCATAATGATATGGGTTCGATAGTTCTCTAGTGAATCAGCCCCTGCATTCTTGAATTAAGGAAATAAAAGTGCAATTCATCTCTCTAAGAATATGACCTGAAGAAAAAAATGTTGGCAAGCCTTGATCACATCATTTCCAATAATAGACCAAGCGGTTTGGTAAAATTCAGTTGGAAATCCATCTGGGACCTGGGGCTTTTGTGCTTTGGTGACTTAAAGACAACACATACAATTTAGTCATCTGTAATTGGGGCATTGAGGATTGAAATAGCTTCGAATCAAGTTTTCTAGTCGGCTCCACATGAATGTTATTAGGTTTCCCAGCTTGATTGAGTAAGGAATAAAAAAATTGCTCTCGTGTGTGCTTTAACCTCATCAAACTTCTCAATAAGATTATCATCTTTGTCTCTGCATTTCTTGTCGGTTAATAGCCCTTGGTAACAATTGAAGCATAGAAAAATTTTGTATTGGAATCCCCTAAGCGTAAGCCAATGTTGTCGAGACTTCTGCTTTGCAAAACTTTCCTCTGTTTTAAGGCTTGCATGAAGTTATTTAAACCTTACCTCTTTGTAGATAATATTTTCATCATTTGGGCTGAAGTTGCAGCTCATGTTGCAAAGACATTAGTTCCTTTCTGCAAAGTTGAACTCTGGTGTTAATATTGCCAAAGGTATTTGTATTCCACTCCTTTAGTCTTTGCTTCTGGGGCTTTGAGCTTTTGACATAAGATGTAAGGGGGGATCCATGCACATTAACATTCCAAGCGGATCGATAACATCAAGAAATTGAGGATGAGTACTCCACATGTTAAAGAATCTAAATGGTTTCTTGCCTCTTGGTGTCAACTTTTTTCTGCGTGTATATACATTAAAGAATGGTCGAAAACAAAGGAGCACCATACTCAAGAAGTGAATCTGGGTAAACTGTTAACCATTCATGATTAATCAAACACCTATCAAGTCGAGCCATTATTTTTCTGTTAGCACACCTTGATTACTCGGGGAGAGCCAATTACCCACATTTTCATATCAAACAATGCTGCGTGTCAATGTAATCATTGAACTTTTGAAGGCTGGCTTTACGAAAGTTGTCTACCACCTGTTTTTCATTTGTGTACGAACAGTATTAAAGTCTCCAAGAACAATCCAAGGTACATTGAGACAGCCATTTACAATATTAGTCGGTCGGACCAAAGGTATTTCTTTCTTGCATCTTGTTTGAAACATATATACCGATTGAAATTGAATTGGCAACCATTCTTTTTATCCTCTACCTTAAGATGAATGAATTGATCAGTAGCAAAAATAAACCAAGCATTAATAGAGTTAGGATGCCATAAGACCCATATTCTACCAAAAAAGTGTCATTTGAATCATTGGTAAACAGTTCTGCGTCCGGCCATATTAAATTCTTTTTTGAGCTTGAGCAGCGATTGTTTTAATTTTTGTTTCCACTAGAATAACAATATCACATCGGCAGACTTGATTATTCTATTGAGCTCCCCGACATTTCTCCGGCTTATTAAGTCATGAACATTCCACATGTTATCTTCATTAGTAAAAGATAGTAAGGTTATTCATCCTCTCGACTTTGGATGGATTGTACCATCCTTTTTTTTCTTATCTTTTCGGTTTTGTATTTTCCTCCCTTTAATATCCTTACCTTTTATGGCTTTATTCCTATATTTATCCACTTCATCTACAGCTTGCAGATTTTTAAACTTTAAAATACCTTGAATCATGTGGTCTTGATTGGCGGGGTTTGTTGAAGCTTCGATAAGATTGTTGCATCACAATATCTGGATAGTACTTGTTGGAGCGGTCGGCTAGAGAGGTTTGTTGGAGCATGAGTTTGTTGAGACAGAATATCCTTGTTGGCAATGTTTGTTGTGGCCTGAGTTTGTTGAGGAATAATATCCTTTACTAGCGAGATTTGCTTGGACTGAGTTCGTTGAGCTAGTGTGGATGGATCCGATGATATTGGAAGAGATGAAGTTCACGACTTATGTTTCTCCTGTCCACTAGTACCATGGGAAACCTCTGTTGTGGAAGGCTCGACATTATAGGTATAGATAAAGTTTTGGAATTGTCCTTACTGTCCATGGTGCTTTCCTTGCGAGTGAATGCTCAATAGTTTTGCCACCATCGGTCTGCTGCCATTAGAAAGAATCACTTTGTTCTTTGGCTTGGCGTGGTCGATAGACCTTTGTGGTTGGATTTGGGGTTTCTTTGACAAGCTCCATTTGGATGACCAAAAGATAAACAACGACACATCGTTGTGGCTTCGGGAATATGAACATGTACCTTCCGAGTGTTCCCATCAAGATCACGATAGAAAACCTCATTAGGAAGATCTTCATCCGGAAGAAACAAGCACACATGCTCGTGCAAATGCTAATCTGGTCTACAGCTGCTGTTGCTTTGTCGATGTAAGAGTGGCTGTCCCAGTGCTGCATAACTTTGCAATAAAGCGTCGACTCCAAAGATGTAGAGGCAGTCCTTGAAAGGATACCCATAATGGAATAGGCTCAGGCTATCTAACTCCAAGCGGACATCGGGGAGACCAGCGTCGTAGAATCATTGGATGACCAAAGCGGATAGTCGAGAATCCTTGAGGATTCGCTGCAAATCTTCTTGAGTATAACAAACAAAACAAATCCGTTCTCCGAGCATATGAAGATCAAATGGCGATATTCCCCATCGAGTTTTGATAAATGAGGATAGTGGGAAATAAGATGTTTTGAGACCTACCACATAGCCAACAATGCCATAGACCATGTCTCAATAAGCTCTGCTGAATCAACGATCTCATATCAGACAATCTTCTTATCGGCTGAACTTAGGGTAAAATTCCAAACTTAGATCTGGACTTCCAACCGGACCTTGAAGAGGCTAGTCCAAGGCCGAGGATCGCTGGAAATGAGAACGAGGCTGTCGCGATCTAGAGCGACCTGCTTTGATCTTGGTTGGTGAAGGAGTTTCTCTCTGGAAAAGATATGTTGGAAGAGCAACTTGGGGGGGTAGCGGTGAGGGAGCCTTGCCATCGTTTCAACCCTCTAGCCACCATCGCCACCCTAGGGGCCATCGCTGCCATGTTTGATCCTTTCTGGTGGCCTTCTGAGAAGCAACGCCATTGGGAAAAGCCACCCCGCTGCAGTATATTAGATGGCCGCTATGGTACCGTCACCCTAGGGATTTATGGTTCGCGACTCAGATATCGTCGCCCTTGGGGAGAAGTCGGCCTTCTGAGATCTGGTCGCTGCTATATAATGTGCCGCCGCTACAGTACTGTCGTCCTTGGGAGATCTGATCACCTCTACAGTGTCTTCGCCCTTCGCTCGTGGGAGAAAGCCGACGCTGCAGGAGTTAGATCGCCTTAGGGAGATATGGTTGTCGCTACAGTACCGTCGCCCTAGATCTGGGCCGCCGCCGCTACAGTAGCGTCGCCCTTTAACCGAAGGCTGCGTTTGAATGATAAGGACAACTAAGCAAGGTTTCAGTCAATCTATGCAGGCAGTTTGCAATAATGATGAAAACCAGAATATCGGCGCAAACTGAAATCTGATGTTCGTACGAAGAAACAGATTTACGTCTTAAGTGTCGATTCGTAAATCACTAGTTTAGACAAAAGTTTAAAGACAGTGTGCTGCTATTGTATAGCTCAAAAAGTAATCTGCAAAAGCAGATTTACGTCTAAGCGTAATTCGTCTAAAAGCATAAATTCGTCTAAACACAGATTTACGTCTAAACTTTGAAACTTCGTTTGTAAAATCGTAGAAGGCAGTATGCAGTTGAAATCAAGATGTAAACGTAAACTGAAATCTGATGATTGTGCGAGGAAAGCCGATTCGTCTAAGCGCGGTTTTTTAGTCTAAAAAAAGAAGTTTTACGTCTAAACGCAGTTTTTCGTCTAAATGCAGTTTTCGCGTCTAAGCTATTTTTATGTCTAAGCGCAATTTTACGTCTAAGCGCGGTTTTCGTCTAAACGCTGTTTTTTTCTAAAGCGCAATTTTCGTCAAAGCGTAATTTTGCGTCTAAATGTGGTTTTGAATTTTGGCGTTTTATGAATCGCGAAGATAATTTGCAGTTATAAATGGAATCAAAGCGTAAACATAAACTGCAGCGTAAAGATCGTGCGAAGACACTGATTTTGCGTCTGAATGCAGATTGGAAAAGATAAGAGTTTAGAGACTTCGTTAAATAAAGCGCAGAGGGCAGTAGCTATGTAGGAGGTTTGCAGTAATGATAAAGTGCTCAAGCAAAAGCAAAACCAGAGATTTAGAGTGGTTGGGTCAGTCTTGACCTACTCCACTTTGGCTTCCTCCTCCGCGAGGTCACACCCGGCGTCAACTAGCTGCCTTCCTTCAATGGGGCGAAGGCTAACTGCCCTTTTACAGTTCCTCTCCTTTTGGCGGGCACAGGAGACAACCCTTACAGATCCTTTCTCTCCTCTCTTTTACAACTCAAGACTTGAAGAACAGAAAGAGGAGAACTTTGGGACTTTACACAAATTTGAGCTCTTAGAATCACTGAAAAGATCAAGAATTGGGTGTAGATCTGTGTCTTTTCAGTGCTGAATGGGTGGGGTATTTATAGGCCCCAACCAGTTCAAATTGGACTCAAAAGCGATCAAATCGATCAAATCCGGAATTCCGGGGATCGGTGATTACACCTCTTGGTTGGAGAGGTTGCACCGCTTTTGTTGAGCTTCGAGGCCAGGCCCGGGTGGTTGCACCTCTCTGTCAGGCGGTTTTTGCTGCCTGCCCGGCTGAACCGAGCTCGGTGGTGCTACCTTTACGGAAGAGGTTTACCTTCCCATCTAGCTTTCGAAGACCGAGCTCTGGGCGGTTGCACCTCCCTAGTTGGGCGGTTGCACCGCCGATCTCAGGAGGAGCGCAGCCCTAGCGGTTGCACCTCCTGGCCTAAGCGGTTCACCGCTGGTGCAATCGAGGTCGAATGGTTAGTTCCATTGGCCCAATTTCAATCTTTTCAGGGGCCCAATTGCCCCAAGATTAAGCTAATGGGATCACCTCCCATTTTCAAGCTTAATCAACGTGCTAACTACGATTAAATCTAAGACAACTTCTGCAACTTGGCACCGATGCGTCAATCGCTTCTTCCAGCGAGTTTCTGGCGAATTTCCGCTGATCAGGCTGTCGCGATCTAGAGCGCGACCTGCTTCGATGCTGGTTGGTCGAAGGAGTTTCTCTCTGGAAAAGATATGTTGGAAGAGCAACTTGGGGGGTAGCGGTAGGGAGCCTTGCCATCGTTTCAACCCTCTCGCCACCATCGCTAGCCCTAGGGGCCATCGCTGCCATGTTTTTGATCATTTCTGGTGGCCGCTACAGAAGCGGCCATTGGGAAAAAGCACCGCTGCAGTATATTAGATGCGCCCGCTATGGTACCGTCACCCTAGGGATTTATGGTTGCGGCTACAGTATCGTCGTAGCCCTTGGGGAGAAGTCGGCCTTCAGAGATCTGGTGTGAGCTGCTATAGTGTAAATCGCCGCCCGCTACAGTACTGTCGTCCTTGGGAGATCTGATCACCTCTACAGTGTCTTAGCCCTTAAACCGTGGGAGAAAGCCGGCTGCAGGAGTTAGATGCGCCTTAGGAGATATGGTTGTCGCTACAGTACCGTTAAGCCCTAGATCTGGGCATACCGCCCGCTGCAATGGCGATAAGCCCTTTAACCGAAGGCTGCGTTTGAATGATAAGGACAACTAAGCAAGGTTTCAGTCAATCTATGCAGGCAGTTTGCAATAATGATGAAAACCAGAATATGGGCAAACTGAAATCTGATGTTAAATGCGAAGAAACAGATTTACGTCTTAAGTGTCGATTAAATAAATCACTAGTTTAGACAAAAGTTTAAAGACAGTGTGCTGCTATTGTATAGCTCAAAAAGTAATCTGCAAAAAGCAGATTCGTCTAAGCGATAGATTCGTCTAAGCATAAATTCGTCTAAACACAGATTCGTCTAAACTTTGAAACTTCGTTTGTAAAAAATGCGTGAAGGCAGTATGCAGTTGAAATCAAGATGTAGCGTAAACTGAAATCTGATGATTATGCGAGGAAAGCTGATTCGTCTAAAGCGCGGTTTTTTTAGGTCTAAGCGCGTTTTTCGTCTAAGCGCAGTTTTCGTCTAAATGCAGTTTTCGTCTAAACGCTATTTTATGTCTAAACGTAATTTTACGTCTAAGCGCGGTTTTTCGTCTAAAGCGGCTGTTTTATCGTCTAAGCGCGGTTTCGTCAAAAGCGTAATTTTCGTCTAAGCGCGGTTTTGAATTTTGGCGTTTTATTAATGAATAAATGAAGATAATTTGCAGTTATAAATGGAATCAAAACGTAAACATAAACTGCAGCGTAAAGATCGTGCGAAGACACTGATTTCGTCTGAATGCAGATTCGGAAAGATAAGAGTTTAGAGACTTCGTTAAGTAAAAGCGCGAAGGGCAGTAGCTATGTAGGAAGTTTGCAGTAATGATAAAGTGCTCAAGCAAAAACAAACCAGAGATTTAGAGTGGTTGGGTCAGTCTTGACCTACTCCACTTTTGGCTTCCTCCTCCTCGGCGAGGTCACCGGCGTCAACTAACTGCCTTCCTTCAATGGGAAGGCTAACTGCCCTTTACAGTTCCTCTCCTTTTGGCGGGCACATGAGACAACCCTTACAGATCCTTTCTCTCCTCTCTTTACAACTCAAGACTTGAAGAACAGAAAAGGAGAACTTTAGGACTTTACACAAATTTGAGCTCTTAGAATCACTGAAAGATCAAAATTGGTGTGTAGATCTGTGTCTTTTCAGTGCTGAATGGGTGGGGTATTTATAGGCCCCAACCCAATTCAAATTTGGACTCAAAGCGATCAAATCGATCAAATCCGAATTCCGGGATCGGCGATTACACCTCTTGACTAGAAGTTGCACTTTTGGCTGAACTTCGAGGCCCGAGCCCGGCGGTTGCACCTCTCTGTCGAAATGGTTGCACCGCTGACTGCCTTCGAGACCGAGCTTCGAGGCGGTGCTACCTCTCTGTCAATGAAGAGGTTGCACCCACCTAACTTCGAAGACCGAGCTCTCGGGCGGTTACACCTCTGGCTGGGCGGTTGCACCGCCCGATCTCATTGGGAGACGCAGCCACGGCGGTTGCACCTCCTGGCCTGGCCTATTTTGCACCGCTTTGGTGCAATCGAGGGTCCGAATGGTTAGTTCCATTGACCCCAATTTCAATCTTTTAGGGGGCCCAATTGCCCCAAGATTAAGCTAATGGGATCACCTCCCATTTTCAAGCTTAATCAACGTGCTAACTTCGATTAAATCTAAGACAACTTCTGCAACTTGGCACCGATCGTCAATCGCTTCTTCCAGCGAGTTTCTGGCGAATTTCCGTTGATCATCCGATGAACCCTCGGTGATCCTTCTGCAGACATCCGGCAAACTCCTGGACTTTGCGACGATCCACTTGGCGAGTTCGACGAGCTTAAACAAAAGCTTCTGGACTTCTCAGATCTGTTCTCGCTGAACCTCCGACGACCGTCCGAACTTCCGTCGAACTCTCGAACTCCCAACGTGATCATGATCTTGACTCCGGCGCAACACCTGCTGCTTGTCTTTCATCGTAGTTAATCCTGCACACTTATCTCAACACATAGATTAGATAACAAATGACAATTGATTTCATCATGAAAATCCGAGATTCAACAGTACTTGGATGGGTGACCCCCTGGGAAGTCCTCGTGTTGCACTCCTTTTTGTGCCCCGAGCGACCAAAACCTCTCCCGTCGACCTCCGAGGCGATGGTTTTGGGCCTCAAAATTTGCCGTGACCGCTACGTAGTCAGTCTCGTGGGGCTCCGAGAGAGCTTTCCGGAATGGGGTCGCAATAGCGATTCCGAGTCCGATCGAGAAAGTTCTGAGGGTTCCGGCGCGTTAATGGTGTCCGGTGCTTGGTCGGCCTCGTGGGCATCGGAGAGATCCGAGAATGGCGATTCGAGATCGTTCGAGGGTTTCCGGGGCCGTACGGGTCCCCGGTCATCAATCGCCGTCCGTGGCGTGTTACAAAGCGAGGGCGGCGCACACAAAATGAGTGCGATCATACCCGCACTAAAAGCACGGATCCCATGAGAACTCCGAAGTTAAGCGTGCTTGGGCGAGGTAGTACTAGGATGGGTGACCCCCTGAGAAGTCCTCGTGTTGCACTCCTTTTTTTGTGCCCCGGCGACCAAAACCTCTCCGTCGACCTCCGGGGCGATTGTTTTGGGCCTCGAAATTTGTCGTGACCCTTCTGGACTCAGTCTCGTTGGGCTCGAGAAACTTTCGGAATGGGGTCGCAATAGCGATTCGAGTCCGATCGAAAAGTTCTGAGGTTTAAGCCCAACTTATCGTGTCCGGTCTTGGCGGTCGACCTCGTGGGCATCGGAGATCCGAGAATGGCGATTCAGAGATCGTTCGAGGGTTTCAAGCGAAGTCCCCGGTCGTCGATCGCCGTCCGTGGCGTGCACAAAAGCGAGGACAACGCACAAAAAGCGAGTGCGATCATACCAGCACTAATGCATGGATCCCATCAGAACTCCGAGTTACATGTGCTTGGGCGAGTAGTACTAGGATGGGTGACCCCACAGGAAGTCCTCGTGTTGCACTCCTTTTTTGTGCACCGGTGACCAAAACCTCTTCCGTCGACCACCGACGGCGATGGTTTTGAGCCTCGAAATTTGCCGTGACCTTCTGCGGTCGGTCTCATGGGGCTTGAGAAACTTTCCAGAATGAAGTGCAATAGCTATTCCAAGTCCGATCGAAAAGTTCAGAAGGTTTGGCGCGCCGCTTGTCGTGTCCAGTCTTGTGATCGGCCTCGTGGGCATCGGAGAATCGAGAATGGCGATTCGAGATCGTTTCGGCGGTTTCGAGCGTCGCGAGGTCCCCGTCGTCGAAATCGCCCGTCCGTGGCGTGCACAAAAGCGAGGGCGACGCACAAAAAGCAGTCGCGATCATACCAGCACTAAACACGGATCCCATCGAACTCGAAGTCAAAGCGTGCTTGGGCGAGAATAGTACTAGGATGGGTGACCCCACAGGAAGTCCTCGTGTTGCACCCCTTTTTTGTGCCCGGCGACCAAAACCTCTCCCGTCGAACTCCGGGCGATGGTTTTGAGCCTCAAAATTTGTCGTGACCGCTTCTGCGGTCAGTCTCGTCAGGGGCTCGAGAGAGCTTTCGGAATGGGGTGCCAATAGCGATTCCGAGTCGATCGAAAGTTCGAGGGTTTAGGCGCCGCTTGTATGATGTCCGGTCTTGTGGTCGGCCTCGTGGGCATCGGAGAGATCGAGAATGGCAATTCAGAGATCGTTTGAGGTTTTTTGGAGCGCGAGGAGTCCCCATGTCGTCGATCGCTGTCCGTGGCCTGCACAAAGGCGAGGACAATGCAAACAAAGCGAGTCGCGATCATACCAGCACTAATGCACGGATCCCATCAGAACTCCGAAGTTAAGTGTGCTTGGGTGAGAGTAGTACTAGGATGGGTGACCCCACAGGAAGTCCTCGTGTTGCACTCCTTTTTTGTGCACCGAGTGACCAAAACCTCTTCCATCGACCACCGGCGATGGTTTTGAACCTCGAAATTTGCCGTGACCGCTTCGCAGTTAGTCTCATGGGGCTCTGAGAGAGCTTTCCAGAATGAAATTCGCAATAAGCGATTCGAGTCGATCGAAAAAGTTCAGAGGTTTTGGTGCAGCGCTTGTCGTCTCCGGTCTTGTGGTCGGCCTCGTGGGCATCGGAGATCCGAATGGCGATTCGAGATCGTTCGATGGTTTCGGCGTCGCGAGGGTCCCCAGTCGTCGTCGCTGTCCGTGGCGTGCACAAAGGCGGGGCGATGCACAAAAAGCGAGATCACGATCATACCAGCACTAAAGCACGGATCCCATCAGAACTCCGAAGTCAAAGCGTGCTTGGGCGAAAGTAGTACTAGGATGGGTGACCCCACAGGAAGTCCTCGTGTTGCACTCCTTTTTGTGACCCGGCGACCAAAACCTCTCCATAGACCTCCGGGCGATGGTTTTGGGCCTCGAAATTTGCCGTGACCTTCGCTATCAGTCTCGTGGGGCTCTCAGAAAGCTTTCGGAATAAATCGTAATAGCGATTCGAAGTCGATCGAGGAAGTTCTGAGGGTTTTGGCGCGCTTGTCGTGTCCGGTCTTGTGATCGGCCTCGTGGGCATCGGAGAATCCGAGAATGGCGATTCAGAGATTGTTCGAGGTTTGAGACGCAGCGGTCCCCGGTCGTCGATCGCTGTCCGTGACGTGCACAAAAGGCGAGGACAATGCACACAAAAGCGAGTCGCGATCATACCAGCACTAATGCAGCGGATCCCATCGAACTCCGAAGTTAAAGTGTGCTTGGGCGAAGTAGTACTAGGATGGGTGACCCCACAGGAAGTCCTCGTCTTGCACTCCTTTTTTGTGCCCCGGCGACCAAAACCTCTCGTCGACCTCGAGGCGATGGTTTTGGGCCTCGAAATTTACCGTGACCGCTAAGCGGTCGGTCTCGTGGGGCTCCAGAAACTTTCGAATAAGGGCCATAATAGCGATTCGAGTCGATCGAAAAAGTTCAGATGGTATCGGCGCGCTTATGGTCGTGTCCGGTCTTGGTCGGCCTTGTGGGCATCGGAGAGATCCGAGAATGGCGATTCGAGATCGTTCGAGGGTTTTGAGCCGCGAGGGTCCCGATCGTGAATCGCCGTCCGTGACGATGCAAAAAAGCGAGGGGCGGCCTTTTTACAAAATGAGTCGCGATCATACCAGCACTAAAACACGGATCCCATCGAAACTCGAAGTTAAGCGTGCACAGGCGAGTAGTACTAGGATGGGTGACCCCACAGGAAGTCCTCGTGTTGCACTCCTTTTTTGTGCCCGGCGACCAAAACCTTTTCCGTCGACCTCAGAAGCGATTGTTTTGGGCCTCAAAATTTGTCGTGACCTTCTGCGAGATCGGGTCGTGGGGGCTCAGAAACTTTCGAATAAATTATAATAATAGCGATTCCGACTCCGATCGAGAATGTTCAGAAGGTTTTGGCGCGCTTATGCGTGTCGATTGTCGCGGTCGGCCTCGTGGGCATCGGAGATATCCGAGAAAAGCGATTCGAGATGGTTCGGCGGTTTGAAGCGTCGAGGGTCCCATCCTCGATCGCCGTCCGTGGCGTGCCAAAAAAAGGGCGGCGCACACAAAGCGAGTCGCGATCATACCAGCAACGAAGCACGGATCCCATCGAACTCCGAAGTTACATGTGCTTGGGCGAAGTAGTACTAGGATGGGTGACCCCCAGGAAGTCCTCGTGTTGCACTCCTTTTTTGTGCCCGGTGACCAAAACCTCTTCCGTCGACCACCGAGGCGATGGTTTTGGGCCTCGAAATTTGCCGTGACCTTCGCATGATCGATCTCATGGGGCTTCAGAGAGCTTTCCAGAATGAGGTCATTATAGCTATTCCAAGTCGATCGAAAAGTTCAGAAGGTTTTAACCGCTTGCTTATGTCCGTGTCCAGTCTTGTATGTGACCTCGTGGGCATCGGAGAAGATCGAGAATGGCGATTCGAGATGGTTCGACGGTTTTTGGCGTCGAGGGTCCCGGTCGTCGATCGCCCGTCCGTGACATGCCAAAGGCGAGGGGCGGCGCACACAAAACGAGTCGCGATCATACCAGCACTGAAAAGCACGGATCCCATCGAACTCCGAAGTCAAGCGTGCTTGGCGAGAGTAGTACTAGGATGGGTGACCCCACAGGAAGTCCTCGTGTTGCACACCTTTTTTGTGCCCGGCGACCAAAACCTCTCCCATCGAACTCCGAGGCGATGGTTTTGAGCCTCGAAATTTGTAAGTGACCTCTGTGGGTCAGTCTCGTGGGGCTCGAGAGAGCTTTCGAGAATAAATTCATAATAGCGATTCAGTCCGATCGAAAAGTTCGAGGTTTAAAGCTTGCTTGTCGTGTCCGGTGCTTAGCGGTCGGCCTCGTGGGCATCGGAGAGATCCGAGAATGGCAATTCAGAGATGGTTTGAGGGTTTGGTTCGAGGGTCCCGATGTCGTCGTCGACGGCTGTCAAGTGACGAGCACAAAGGCGAGGACAATGCACACAAAAGCGAGTGCGATCATACCAGCACTAATGCACGGATCCCCATCAGAACTCCGAAGTTAAGTGTGCTTGGGTGAAAGTAGTACTAGGATGGGTGACCCCACAGGAAGTCCTCGTGTTGCACTCCTTTTTTTGCCCCGGTGACCAAAACCTCTTCCATCGACCACCGGGCGATGGTTTTGAACCTCGAAATTTGCGTGACCGCTCACGCATTAGTCTCATGGGGCTCACGAGAGAAACTTTCCAGAATGAGGTCGCAATAGCGATTCGAGTCGATCGAAAAAGTTCAGAAGGTTTTGGTTACACGCTTGTCATGTCTCCGGTCTTGCGATTCGGCCTCGTGGGCATCGGAGAATCCGAGAATGGCGATTCGAATCGTTCGATGGTTTGGCGTCGTCGAGGAGTCCCCGATCGTCGTCGTCGCTGTCCGTGGCGTGCACAAAGGCGAGGGGCGATGCACACAAAAGCGAGTCGCGATCATACCAGCACTAAAGCACGGATCCCATCAGAACTCCGAAAGTCAAGCGTGCTTGGGCGAGAGTACTAGGATGGGTGACCCCACAGAAGTCCTCGTGTTGCACTCCTTTTTTTGACCCGGCGACCAAAACCTCTCCCATCGACCTCCGAGGCGATGGTTTTGGGCCTCGAAATTTGCCCGTGACCGCTTCACGCTATCAATCTCGTGGGGCTCAGAAACTTTCGGAATGGGGTCGCAATAGCGATTCGAGTCGATCGAGGAAATTCGAGGGGTTTAGGCGCGCCGCTTGTCGTGTCGGTCTTGTGGTCGGCCTCGTGGGCATCGGAGAGAGATCCGAGAATGGCGATTCAGAGATTGTTCGAGGGTTTGAGACACGCGAGGGTCCCCGGTCGTCGATCGCTGTCCGTGGCGTGCACAAAGGCGAGGACAATGCACACAAAAGCGAGTGCGATCATACCAGCACTAATGCAGCGGATCCCATCAGAACTCCGAAGTTAAGTGTGCTTGGCGAAAGTAGTACTAGGATGGGTGACCCCACAGGAAGTCCTCGTGTTGCACTCCTTTTTTGTGCCCCGGCGACCAAAACCTCTCTCGTCGACCTCGAAAGCGATGGTTTTGAGCCTCGAAATTTACCGTGACCGCTAAGCAGTCAGTCTCGTGGGGCTCCGAAAGCTTTCGAATAAGGGTCGCAATAGCGATTCCGAGTCGATCGAGAAAGTTCAGATGGTATCGGCGCCGCTTGTGTCGTGTCCGGTCTTGTGTCGACCTTGTGGGCATCGGAGATCCGAGAATGGCGATTCGAGATCGTTCGAGGTTTTCGAGAAACGCGAGGGTCCCGGTCGTGAATCGCCGTCCGTGGCGATACACAAAGGCGAGGGCGGCGCACACAAAATAAGTGCGATCATACTTGCACACTAAAGCACGGATCCCCATCAGAACTCCAGAAGTTAAGCGTGCAGGGCGAGTAGTACTAGGATGGGTGACCCCACAGGGAAGTCCTCGTGTTGCACTCCTTTTTTGTGCCGGCGACCAAAACCTTTTCCGTCGACCTCCGAAGGCGATTGTTTTGGGCCTCAAAATTTGTCGTGACCACTCGCATCAGTCTCGTGGGGCTCCGAGAAAGCTTTCGAGAATGGGGTCATAATAGCGATTCCGACTCCGTCGAAAATGTTCCAGAAGGTTTTCGGCGCCCTTGTGTCCAGTGTCGCGAATTCGGCCTCGTGGGCATCGGAGATATCCGAAGAAAAAGCGATTCGAGATGGTTCGACGGTTTGAAGGCGTGCGAGGTCCCCAGTCCTCGTCGCCGTCCGTGGCGTGCACAAAAGGCGAGGGCGGCACAAAAAACAGTCGCGATCATACCAGCAGCACCACGGATCCCATCAAAATCCGAAGTCAAAGTGCTTGGGCGAGATAGTACTAGGATGGGTGACCCCACAGGAAGTCCTCGTGTTGCACTCCTTTTTTTGGCCGGCGACCAAAACCTCTCCGTCGACCTCCTCGGCGATGGTTTTGAGCCTCGAAATTTGCGGTGACCGCTCATGGTCGGTCTCGTGGGGCTGCGAGAAGCTTTCCAGAATGGGGTCATAATAGCGATTCGAGTCGATCGAGAATGTTACGAGGGTTTGGCGCCGTTGTGTCGTGTCGGGTCGCGGTCGACCCTGCGTGGGCATCGGAGAATCAAAATACCGATTCCGAGATGGTTCGAGGTTTTAGGTCTTGCCGAGTCCTCGGTCATCGATCGCCGTCGTGACCTGCACAAAAAAGAGGGGCGGCGCACACAAAATGAGTGCGATCATACCAGCACTAAAGTACCAGATCCATCAGAACTCAGTTAAGCGTGCCTGGCGAGTAGTACTAGGATGGGTGACCCCACAGGAAGTCCTCGTGTTGCACTCTTTTTGTGCCCCGGCGACCAAAACCTCTCCCGTCGACCTCCGAGGAGATTGTTTTGAGCCTCGAAATTTGTCGTGACCTTCATCATGATGCTCTCATGGGACTCTCGAGAGCATTCGAATGGGGTCGCAATAGCGATTCAGTCTGATCGAAGAAAGTGCAGAAAGGTTTTAAGCGCTTGCCGTCATCCGTGTCCGATCTTGTTTAAGTCGACCTGCGTGGGCATGGAGAGATCCGAAATGGCGATTCAGAGATCGTTCGAGGGTTTTGAAGCGAGGGGTCCCGGTCGTCGTCGCCGTCCGTAGCGTGCCTGGTCGCCGAGGGCAGCGCTTTTAAAATGAGTTCGATCATACCAGCACTAAAGGCACGGATCCCATCAGAACTCCGCAGTTAAGGGTGCCTGGGCGAGTGGTTCTAGGATGGGTGACCCCACAGGAAGTCCTCGTGTTGCACTCCTTTTTGTGCCCCGGCGACCAAAACCTCTCCGTCGACCTCCGGAAGCGGTTGTTTTGAGCCTCGAAATTTATGTGACCACTCGCCCAGTCAGTCTCAGTCTAGGGGCTCTCGAGAGCTTTCCAGAATGGGGTCGCAATAGCGATTCGATCCGATAGAAAAGTTCAGAAGGTTTGGCGTGCCGCTTGCGCTTATCGTGTCCGGTCGGCGGTCGGCCTTGTGGCATCGGAGATCCGAGAATGGCGATTCGAGATCGTTCGGCGGTTTTTTGGCGCCGAGGGTCCCCAATCGTCGATACACCCGTCAGTGTGGCGTGCACAAAAGCGAGGGCGACGCACAAAGCAGTCGCGATCATACCAGCACTAAAAGCACGGATCCCATGAACTCCAAAGTCATGCGTGCTTGGTCAGAAGTAGTACTAGAATGGGTGACCCCAGGGGAATCCCTCATGTTGCACTCCTTTTTTGCCCCGGCGACCAAAACCTCTCTCGTCGACCTCGAAGAAGATGGTTTTGGGCCTCGAAATTTACCCGTGACAAAAGCTATGAAGTCAGTCTAAACTTCGGGAGCTCGGGAAGCTTTCTAGGAATAAAGTCCCCGCAATAGCGATTCAGTCGATCGAGAAAGTTTTGAGGTATCAGGCGCCGTAATACGTTAATGCGAAGTGTCCGGTCTTGGCGGTCGACCTTCGTGGGCATCGGAGAGATCCGAGAATGGCGATTCGAGAGATGGTTCGAGGGTTTTGAGAACTGAGAGGGGTCCTCGATCGTCGTCGCCTTCCATGACATACACAAAGGCGAGGGGCGGCGATGCACACAAAGTCCCTCTGCGATCATACCAGCACTAAACCTTTGGATCCCATCCGAACTCCGAAGTCAAAAGCGTGCTTGGGCGGAAGTAGTACTAGGATGGGTGACCCCACAGAAATCCTCGTGTTGCACTGCTTTTTTGTGCCCCGGCGACCAAAACCTCTCGATGTCGACCTCAAAGGCGATTGTTTTGGGCCTCGAAATTTGTCGTGACCGACCACCTCTGCAGTCAGTCTGACCATAGAACTCCAAGAGAGCTTTCCAGGAATGAAATGGCAATTAGCGATTCAGAATCGATCGAGAAAAGATTCGAAGGTTTGAGGCGCGCCGCGGCGACCTTGTCCGGTCTTGTGATCGTACTTATTGGGAGATCCGAAATGGCAGAATGATTCGAGAATGGCGATTCCGAAGATCGTTCCCGGGCGAGTTTAAGCTGCAGTCCCGAAATCGATCGATAAAGCACCGTCCGTGACATAGTCTCATGATGCGTGAGGGGCGTTGGCACACAAAGCAGTCTCGCGATCATTTTTTGCACTAAATTTGTCGGTGGCACATGATCCCGTAGGCTTCAGAACTCCTGAAGTCAAGCGTGCTTGGTATCCGTTCGAAATGTAGTACTAGAATGGTGACCCCACAGGAGGTCCTCATGTTGCACTCCTTTTTTGTGCCCGGCGACCAAAACCTCTCCCGTCGACCTCCAGGCGATGGTTTTGATTCGAGTCCTCGAAAATTTTACCATGACCAAAGCGAAATCGTCGTCTAAATAGAGACTCGAGAAGGCTTTTCAGAATGGGAGTGTAATGGCGATTCAGTAGTCCGATCGAAAAGTTCTGAGGTTTGGTGGCTTTGGAATACGTTATGCCGTGTCGGTCAAAAAGCGGATGAGGATTTAAGGCCTTGTGAGCAACGGAGAAGATCCGAGAATGGCGATTCAGAATGTTCGAGGGTTTTGAGGTTTGAGTCCCGGATCGTCGTCGCCTTCCGTGACGTGCACAAAAGCGAGGGCGATGCACACAAAAGCATGCGATCATACCAGCACTAAAAGCCTTTGGATCCCATCGAACTCCGAAGTCAAGCGTGCTTGGGCGAGAAATAGTACTAGGATGGGTGACCCCCTGGAAGTCCTCATGTTGCACTCCTTTTTTTGTGCCCCGGCGACCAAAACCTCTTCCGTCGACCTCCGGCGATGGTTTTGGAGCCTCGAAATTTGCCGTGACTATACGGTCAGTCTCGTCAGAACTCTCGAGGAAACTTTCGAATAATAGTGCGGTAAATAGCGATTCGAATCGATCGAGAAAGTTCTGAGGGTTTTACGCATATACGTTATGCTTGTCCGGTCTTGCAGTGGGCCTCGTGGGCATCGGAGAATCCGAAAATGGCGTTCGAAGATCATTCGAGGTTTTTTGAAGCAGCGAGGTCCCCGATCGTCGATCGCCGTCCGTGGCGTGCACAAAGCGAGGGCGGCGCACAAAAATAGTCGCGATCATACCAGCACTAAAGCACGGATCCCATCAGAACTCCGAAGTTAAGCGTGCTTGGGCGAAGTAGTACTAGGATGGGTGACCACACACAGGAAGTCCTCTTGTTGCACTCCTTTTTTTGCCCGAGCACACCAAAACCTCTTCTATGTCAACCTCCGGCGGTTTTGTGCCTCGAAATTTGTCGTGACCCGCTTCGCTTCGTCAGTCTAAATGGGACTCGAAAACTTTTCGGAAATAAGAATTACAATAGCGATTCGAGTCGATCGAAATGTTCAGAAGGTTTTGGCCATACGCTTATGTTAATCCAGTCTTGTGATCGACCTCGTGGGCATCGGAGATCCGAAGAAGAGCCATTCGAGAAGATTCGTCGGTTCCCGGCCCTGGTCCCCGGTCCATCGATCGCCCGTTAAGTGGCGTGCCTGTATTGAGGGCGAGGGCACAAGGCAATGCGATCATGCCTTACCTTTTGTGGATCCATCCGCGAAATCGAAGTCAAAGTGCTTGGCGAGTGGTACTGGGATGGTTTTGAGACACCGAGAATTTGTATGACATATCTATGCTGAGTCTCATGGGGCTCGAGAAACTTTCGAATAATGTCGTCATATGGCGATTCAGATGATCAAAAAAGTTCGAGGTTTTAGCACTGCAGCTTTAATGGTGTCAAGTCGGATTCGGCCTCGTGGGCATCGGAGATCCGAAATGGCGATTCAGAAAATGGATTCGAGGTTTTAGGCTTTGAGGTCCCGATCGTCGTCGCTGTCCATGGCGTGCACAAAAGCGAGGACAACGCCTTTACAAAGCGGTCGCGATCATACCAGCACTAATGCCTTCCCATCAGAACTTCAAGTTAAGTGTGCTTAGGCGAGTAGTACTAGGATGAACCCCTGGGAAGTCCTCGTGTTGCACTCCTTTTTTTGTGCGCGGCGACCAAGAAACCTCTTCGTCGACCACCGGGCGATGGTTTTGGAGACATGAAATTTGCGTGTAGCCTTCTGCTTGTCGATCTCATGGGGCTCAGAAACTTTCGAATAGAGTCATAATAGTGATTCAGTCGTCCGAAAAGTTCAAAGTTTTCGCTTTACTTGTCATGGCGGTGTCGCGGTCGGCCTCGTGGGCATGAAGTTCGAAGAATGGCGAATTCAATGGTTCGGCGGTTTGAGAGGTCGGTCGTCTGATATCGCCGTCGTGCGTGCCTGGTGAGGGGCGGCGCTTTTCAAAAGCAGTTCGATCATACCAGCAGCGACGCGGGATCCCATCAGAACTCGAAGTCAGCGTGCTTGGGCGAGAAATGGTACTGAGATGGGTGACCCCACAGGAGAATCCTCGTGTTTACTCCTTTTTTTGCCGGCGACCAAAACCTCTCCGTCGACCTGCGAGAGCGTGGTTTTGACTTCGAAATTTATGGTGACATACGCGATCTCGTGAGAGCTCGAGCGCTTTCGGAATAAGAATTACTTAATAGCGATTCCAGTTCAATCGAAAGGGTCCCGAGGTTTTAGCGCCGTTATAGGTAATGCGTGCCTGGATTAAAGCGTGGGCATCGGAAGATCCTAGAATAAGCGATTCGTGATGGATTGAGGTTTTTAAGCGGGTCCCCGATGCGTCGATCGCCGTCTGTGAGCGTGCACAAAAAGCGGGCGGCACACAAAAAGAAGTCGCTATCATACCAGCACTAAAGCTTGCGGATCCCATCAAAACTCGAAGTTAAGCGTGCACGGGGCGAATGTAGTACTAGGATGGCTGACCCCCCAGGAAGGAACCTCATGTTGCACTCCTTTTTTTTTGTGCCGGCGACCAAAACCTCTCCCGATCAACCTCGAGGCGATGGTTTTGGGCCTCGAAATTTCTGACGGACAGCATCGTTTCGATCTCGGGGGGCTCAGAAACTTTCCGGAATGGATGCATAATAGCGATTCGAGTCGTTCGAAATGTTCGAGGGGTTTGGCTTGCCGCGCAGCCGTCTCCGGTGCGGTCGGCCTGCGTGGGCATCGGAGAATCCGGAATGGCGATTCAAAGATGGGTTCGAGGTTTTGAGACGCGAAAGTCCCCGGTGGTCGTCGCCATCCGTGATATGCCAAAGGCGAGGAGACGGCGCCTCAAAGCAGTCGCGATCTTACCAGCTCAAAACTTTTGATCCCATCTGAACTCCGCGTGCTTGGGCGAGACTAGTACTAGGATGGGTGACCCGGGGAAGTCCTGGTGTTTTTCGTTTTGTGCCCCTAGCGACCAAAACCTCTCCGTCGACCTCCGGCGTGGTTTTGAGAACTCGGCATTTTAAGTGACTTCCAGCTTCTGCGGTCAGTCTCGTGGGGCTCAGAAAGCTTTTCGAATAGGAGGGCGCATATGCGATTCGAGTCCGATCAGAAAGTTCGGTTTTGCATTGCGTTAAGTGTCGGTGCGTGTAATTGACCTCGTGGGCATCCCGGAGGAATCCGGGATAGGCGATTCCTTGATGGATTCGAGGTTTTGGTAGCGCAAAGATCCCGATGCGTCGTCGCCGTCCGTGGCGTACCAAAAGCGGCGCGCACAAAAGCAAGTGTGATCGCCGCTAGCACTAAAAGCGGATCCCATCGCGCTCGAGTTAAAGCGTGCTTGGCGAGTATGAAATAGGATGGGTGACCCCTGAAGTCCCTCGTGTTTGCTCCTTTTTTGTGCCGGCGACCAAAACCTCTCCGTTGACCTCCGAGGCGTTGGTTTTTGGGCCTCGAAATTTGCTGTGACAGCTCTTGCGGTCAATCGTGGGGCTCAGAGAGCTTTCGAATGGGTTACAATATGCGATTCCGATTCGGTCGAAAATGTTTCTCCAGTAGGCGCTGGAGCTTGTGTTTGGTCATTTCGGTGGGCCTCGTGGGCATCGGAGAGATCAAGAATGGCGATTCGAATGTTCGAGGGGTTTAGAGTGCGCAAGATCCCGATGCGTCGTCGCCATTAACCGTGGCGTGCAAAAAGCAAGGCAGCGCACACAAAAGCAGTCGCGATCGCTAAGCACTAAAAGCACGGATCCCCGCCGAGAACTTCAAAGTTAAGCGTGCTTGGGCTAGAAATAGTACTAGGATGGGTGACCCCACAGAAGTCCTCGTGTTGCACTCCTTTTGTGCCCCGGCGACCAAAAACCTCTCCGTCGACCTGCGGGCGGTTTTTGGAGCATCGACATTTGTGTGACCTTCATGCAGTCAGTCTCGTGGGGCTCAGAAACTTTCGGAATAAATTATGTGCAATAGCGATTCCGAAGTCCATCGAGAATATTCCACGATGGTTTCAGCCCCACACTTGCGTGTCGATGCTGGCCCGGCCTGTGGGCATGGAGAAGATCCGGGAATGGCGTTCATTCGTTGATGGTTTGAAGGGTTTTGAGTCCCCGGTCGTCCGATCGCCGTCCGTAGCGATACACAAAAAAGCGAAAACCGCGCGTTCATACCGGCATTAAAATACAACATCCCATCATCCCCTCCGAACTCTAATTAAGCGTTTGTGCTTGGTAGTACTAGGATGGGTGACCCCTGTGAGGAGATCCTCGTGTTGCACTCCTTTTTTTGTGCCCCGGCGACCAAAAACCTCTCCGTCGACCTCCCGGCGATTTTGGGAGCCTCCCGAAATTTCAATAATTGACCTTCTGCGATCAGTCTCGTGGGACTCAGAAGCTTTTCGGAATAAATTAATAGCGATTAGAAGTCGATCGAAAAGTTCGAGGTTTAAGCCCCACTTATGCGTGTCCGGTGTCGGTCAGCCTGCGTGGGCATCGGAGAATCGAAATAATGGCGGTCGAGAAGATGGATTCGAGGTTTCCGGTCTTGTAAGATCCCGATCGTCGTCGCCGTCCGTGGCGTGCATAAAGCGGCTGATGCACACAAAAACAGTCGCGATCATACCAGCTCTAAAAGCCGGATCCCATCGAGAACTCGAAGTTAAGCGTGCTTGGGCGAAAGTAGTACTAGGATGGGTGACCCCACCCAAATCCCTCGTGTTGCACTCCTTTTGTGCCGGCGACCAAAACCTCTCCACGTCGACCTCGGCGATGGTTTTGAGACCTCGAAATTTGTTAAGTGTCGGTCGTGGGCTGGACTCAGAAACTTTCGGAATAGGGTCGCAATAGCGATTC
>LS990922.1:30091921-30250254 GCA_900464855.2 Musa schizocarpa | reverse complement strand
TTGATTTGGTAACACAAGGTCAAAAAACACAATCACTGGTTTGCAGAATTTATAGGGTCGGATTCAACAGACAATAGGGTAGGCAATTGAAATCCAAAATTTTCAAACTATAAGTCAAAAGAAAGATTTTCAAGTCTAGTTTCAAATAAAATCAGTTTGGTACAATTCAGAATTTTCAACAGGGAGTTATAGGCATTTTAGTATCGACAGGTCAGAAATCTTGAACCCTGTTTTACAGCGTCTATAGGCTCAATTGAAACAGATGTTTGGGTAAGTATTCGGTGTCCAAAATCTACAAAATCAGTGTCAAAAGGAAGATATAAGAGTCTAATTTTCAAACAAAATAGTTCCTGCCCGAATTCACATTTTGTACTAAAACTTATAGCTGAAACAGTGTATAGGGGTCAGTTTACCGAAAAAAAAAACTTCAAAATCCATGGTTCTATGTCCAAATAGAGACATATCAGTTTCTAAATAGAAATCCTTCAATTTATTTTGATTCAACATAAAAACAGAGACTAAAAATTCTCTAGGATGGGGTTAGAACACTTGCCTTTGAGAATTTTGACCCCAATTGAGAAGATTGAAGCAAGAAAAACTTAAAACCCCAATTTCTTCTTCTTCTTCTTCTTCTTCTTCTTCTTCTTCTTCTTCTTCTTCTTCTTTCTTTCTTTCTTTCCCAGATCATCCCACGAGCTGCCTTCTCTGCTTCCTTAAGAACGAAGGCAGAGAGGCTTAAACAGTGGAGTTTGTATTTTTGTACATTTTACAGTTTAGTCCTTGTATTTATCATATTTACGATTTAGTCCTCAGGGTTTACATATAGGTCCTCAGATTTTTTTTTTTTTTTTTGAATCCTCCAACTCTTATGAATAAGTTCTCAGATTCATACTTTTCTTTTTTATCAAATTTAAAATAGATACATACATTACAACTAGAAACTTATCTGAAAATTAGGAAATGAGGGGTGTTACACTCTCCCCCTTAAAAGAAAAAATTTAGTCCTCTAAATTTATCGTACCTCTATCGATGAAAAGATGCAGGGTACACCTTTTGTCATTTCCTCCTCTAGCTCCCCAGTTGTTTCCTCTCGAAATGATGTCTCCAAATTACTTGAACCGGTGTGAGATGACCCGATTCCTTAGGACTTTTTTTCTTTCTTATCAGCGATCTGAATAGGCTCTTCCACATAAGATAAATCTTTATCAATCTCCACCAGCTCATA
The DNA here is from genome assembly GCA_900464855.2 of Musa schizocarpa. Lineage (NCBI taxonomy): Eukaryota > Viridiplantae > Streptophyta > Magnoliopsida > Zingiberales > Musaceae > Musa > Musa schizocarpa. The sequence continues at coordinate 30,249,029 of LS990922.1, read as the reverse complement.
CTTAATGATGTGAGAAGGGTCATATATATACTTCTAATCATTGAGACATGAAATATATCATGGACATGACTCAATCTTTGGTGGCAAAGGCAATCTTGTGGCAGACAGAACCAACCCTCTCGAGAACCTCAAAGGTCCAATAAATCTGGGGCTTAACTTTCCTTTCTTCCCAAACCTAATAATGCCTTTGGAAGGGAGACTTTCAAGAATACAAAATCTCCGATTTCAAACTCAATATCTCGTCTTCTATTGTTAGGCATAACTCTTTTGGCGACTCTGAAGCATTTTTTAACCTTTCCCTTATAACTTGAATTTTCTCGGAAGTTTCTTGTACCTTATCCGGTGCTAACAGCTTTCTGTCACCAACTTCTTCCCAACATATAGGTGTTATGCACTTTCGCCCATATAAAGCTTCATAAGGAGCCATCTGAATACTTGAATGATAACTATTATTATAAGTGAACTCAACAAGTGAAATATCCTTATCCCATTCACCTTTCCAATCCATAACATAGGCTCTAAGCAAATCCTCAAGTGTTTGAATTGTTCTTTACGTGACCATCGATTAGAGGGATGATATCTTGATTACTAAACTTAACTTTAGTGCCCATAGATTCCTGTAATCTTCTCCAGAATCTAGAGAGAAATCTGGAGTCTCTATCAGAGATGATCTCCTTTGGAATACCATGAAGTCTTACTATTTCACTGACATATAAATCTGCAAGTCTATCAAGCGAATAAGTCATATTAATCGGTAGGAAATGTGCAGATTTTGTTAACCTATCAATGATAACCCAAATAGCATCATGCTTTTTAGAGGTTCTGGGTAGTCCTGAAACAAAATCCATAGTAATGCATTCCCATTTCCATTCAGGAATATCTAAAGGTTGTAACAACCCTCCAGGTCTTTGGTGTTCTACTTTGATTTGCTGACAAGTCAAACATTTTGAAACATACATTGCAATTTCCTTCTTCATGCCTTCCCACCAATAATGACTTTGAAGATCTCTATACATCTTAGTGCTCCCAGGATGTATGGTGTACTTTGAAGTATGACTTTCCTTTAGGATTTGATTCTTGATATCTGGTTCATTTGGTACACATACCCTCTCCCCAAATCTCAATAGGCCATCCTTTGAAACTTGAAATTGTGGCTTCAATTCCTTTTCTACTTCATTCCTCAAGTAGATTAAATGTGGATCTCGTAATTGTCCTTCCTTAATTTGTTGAATAAGATCGGATTGCACTTGAATGGAGGCCATCAATATCATCGAGTCTTGCTCTTTCCTCAAAGCTTTCAAATCAAAATTTTCTTCTAATAACTTCCATTGCTTCACAACCAGACTAGCCATAAAACTTGTAGATTTCCTACTAAGTGCATCAGCTACAACATTGGCTTTGCCCGGGTGATAACGGATGGCACAATCATAATCCTTCAGAAGTTCTATCCATCTTCGCTGCCTCATGTTTAACTCTTTCTGAGTGAAAATGTATTTTAAACTCTTGTGATCAGTGAAGATTTCAAACTGTCGACCATACAAATAATGTCTCCAAATCTTTAGAGCAAAAATAATTGCTGCTAATTCCAAATCATGAGTTGGATAATTCAATTCATAACCTTTAAGTTGCCTAGAAGCATAAGCAATTACTCTCCCTTCCTGCATCAAAACACATCCTAGGCCTTTTCTTGAAGCATCAGTATAAACTACAAATCCCTCACTACCACTTGGAATAGTGAGAATAGGGGCACTAGTCAATCTTCTTTTTAACTCTTGAAAACTTTGCTCACAATCATCACCCCATACAAATTTCATATTCTTTTTAGTGAGGTTGGTGAGAGGTTGAGCGATTCGAGAAAATCCCTCCACAAATCTCCTGTAATAACCTGCCATGCCCAAAAAGCTTCGAACTTCTGTTACATTTGTTGGTACTTCCCATTCAACTACAGCTTCTATTTTCCTTGGATCAACAGATATACCCTTCCCTGAAATCACATGGCCTAAGAAAGCAACTTCATTCAACCAAAATTCACATTTGCTGAACTTCGCATACAACTTCTTTTCTCTTAGTATGGACAACACATCTCTCAAGTGTTCCTCATGCTCCTGATTACTCTTTGAATACACCAATATGTCATCAATAAATACAATTACACAGATATCCAAGAGCGGTTGAAATATCCTATTCATTAGTTCCATAAAAGCTGCGGGTGCATTTGTCAAACCGAAAGGCATCACCAAGAATTCATAATGACCATATCGAGTTCTGAAAGCTGTTTTTGAAATATCCTCCTCCTTGATCTTCAACTGATAGTAACCTGACCTCAGGTCAATCTTAGAGAATACTTGTGCACCCTGCAGTTGATCAAACAAATCATCAATTCTAGGTATGGGATACTTATTTTTTATGGTCACTTGATTCAATTGTCTATAATCAATACAAAGCCTCAATGTTCCATCCTTCTTCTTCACTAATAGTACCGGAGCACCCCATGGGGATACACTGGGTCGTATGAAACCCTTATCTAATAATTCTTGTATTTGCTTCTTTAATTCCTCTAGCTCGAGTGGTGTCATTCTGTAGGGAGGCTTAGATATTGGGGTTGTACTGGAGACCAGATCAATAGCAAAATCACCCTCTCTATCTAGAGGTAAACCAGGCAAGTCATCTGGGAATACATCAGGGAATTCTTTGACCACTACAATTTCATCTAGATGGGTTTCCTGATTTGAATGCTCCTTTACACACACCATATAACAAAAACAACCTTTCTGCATAAGACGATAAACTTGAAGTGCTGATATCAAGCAAGGAGGCAAATCATGCCTAATGCCCTCAAAGAAAAATATAGGCTGATCTGGTATGCAGAAAGTAATTATTTTTTTTTAACAATCAATACTAGCGTGATGAGAATAACCAATCCATGCCAAGTATAATATCAAAGCCACGGATCTCTAGGAGAATCAAATCAGCAAGGAGTTCGTGGTCCCCAATAGAGATCAAACAAGATGGGTAGACCAAGTTTGTTGCCAATGAATCTCCAACAGCAGTTGTTACATATAACATATAATCCAGGGGTTTAGGTAGAATATCCAAGTGACAAGCAAAGTATTGTGAAACAAACGATAAGTTGGAGCCGGGATCAAACAAAACTTTTGCATTTCTTTTAGAAACATGAAGAATACCTTCCACCACTGATTTAGAAGCTTTAGAATCTTGTTCAGTGATAGCGTACACTCTAGCATGGGCTGAGGGTCTAGGAGACAGTGGCTCTTTCTTCTTCCTCAAAGGGCAATCTTTTATTTGATGATCCAACTTTCCACAAACAAAATAGGCTCCAGTCACCCGAAAACACAAACATGTTTCATAACTTAACTTGCAATTCACATATGATTGAGTCTTTTGCGATGACTTTCCTTTTCAAATCCAAATGTCTTGACACTCTTGTTATTACTTTCTGATTCATTTCCAATCATATTTTTATTGGTAAACTTGTCCTTATCATTCGTAACACTGATCTCCAAAAATTATTTTCTTTGTTGCCATTAATGATCAGCCTCTACTTCCAATATAAGGTGGCAAAAAAATTCTTTTAGAGATCATTAGAACAATTTTGTACATCAAATATCTTCTCTGTTTGCATCATCCGTTTTTCTACCACCAATGAAATTTGGTTCACCATGTTTTCATCGCGCTACTCTGATTTTGTATCCTCGATCAACCCTTTCATCCCCCTTAATTAATCAGAAACAAATGAAATAGGAGGACCATATGTCCTCATCCTCCTAGATTCCTAAAATGCATCAAAGAAAATTTCCACCAATCATTATCACTGGACCTCAATATATTTTGCACGTCAACATATCAAATATTTTAGTGATCCTCAAACAATGCTCTGATACCACCTTTGTCACGCCCCTCAAAAATATCGACAATATTTAAAATTTTCATCATAACTAACCCAGGATCCAAGCACACATTTGAGGTCACTAAGAAAACATTCAGATCAAAATTTCACCTCTATAGTCTACAAATTCATAACCCTGTGCAATTCATAAACATACCACATATCACTCGATAATTCATACAATCAGAACTCAACTCATCAAAATAATAACCACAATATAAATTCACAAATGGGGAAGTCTATGCAGTCACCAAACCAACGATTACCATAAGATCATATCATTACACGAATATAACTTAACATACCAAAATCCTATACATGAGGGATCCTTTATCTTACACAAAATCCACAGGTTTAGATTCATCGTCACATTTCATAAGATGCAGAGTATCTTATACAACAAATACACATATGCTAACAAAGATCTGCCCAAAATCTTCTAAACTTTCCACCGCCTCAGCCCAATCTTAACATTTAAGCAAGCAATATGCTATCCTGAAAAATTTATCAACAAACGGGGTGAGCATAAAGAGCTCAGCAAGTGACTAACATATCCATATCAAAATAGTACAACTTCCAAAGAGATACAGTTCCAAAATACAAGGCAGAATATATGATTTCGTAGACATAATATCATTAAGAGCAGAACACAATTGTCCTTTCAATCTTACATATTTGGTTCCTGACAGATTGGGGCATAGAGTAATTGGAGCATATCAGTAACAAAGGAAACATATCGGAGCTTATCAATGGCATATAAAATGTTCCGAAGCATATCAACGGCATATGGAACATTTCGAAGCAAAATCATCAGTGAATGAAGCATTTCAGAGCATATCAAAAACAAATATCGTACAGAAGCTCAAACGTCGTCCTTGACGTTGCAATCATATCATTCTTATCCAGAGCATGAACAGAAACAACTCACCAAAACTCTGGATGTCATATCAAACATATAGAAGGTGTGGTGGGATCTCAGTCAGAATGTGATTCATCCATTTCTGAATGACCACCTGACAAAAGTCTCCCACGTCTGGGAGATCCATCCACCCACGTCTAGGTGAAGTCAGAGGGGCCGGCAGAGCATCGCAGGCTCTAAGCACATACCCTTTACCATTTCTGGCAAAGGTCCAGAATATCCCACGGAGCGGGACCCCACAGAGCGGGTAATAAGCGCATCCCACAGAGCGGGACCCCACAGAGCGGGTAATAAGCGCATACCCTTTACCATTTCTGGCAAAGGTCCAGACAATCCCACACACCAGAGTACAAGAGGGCAGTTTTAACAATAAGTAGCATATATCGGAAGCACACGCGGAACAACAAACGTGCATGTGCCTTTTCGAGACAATACGAAACAAAGAACAAATCTCTCACAAATGTATTCAGATTTGGAATGAAATAAAAACAAGAGTGTACAGGGATTTCCAAGCAATCATATTTAGCTCAAATCCAATAAGAAGGTTAAACGAATTCAAATATCCAAAGGAACGGAGCAGAATATGCGAAATCGACCAAAGCTCGATTTCGGACAGAATTCCAGTGGCACATCAAACAAATACTTCAGAATATCAATTATGCTCCAATACCCATAAGAAAACTATGGTCGAACCATATATCAATCTATATTCTGATGGAACAAATTTCATATGAAACAGGGTTCCCAACGCGGAGTTACCTTTGATTTGGTAACACAAGGTCAAAAACACAATCACTGTTTTGCAGAATTTATAGGGTCGGATTCAACAGACAATAGGGTAGGCAATTGAAATCCAAAATTTTCAAAATATAAGCCAAAAGAAATATTTTCAAGTCTAGTTTCAAATAAAATCAGTTTGGTACAATTCAGAATTTTCAACAGGGAGTTATAGGCATTTTAGTATCGACAGGTCAGAAATCTTGAACCCTGTTTTACAGCGTCTATAGGCTCAATTGAAACAGATGTTTGGGTAAGTATTCGGTGTCCAAAATCTACATAATCATTGTCAGAAGGAAGATATAAGAGTCTAATTTCAAACAAAATAGTTTCTGCCCGAATTCACATTTTGTACTAAAACTTATAGCTGAAATAGTGTATAGGGGTCAGTTTACCGAAAAAAAACTTCAGAATCCATGGTTCTATGTCCAAAGAGAGACATATCAGTTTCTAAATAGAAATCCTTCAATTTATTTTGATTCACATAAAAACAGAGACTAAAAATTCTGTAGGATGGGGTTAGAACACTTGCCTTTGAGAATTTTGACCCCCCCAAATGAGAAAAGATTGAGCAAGAAAACTTAAAACCCAATTTTTTCTTCTTCTTCTTCTTCTTCTTCTTCTTCTTCTTTTCTTTCTTTCTTTCTTTCCCAGATCATCCATCACCCACGAGCTGCCTTCTCTGCTTCCTTAAGAACGAAGGCAGAGAGGCTTAAACAGTGGAAGTTTGTATTTTTGTACATTTTACAGTTTAGTCCTTGTATTTAACATATTCACGATTAGGTCCTCAGGGTTTACATATAGGTCCTCAGATTCTTTCTTTTAACAAATCCTCCAACTCTTATGAATAAGTTCTCAGATTCATACTTTGACTTTTTTTATCAAATTTAAAATAGATACATACATTACAACTAGAAACTTATCTGAAAATTCGAAAATGAGGGTGTTACAAACAGGAAGCCTCATTTGCACTTCTTTTTTTTGCCGGCAACCAAAACCTCTCCCGTCTAGGATGGGTGACCTCCGAGGGTTTTTGGAATTTTGAAATTTGTCGTGACGACCTCCGGTCAGTCGTCTCGTGGGGCTCCGAGGGCATTCGGAGAATCCGAGAATGGCGATTCGAGATCGTTCGAGTTTGTTTCGATGGCCGAGGGTCCCCCTCGTGGTCGTCGAGAATGGCGATTCGAGATCTTTTCGAGGTTCCGTCCCGATGGTCGTCGATCGTGCACGTGCACAAAGGCGAGGGCGACGCACAAAAATGAGTGCGATCATACCAGCACTAAAACACGGATCCCCATCAGAACTCCGAAGTTAAGCGTGCTTGGGCGAGAGTAGTACTAGGATGGGTGACCCCCAGGAAGTCCTCGTGTTGCACTCCTTTTTTGTGCCCCGGCGACCAAAACCTCTCCGTCGACCTCCGGCGATGGTTTTGGGCCTCGAAATTTGCCGTGACCGCTAAGCAGTCTCGTCAGTCTCGTGGGGCTCGAGAGAGCTTTCCGGAATGGGGTTAAATAGCGATTCGAGTTCGTTCGAAGAAAGTTCAGAGGGTTTGGCGCCGCGCTTGTCGTGTCCGGTCTTGCGCGGTCGGCCTCGTGGGCATCGGAGAGATCCGAGAATGGCGATTCAGAGATCTTTCGAGGGTTTCAGGGCTTGCGGGGTCCCGGTCGTCGATGCGCCGTCCGTGACGTGCACAAAGGCGAGGACGGCGCACAAAAACGAGTCGCGATCATACCAGCACTAAAGCACGGATCCCATCAGAACTCCGAAGTTAAAGCGTGCTTGGGCGAGTAGTACTAGGATGGGTGACCCCTGGGAAGTCCTCGTGTTGCACTCCTTTTTTGTGCCCCGGCGACCAAAACCTCTCCGTCGACCTCCGGGCGATGGTTTTGGGCCTCGAAATTTGCCGTGACCGCTACGCAGTCAGTCTCGTGGGGCTCGAGAACTTTCGGAATAGGGTCGCAATAGCGATTCGAGTTCGTTCAGAAAGTTCAGAGGGTTTTGGCCCACGCTTGTCGTGTCCGATGCTTGTGGTCGGCCTCGTGGGCATCGGAGAGATCCGAGAATGGCGATTCGAGATCGTTCGAGGATTTCGAGGCGCGAGGGGTCCCGGTCGTCGATCGCCCGTCCGTGGCGTGCACAAAGCGAGGGCGCGCACACAAAAGCGAGTGCGATCATACCAGCACTAAAACACGGATCCCATCAGAACTCCGAAGTTAAGCGTGCTTGGGCGAAGTAGTAGTACTAGGATGGGTGACCCCCTTGGAAGTCCTCGTGTTGCACTCCTTTTTTGTGCCCCGGCGACCAAAACCTCTCCGTCGACCTCGGGCGATGGTTTTGGGCCTCGAAATTTGCCGTGACCGCTAAGCAGTCGTCTCGTGGGCTCAGAGAGAGCTTTCGAATGGGGTCATAATAGCGATTCCGAGTTAGTTCGAAAAGTTCAGAGGGTTTGGCCGCTTTTATCGTGTCCGGTCGCGGGTCGACCTCGTGGGCATCGGAGAGATCCGAGAATGGCGATTCGAGATCTTTCGAGGTTTTTGGGATGCGCGAGGTCCCCGGTCGTCGATGCGCCGTCCGGGACGTGCACAAAAGCGAGGGGCGGCGCACAAAAAGCGAGTGCGATCATACCAGCACTAAAGCACCGGATCCCATCAGAACTCCGAAGTTAAGCGTGCTTGGGCGAGAGTAGTACTAGGATGGGTGACCCCTTGGAAAGTCCTCGTGTTGCACTCCTTTTTTGCCCGGCGACCAAAACCTCTCCGTCGACCTCGGGCGATGGTTTTGAACCTCGAAATTTGCCGTGACCACTAAGCAGTCAGTCTCGTGGGGCTCGAAGAGCTTTCGAATAAGTCATAATAGCGATTCGAGTTCGTTCGAAAAGTTCAGAGGGTTTCGGCGCCGCTTGCTTGTAGTGTCCGATCTTGCGATCGGCCTCGTGGGCATCGGAGAGATCCGAGAATGGCGATTCGAGATCTTCGAGGGATTCAGGGCATGCGAGGTCCCGGTCGTCGATGCGCCCGTCCGTGGCGTGCACAAAGCGAGGGGCGGCGCACACAAAAAAGTCGCGATCATACCAGCACTAAAACACGGATCCCATCAGAACTCCGAAGTTAAGCGTGCTTGGGCGAGAAGTAGTACTAGGATGGGTGACCCCCACAGAAGTCCTCGTGTTGCACTCCTTTTTTTGCCCCGGCGACCAAAACCTCTCCGTCGACCTCGAGGGCGATGGTTTTGGGCCTCGAAATTTGCCGTGACGCTCATGATCCAGTCTCGTGGGGCTCGAGAAGCTTTCGAATGGGTGCATAATAGCGATTCGAGTTCGTTCGAAAGAAGTTCAGGGTTTCGGCCGCGCTTGTCGTGTCCGGTCTTGTGATCGGCCCTCGTGGGCATCGGAGATCCGAGAATGGCGATTCGAGATCTTTCGAGGGATTCAGGGCGTCGCGAGGGTCCCCGGTCGTCGATACGCCGTCCGGGGCGTGCACAAAAGGCGAGGGCGGCGCACACAAAACAGTGCGATCATACCAGCACTAAAGCACGGATCCCATCAGAACTCGAAAGTTAAGCGTGCTTGGCGAAAGTAGTACTAGGATGGGTGACCCCCCAGGAAGTCCTCGTGTTGCACTCCTTTTTTGTGCCCGGCGACCAAAACCTCTCCGTCGACCTCGAGGCGATGGTTTTGGGCCTCGAAATTTGTCGTGACCGCTCAGCAGTCAGTCTCGTGGGGCTCTCAGAGAAACTTTCGGAATAAGTCATAATAGCGATTCGAGTTCGTTCGAAAAGTTCAGAGGTTTTCGGCGCGCTTATGTCGTGTCCGGTGCGCGGTCGGCCTCGTGGGCATCGGAGATCCGAGAATGGCGATTCGAGATCTTTGAGGGTTTCAGAGCGCGAGGTCCCGGTCGTCGATCGCCCGTCCGGGGGCGCATGCAAAAAGAGGGGCGGCGCACACAAAAGCAGTGCGATCATACCAGCACTAAAGCACCGGATCCCATCAGAACTCCGAAGTTAAGCGTGCTTGGGCGAAGTAGTACTAGGATGGGTGACCCCTGGGAAGTCCTCGTGTTGCACTCCTTTTTTGTGCCCGGCGACCAAAACCTCTCCGTCGACCTCCGGCGATGGTTTTGAGCCTCGAAATTTGCCGTGACCGCTAAGCAGTCAGTCTCGTGGGGCTCGAGAACTTTTTTTCCGGATAAATTCATAATAGCGATTCGAGTTCGTTCGAAAAGTTCAGAGGGTTTCGGCGCGCGCGCTTATCCGTGTCGGTCTTGCGCGGTCGGCCTCGTGGGCATCGGAGAATCCGAGAATGGCGATTCGAGATCTTTTCGAGGATTCAGAAGCGTCGCGGTCCCCCCCGGTCGTCGATGCGCCCGTCGGGGCGTGCACAAAGGCGGGCGGCGCACAAAAAAAGTCTTCGATCATACCAGCACTAAAAGCACGGATCCCATCAGAACTCGAAGTTAAGCGTGCTTGGGCGAAGTAGTACTAGGATGGGTGACCCCTTAGGAAGTCCTCGTGTTGCACTCCTTTTTTTTGTGCCCGGCGACCAAAACCTCTCCGTCGACCTCCGGGCGATGGTTTTGGGCCTCGAAATTGTCGTGACCGCTAAGCAGTCAGTCTCGTGGGGCTCGAGAAACTTTCGGAATAGGGTCATAATAGCGATTCGAGTTCGTTCGAAAAGTTCAGAGGGTTTTGGCGCCGCTTGTGCGTGTCCGGTCTTGTGATCGGCCTCGTGGGCATCGGAGATCCGAGAATGGCGATTCGAGATCTTTTCGAGGATTCAGAACATCAAAGGGTCCCGGTCGTCGATGCGCCGTCCGGGGCGTGCACAAAGCGAGGGCGGCGCACAAAAAAAAGTGAGATCGATCATACCAGCACTAAAAACACGGATCCCATCAGAACTCGAAGTTAAGCGTGCTTGGGCGAGTAGTACTAGGATGGGTGACCCCCCTGGGAAGTCCTCGTGTTGCACTCCTTTTTGTGCCCCGGCGACCAAAACCTCTCCGTCGACCTCGAGGCGATGGTTTTGAGCCTCGAAATTTGCCGTGACCGCTAAGCAGTCAGTCTCGTGGGGCTCGAGAAACTTTTCGGATAAAATTACAAATAGCGATTCGAGTTCGTTCGAAAAAGTTCAGAGGTTTTGGCGCTGCGCTTGTCGTGTCCGGTCTTGTGTCGACCTCGTGGGCATCGGAGAGATCCGAGAATGGCGATTCGAGATCTTCGAGGATTCAGAGGCGTCGCGAGGTCCCGGTCGTCGATGCGCCGTCCGGGGCGTGCACAAAAGGCGAGGGGCGGCGCACAAAAACAGTGCGATCATACCAGCACTAAAAGCACGGATCCCATCAGAACTCGAAGTTAAGCGTGCTTGGGCGAGAAGTAGTACTAGGATGGGTGACCCCTGGGAAGTCCTCGTGTTGCACTCCTTTTTTGCCCGGCGACCAAAACCTCTCCCGTCGACCTCGGGCGATGGTTTTGAGCCTCGAAATTTTGCCGTGACCGCTAAGCAGTCAGTCTCGTGGGGCTCGAGAAACTTTCGGAATAAGGTCATAATAGCGATTCGAGTTCGTTCGAAAAGTTCAGAGGGTTTTGGCCTTGCGCTTGTCGTGTCCGGTCTTGCGGTCGGCCTCGTGGGCATCGGAGAATCCGAGAATGGCGATTCGAGATCTTTCGAGGATTCAGGCCTCGAGGGGTCCCGGTCGTCGATGCGCCGTCCGGGGCGTGCACAAAAAGCGAGGGGCGCGCACACAAAAGCAAGTGCGATCATACCAGCACTAAAGCACGGATCCCATCAGAACTCGAAGTTAAGCGTGCTTGGGCGAAAGTAGTACTAGGATGGGTGACCCCCTGGGAAGTCCTCGTGTTGCACTCCTTTTTTTGTGCCCGGCGACCAAAACCTCTCCGTCGACCTCCGGCGATGGTTTTGAGCCTCGAAATTTTGTGCGTGACCGCTAAGCAGTCAGTCTCGTGGGGCTCGAGAAACTTTTCCGGAATAAGGGTGCATAATAGCGATTCGAGTTCGTTCGAAAAGTTCAGAGGGTTTTTGGCGCCGCTTGTCGTGTCCGGTCTTGGCGATTCGGCCTCGTGGGCATCGGAGAGATCCGAGAATGGCGATTCGAGATCTTTCGAGGGTTCAGAGGCATCGGGTCCCGGTCGTCGATGCGCCCGTCCGGGGCGTGCACAAAGGCGAGGGGCGGCGCACACAAAAAAAAAGTCGATCATACCAGCACTAAAAGCACGGATCCCATCAGAACTCGAAGTTAAGCGTGCTTGGGCGAGTAGTACTAGGATGGGTGACCCCACAGGAAGTCCTCGTGTTGCACTCCTTTTTTGTGCCCCGGCGACCAAAACCTCTCCGTCGACCTCCGGGCGATGGTTTTGAGCCTCGAAATTTGCCGTGACCTTCTAAGCAGTCGGTCTCGTGGGGCTCGAGAAACTTTCGGAATAAATTCGCAATAGCGATTCGAGTTCGTTCGAAAAGTTCAGAGGGTTTGGCTGCGCTTGTGCGTGTCCGTCTTGCGGTCGGCCTCGTGGGCATCGGAGAATCCGAAATGGCGATTCGAGATCTTTCGAGGTTTTGAGGCGCCGAGGGTCCCGTCGTCGATGCGCCCGTCGGGGGCGTGCACAAAAGCGAGGGGCGGCGCACACAAAAAGCAAGTGCGATCATACCAGCACTAAAGCACGGATCCCATCAGAACTCCGAAGTTAGCGTGCGTGCTTGGGCGAGTAGTACTAGGATGGGTGACCCCCCCAGGAGTCCTCGTGTTGCACTCCTTTTTTGTGCCCGGCGACCAAAACCTCTCCGTCGACCTCCGGCGATGGTTTTTTGGGCCTCGAAATTTGCCGTGACCGCTAAGCAGTCAGTCTCGTGGGGCTCGAGAAACTTTCGGAATAAGTGCATAATAGCGATTCGAGTTCGTTCGAAAAGTTCAGAGGGTTTCGGCGCGCTTATGTCGTGTCCGGTCGTGTCTTGTGAACCTCGTGGGCATCGGAGAATCCGAGAATGGCGATTCGAGATCTTTCGAGGGATTCAGGGCGCGCGAGGTCCCCGGTCGTCGATCGCCCGTCGCGGGGCGTGCACAAAGGCGAGGGGGGGCAGCGCACAAAAAGCAGTGCGATCATACCAGCACTAAAGCACGGATCCCATCAGAACTCCGAAGTTAAAAGCGTGCTTGGGCGAAAGTAGTACTAGGATGGGTGACCCCAGGGGAATCCTCGTGTTGCACTCCTTTTTTTGTGCCCGGCGACCAAAACCTCTCCGTCGACCTCCGGGCGATGGTTTTGAGCCTCGAAATTTGCCGTGACCGCTAAGCAGTCAGTCTCGTGGGGGGCTCGAGAAAACTTTCGGAATAAAATCACAAATAGCGATTCGAGTTCGTTCGAAAAGTTCAGAGGTTTTTTGGCGCGCTTGTCGTGTCCGGTCTTGTGATCGACCTCGTGGGCATCGGAGATCCGAGAATGGCGATTCGAGATCTTCGAGGGTTCAGAAGCGCGAGGGTCCCGTCGTCGATGCGCCCGTCCGGGGCGTGCACAAAAGCGAGGGGCGGCGCACACAAAAAAGCGAGTGCGATCATACCAGCACTAAAGCACGGATCCCATCAGAACTCCGAAGTTAAGCGTGCTTGGGCGAAAGTAGTACTAGGATGGGTGACCCCCCAGGAAGTCCTCGTGTTGCACTCCTTTTTTTTGCCCGGCGACCAAAACCTCTCCCGTCGACCTCCTCGGGCGATGGTTTTGAGCCTCGAAATTTGCCGTGACCGCTAAGCAGTCAGTCTCGTGGGGCTCGAGAAACTTTCGGAATAAATTCATAATAGCGATTCGAGTTCGTTCGAAAAAAGTTCAGGGTTTTTTGCCGCGCTTGTGCGTGTCCGGTCTTGTGGTCGGCCTCGTGGGCATCGGAGAGATCCGAGAATGGCGATTCGAGATCTTTCGAGGGTTTCAGGCGTCGCGAGGGTCCCCGGTCGTCGATCGCCGTCCGGGGCGTGCACAAAAAGCGAGGGCGGCGCACACAAAAAAAAGTGCGATCATACCAGCACTAAAAGCACGGATCCCCATCAGAACTCCAAGTTAAAGCGTGCTTGGGCGAGAGTAGTACTAGGATGGGTGACCCCTGGGGAAGTCCTCGTGTTGCACTCCTTTTTTGTGCCCCGGCGACCAAAACCTCTCCCGTCGACCTCCGGCGATGGTTTTGAGCCTCGAAATTTGCCGTGACCGCTTCAAGCAGTCAGTCTCGTGGGGCTCGAGAAACTTTCGAAATAAATTCATAATAGCGATTCGAGTTCGTTCGAAAAGTTCAGAGGGTTTGGCGCGCTTATTGTCGTGTCCGGTCTTGGATCGGCCTCGTGGGCATCGGAGAATCCGAGAATGGCGATTCGAGATCTTCGAGGGGTTTCAGGGCGCGCGAGGTCCCCGTCGTCGATCGCCCGTCCGGGGCGTGCACAAAAAAAGAGGGGGCGGCGCGCACAAAAAAAAGCAGTGCGATCATACCAGCACTAAAAACACGGATCCCATCAGAACTCCGAAGTTAAAGCGTGCTTGGGCGAAAGTAGTACTAGGATGGGTGACCCCCCCCAGGAAGTCCTCGTGTTGCACTCTTTTTTTGTGCCCGGCGACCAAAACCTCTCCGTCGACCTCGGGCGATGGTTTTGAGCCTCGAAATTTTGCCGTGACCGCTAAGCAGTCAGTCTCGTGGGGGCTCGAAAACTTTCGAATAAATTCATAATAGCGATTCGAGTTCGTTCGAAAAAAGTTCAGAGGTTTTGGCGCTTGCGCTTGTCGTGTCCGGTCTTGCGGTCGGCCTCGTGGGCATCGGAGAAGATCCGAGAATGGCGATTCGAGATCTTTCGAGGGTTTCAGGGCGTCGAGGGTCCCCGGTCGTCGATGCGCCCGTCCGGGGCGTGCACAAAAGCGAGGGGGGCGGCGCACAAAAAGCGAGTGCGATCATACCAGCACTAAAAACACGGATCCCATCAGAACTCGAAGTTAAGCGTGCTTGGGCGAGTAGTACTAGGATGGGTGACCCCCCAGGAAGTCCTCGTGTTGCACTCCTTTTTTTGTGCCGGCGACCAAAACCTCTCCGTCGACCTCCGGGCGATGGTTTTGAGCCTCGAAATTTGCCGTGACCCGCTCAAGCAGTCAGTCTCGTGGGGCTCGAGAAACTTTCGGAATAATAGGGTATAATATAGCGATTCGAGTTCGTTCGAAAAAAGTTCAGAGGTTTTTGGCGCGCGCTTGTGCGTGTCCGGTCGCGGCGATCGACCTCGTGGGCATCGGAGAATCCGAGAATGGCGATTCGAGATCTTTTCGAGGATTCAGGGCGCGCGAGGTCCCCCGTCGTCGATGCGCCGTGCGGGGCGTGCACAAAAGCGAGGGGCGGCGCACACAAAAAGCGAGTGCGATCATACCAGCACTAAAACACGGATCCCATCAGAACTCCGAAGTTAAAAGCGTGCTTGGGCGAGAAGTAGTACTAGGATGGGTGACCCCCCAGGAAGTCCTCGTGTTGCACTCCTTTTTTTGTGCCCGGCGACCAAAACCTCTCCGTCGACCTCCGGCGATGGTTTTGAGCCTCGAAATTTGCCGTGACCGCTAAGCAGTCAGTCTCGTGGGGCTCCCGAGAGAAACTTTCGAATAAATTACATAATAGCGATTCGAGTTCGTTCGAAAAAGTTCAGAGGGTTTTTGGCGCCGCTTGCGTCGTGTCCGGTCTTGCGGTCGGCCTCGTGGGCATCGGAGAGATCCGAGAATGGCGATTCGAGATCTTTCGAGGATTCAGAATCGCATCGAGGTCCCCGTCGTCGATGCGCCCGTGCGGGGCGTGCACAAAGCGAGGGGCGGCGCACAAAAAAAGCAGTCGCGATCATACCAGCACTAAAGCACGGATCCCATCAGAACTCCGAAGTTAAAGCGTGCTTGGGCGAGTAGTACTAGGATGGGTGACCCCCAGGAAGTCCTCGTGTTGCACTCCTTTTTTTGTGCCCGGCGACCAAAACCTCTCCGTCGACCTCGAGGCGATGGTTTTGAGCCTCGAAATTTGCCGTGACCGCTAAGCAGTCAGTCTCGTGGGGCTCGAGAAACTTTCGAATAAATTCGCAATAGCGATTCGAGTTCGTTCGAAAAAGTTCAGAGGTTTTAAGCGCCGCGCTTGTCGTGTCGGTCTTGTGATCGACCTCGTGGGCATCGGAGAATCCGAAATGGCGATTCGAGATCTTCGAGGGTTCAGGGCGTCGCGAGGTCCCCGGTCGTCGATCGCCCGTCCGGGGCGTGCACAAAAAAAGGGGGCGGCGCACACAAAAAAAGAGTCGCGATCATACCAGCACTAAAAAGCACGGATCCCATCAGAACTCGAAGTTAAAAGCGTGCTTGGGCGAGTAGTACTAGGATGGGTGACCCCCCCCTGAGAAGTCCTCGTGTTGCACTCCTTTTTTTGCCCCGGCGACCAAAACCTCTCCCGTCGACCTCCGGCGATGGTTTTGAGCCTCGAAATTTGCCGTGACCGCTAAGCAGTCAGTCTCGTGGGGCTCGAGAAACTTTCGGAATAAATTGCAAAATAGCGATTCGAGTTCGTTCGAAAAAAAAGTTCAGAGGGTTTTTGGCGCGCTTATGTCGTGTCCGGTCTTGCGGTCGGCCTCGTGGGCATCGGAGAGATCCGAAATGGGCGATTCGAGATCTTTCGGGGTTTCAGAGCGCATGAGGGGTCCCCGGTCGTCGATGCGCCGTCGGGGCGTGCACAAAAAGCGAGGGGCGGCGCACACAAAAGCAAGTGCGATCATACCAGCACTAAAAGCACGGATCCCATCAGAACTCCGAAGTTAAGCGTGCTTGGGCGAGAAGTAGTACTAGGATGGGTGACCCCCCCAGGAAGTCCTCGTGTTGCACTCCTTTTTTGTGCCCGGCGACCAAAACCTCTCCCGTCGACCTCCGGCGATGGTTTTGAGCCTCGAAATTTGCCGTGACCCTTAAGCAGTCAGTCTCGTGGGGCTCGAGAAACTTTCGGAATAAATTCATAATAATAGCGATTCGAGTTCGTTCGAAAAGTTCAGAGGGTTTTGCGCTGCGCTTGTCGTGTCCGGTCTTGCGGATCGACCTCGTGGGCATCGGAGAATCCGAGAATGGCGATTCGAGATCTTTCGAGGGGTTCAGGGCGTCGCGGAGGGTCCCCGGTCGTCGTCGATCGCCCGTCGGGGGCGTGCACAAAAAGAGGGGGCGGCGCAAAAAAAGCAATGCGATCATACCAGCACTAAAGCACGGATCCCATCAGAACTCCGAAGTTAAGCGTGCTTGGGCGAGTAGTAGTACTAGGATGGGTGACCCCTGGGAAGTCCTCGTGTTGCACTCCTTTTTTTGTGCCCGGCGACCAAAACCTCTCCGTCGACCTCCGGGCGATGGTTTTGAGCCTCGAAATTTGCCGTGACCGCTAAGCAGTCAGTCTCGTGGGGCTCGAGAAACTTTCGGAATAAATTACAAATAGCGATTCGAGTTCGTTCGAAAAAAGTCAGAGGTTTTGGCGCGCGCGCTTGTCGTGTCCGGTCTTGTGATCGGCCTCGTGGGCATCGGAGAATCCGAGAATGGCGATTCGAGATCTTTCGAGGGTTCAGAGGCATCGCGGGTCCCGGTCGTCGATGCGCCGTCCGGGGCGTGCACAAAAAGCGAGGGGCGGCGCACAAAAAAGCGAGTGCGATCATACCAGCACTAAAAAAGCACGGATCCCATCAGAACTCCGAAGTTAAAGCGTGCTTGGGCGAGTAGTACTAGGATGGGTGACCCCCTGGGAAGTCCTCGTGTTGCACTCCTTTTTTGTGCCCGGCGACCAAAACCTCTCCGTCGACCTCCGGCGATGGTTTTGAGCCTCGAAATTTTGCCGTGACCGCTAAGCAGTCAGTCTCGTGGGGCTCGAGAAACTTTCGAATAGAATTACATAATAGCGATTCGAGTTCGTTCGAAAGTTCAGAGGTTTTTTGCGCCGCGCTTGTCGTGTCCGGTCTGCGGTCGACCTCGTGGGCATCGGAGAGATCCGAGAATGGCGATTCGAGATCTTTCGAGGGTTTCAGGGCGCGAGGGTCCCCCGGTCGTCGATGCGCCCGTCCGGGGCGTGCACAAAAGCGAGGGGCGGCGCGCACAAAAAGAATGCGATCATACCAGCACTAAAACACGGATCCCATCAGAACTCGAAGTTAAGCGTGCTTGGGCGAAAGTAGTACTAGGATGGGTGACCCCCCCTGGGAAGTCCTCGTGTTGCACTCCTTTTTTGTGCCCCGGCGACCAAAACCTCTCCGTCGACCTCCGGGCGATGGTTTTGAGCCTCGAAATTTGCCGTGACCGCTAAGCAGTCAGTCTCGTGGGGCTCTCGAGAAACTTTCGGAATAAGGGTCATAATAGCGATTCGAGTTCGTTCGAAAAAAAGTTCAGAGGTTTTTGCGCCGCTTTTATGTCGTGTCCGGTCTTGTCGACCTCGTGGGCATCGGAGAATCCGAGAATGGCGATTCGAGATCTTTTCGAGGATTTTGGGCGCGAGGTCCCCGTCGTCGATGCGCCGTCCGGGGCGTGCACAAAAGCGAGGGGCGGCGCACACAAAAAGCGAGTGCGATCATACCAGCACTAAAACACACGGATCCCATCAGAACTCCGAAGTTAAGCGTGCTTGGGCGAGTAGTACTAGGATGGGTGACCCCTGGGAAGTCCTCGTGTTGCACTCCTTTTTTGTGCCCCGGCGACCAAAACCTCTCCGTCGACCTCGGGCGATGGTTTTGGGCCTCGAAATTTGCCGTGTGACCGCTAAGCAGTCAGGTCTCGTGGGGCTCGAGAAACTTTCGGAATAGGGTCATAATAGCGATTCGAGTTCGTTCGAAAAGTTCAGAGGGTTTTTTTGCGCCGCGCTTGTCGTGTCCGGTCTTGTGATCGGCCTCGTGGGCATCGGAGAGATCCGAGAATGGCGATTCGAGATCTTTCGAGGGTTTTCAGAAGCATCGCGAGGTCCCGGTCGTCGATGCGCCCGTCCGGGGCGTGCACAAAAGCGAGGGCGGCGCACACAAAAGCAGTGCGATCATACCAGCACTAAAAAGCACGGATCCCATCAGAACTCGAAGTTAAGCGTGCTTGGGCGAGTAGTACTAGGATGGGTGACCCCCCAGGAAGTCCTCGTGTTGCACTCCTTTTTTGTGCCCCGGCGACCAAAACCTCTCCCGTCGACCTCCGGCGATGGTTTTGAGCCTCGAAATTTGCCGTGACCGCTAAGCAGTCAGTCTCGTGGGGCTCGAGAGAAACTTTCGGAATAAGGTCATAATAGCGATTCGAGTTCGTTCGAAAAAGTTCAGAGGTTTTTTCGCTGCGCTTGTGTGTCGTGTCCGGTCTTGTGATCGGCCTCGTGGGCATCGGAGAGATCCGAGAATGGCGATTCGAGATCTTTCGAGGGGGATTCAGGCGCGAGGGTCCCGGTCGTCGATGCGCCCGTCCGGGGGTGCGTGCACAAAGGCGAGGCGACGCACAAAAAAAGCGAGTCGCGATCATACCAGCACTAAAGCACGGATCCCATCAGAACTCCGAAGTTAAAAGCGTGCTTGGGCGAGTAGTACTACTAGGATGGGTGACCCCCCAGGAAGTCCTCGTGTTGCACTCCTTTTTTTGCCCGGCGACCAAAACCTCTCCGTCGACCTCGGGCGATGGTTTTGAGCCTCGAAATTTGCCGTGACAGCTAAGCGGTCAGTCTCGTGGGGCTCGAAAACTTTCGGAATAAATTGCATAATAGCGATTCGAGTTCGTTCGAAAAAGTTCAGAGGGTTTTGGCGCCGCGCTTGTGGTGTCCGGTCTTGTGATCGGCCTCGTGGGCATCGGAGATCCGAAATGGCGATTCGAGATCTCTTCGAGGGATTCAGGCGCATCGAGGGTCCCGGTCGTCGATGCGCCCGTCCGGGGCGTGCACAAAGCGAGGGGCGGCGCACAAAAAAAAGTGCGATCATACCAGCACTAAAAAGCACGGATCCCATCAGAACTCCGAAGTTAAGCGTGCTTGGGCGAGTAGTACTAGGATGGGTGACCCCCCCAGGAAGTCCTCGTGTTGCACTCCTTTTTTTGTGCCCCGGCGACCAAAACCTCTCCGTCGACCTCCGGCGATGGTTTTGGGCCTCGAAATTTGCCGTGACCGCTAAGCAGTCAGTCTCGTGGGGCTCGAGAAGAACTTTCGGAATGGGGTTCATAAATAGCGATTCGAGTTCGTTCGAAAAAAGTTCAGAGGGTTTTGGCGCCGCTTATTGTCGTGTCCGGTCTTGTGATCGGCCTCGTGGGCATCGGAGAATCCGAGAATGGCGATTCGAGATCTTTCGAGGGTTTCAGGGCGCGAGGGTCCCGGTCGTCGATGCGCCGTCCGTGGGGGCGTGCACAAAAAAGCGAGGGGCGGCGCACACAAAAACGAGTGCGATCATACCAGCACTAAAAGCACGGATCCCATCAGAACTCCGAAGTTAAGCGTGCTTGGGCGAGTAGTAGTACTAGGATGGGTGACCCCCAGGAAAGTCCTCGTGTTGCACTCCTTTTTTGCCCGGCGACCAAAACCTCTCCGTCGACCTCCGGGCGATGGTTTTGAGCCTCGAAATTTGCCGTGACCGCTAAGCAGTCAGTCTCGTGGGGGCTCGAGAAAACTTTCGGAATAAGTGCATAATAGCGATTCGAGTTCGTTCGAAAAAGTTCAGAGGGTTTTTTTGCGCTTGTCGTGTCCGTCTCGGTGTCGGCCTCGTGGGCATCGGAGATCCGAGAATGGCGATTCGAGATCTTTCGGGGATTCAGGGCATCGAGGGTCCCGGTCGTCGATGCGCCGTCGGGGGCGTGCACAAAAGCGAGGGCGGCGCGCACAAAACAGTGCGATCATACCAGCACTAAAAGCACGGATCCCATCAGAACTCCGAAGTTAAGCGTGCTTGGGCGAAAGTAGTACTAGGATGGGTGACCCCTGGAAGTCCTCGTGTTGCACTCCTTTTTTTGTGCCCGGCGACCAAAACCTCTCCGTCGACCTCGGCGGCGATGGTTTTGAGCCTCGAAATTTGCCGTGACCGCTAAGCAGTCAGTCTCGTGGGGCTCTCTCAGAAACTTTCGAATAAATTCGCAATAGCGATTCGAGTTCGTTCGAAAAAGTTCAGAGGGTTTTGGCGCTTGCGCTTGTCGTGTCCGGTCTTGGTCGGCCTCGTGGGCATCGGAGAGATCCGAAATGGCGATTCGAGATCTTCGAGGGATTCAGGGCATCATCGAGGGGTCCCGGTCGTCGATGCGCCGTCCGTGGCGTGCACAAAGCGAGGGGGGCGCACACAAAAAAGCAGTGCGATCATACCAGCACTAAAGCACGGATCCCATCAGAACTCGAAGTTTAAGCGTGCTTGGGCGAGTAGTACTACTAGGATGGGTGACCCCCAGGGAAGTCCTCGTGTTGCACTCCTTTTTTGTGCCCGGCGACCAAAACCTCTCCCGTCGACCTCCGGCGATGGTTTTGAGCCTCGAAATTTGCCGTGACCGCTAAGCAGTCAGTCTCGTGGGGCTCGAGAAACTTTTCGGAATGGGGTCATAATAGCGATTCGAGTTCGTTCGAAAAGTTCAGAGGGTTTTGGCGCCGCGCTTGTCGTGTGTCCGGTCTCGCGTGTCGGCCTCGTGGGCATCGGAGAATCCGAGAATGGCGATTCGAGATCTTTTCGAGGGTTTCAGAAGCGCGAGGTCCCGGTCGTCGTCGATGCGCCGTCCGGGGCGTGCACAAAGGCGAGGGCGGCGCGCACAAAAAGCGAGTGCGATCATACCAGCACTAAAAACACGGATCCCATCAGAACTCCGAAAGTTAAGCGTGCTTGGGCGAAAGTAGTACTAGGATGGGTGACCCCCTGGAAGTCCTCGTGTTGCACTCCTTTTTTGTGCCCGGCGACCAAAACCTCTCCGTCGACCTCGAGGCGATGGTTTTGAGCCTCGAAATTTGCCGTGACCGCTAAGCAGTCAGTCTCGTGGGGCTCGAGAAAACTTTCGGAATAAATTCATAATAGCGATTCGAGTTCGTTCGAAAAAGTTCAGAGGGTTTTTTTTGCTTGCGCTTGTCGTGTCCGGTCTTGCGGTCGACCTCGTGGGCATCGGAGAATCCGAGAATGGCGATTCGAGATCTTTCGAGGGTTTCAGGGCGCGCGAGGTCCCGGTCGTCGATGCGCCCGTGCGGGGCGTGCACAAAAGCGAGGGCGGCGCACACAAAAAATGCGAGTGCGATCATACCAGCACTAAAAGCACGGATCCCATCAGAACTCGAAGTTAAGCGTGCTTGGGCGAGTAGTACTAGGATGGGTGACCCCCCAGGAAGTCCTCGTGTTGCACTCCTTTTTTTGTGCCCGGCGACCAAAACCTCTCCGTCGACCTCCGGCGATGGTTTTGAGCCTCGAAATTTGCCGTGACCGCTAAGCAGTCAGTCTCGTGGGGCTCGAAAACTTTCGAATAAGGTCAATAATAGCGATTCGAGTTCGTTCGAAAAAGTTCAGAGGTTTTTTTGCGCGCTTGTTGTCATGTCCGGTCTTGTGCGTCGGCCTCGTGGGCATCGGAGATCCGAGAATGGCGATTCGAGATCTTTTTCGAGGGTTTCAGGGGCATGAGGGTCCCGGTCGTCGATGCGCCCGTCCGGGGGCGTGCACAAAAGCGAGGGGCGGCGCACACAAAAAACGAGTGCGATCATACCAGCACTAAAGCACGGATCCCATCAGAACTCCGAAGTTAAAGCGTGCTTGGGCGAGAGTAGTACTAGGATGGGTGACCCCCCAGGAAGTCCTCGTGTTGCACTCCTTTTTTTGTGCCCGGCGACCAAAACCTCTCCCGTCGACCTCGGCGATGGTTTTGAGCCTCGAAATTTGCCGTGACCGCTAAGCAGTCAGTCTCGTGGGGCTCGAGAAACTTTCGGAATAAGGTCATAATAGCGATTCGAGTTCGTTCGAAAAGTTCAGAGGGTTTTGGCGCCGCGCTTGTCGTCGTCCGGTCGCGTCGGCCCTCGTGGGCATCGGAGAAGATCCGAGAATGGCGATTCGAGATCTTTCGAGGATTCAGGCATCGCATCCGATCGTCGATCGCCGTGCCCGTGCGTGCCAAAAAAGAGGGAGGCGAGTCGCGATCATACCAGCACTAAAGCACGGATCCCATCAGATTCGAGATCTTTTATGGATGGGCAGTAGTACTAGGATGGGTGACCCCTGGAAGTCCTCGTGTTGCACTCCTTTTTGTGCCCCGGCGACCAAAACCTCTCCGTCGACCTCCGGCGATGGTTTTGAGCCTCGAAAAAGCGTGACCGCTTCGCAGCAGTCTCGTGGGGCTCGAAACTTTCGGAATAAATTCAATAGCGATTCGAGTTCGTTCGAAAAGCACTTTGGCAAACTAAAGATCACGGATCCCATCGGAGACAGAACTCCAAGTTAAGCGTGCTTGGGCGAGGGTCCCCGATCGTCGATGCGTACTAGGATGGGTGACCCATACCAGCACTAAAAGCACGGATCCCCATCAGAACTCGAAGTTAAGCGTGCTTGGGCGAAGTCCTCGTGTTGCACTCCTTTTTTTTGTGCCCGGCGACCAAAACCTCTCCGTCGACCTCGACCTCCGAGGCGATGGTTTTGAGCCTCGAAATTTTGCCGTGACCGCTAAGCAGTCAGTCTCGTGGGGCTCGAGAAACTTTCGAAATAAGTCATAATAGCGATTCGAGTTCGTTCGAAAAAAAATTCAGAGGTTTTGGCGGCGCGCTTGTGTGTCCGGTCTTGTGGTCGGCCTCGTGGGCATCGGAGAATCCGAGAATGGCGATTCGAGATCTTTTCGAGGGATTCAGGGGCGTCTTGAGGGTCCCCGGTCGTCGATGCGCCGTCGGGGGCGTGCACAAAAGCGAGGGGCGGCGCACACAAAGCGAGTGCGATCATCACCAGCACTAAAACACGGATCCCATCAGAACTCCGAAGTTAAAGCGTGCTTGGGCGAGTAGTACTAGGATGGGTGACCCCACAGGAAAGTCCTCGTGTTGCACTCCTTTTTTTGTGCCCGGCGACCAAAACCTCTCCGTCGACCTCGAGGCGATGGTTTTGAGCCTCGAAATTTGCCGTGACCGCTAAGCAGTCAGTCTCGTGGGGCTCGAGAGAAACTTTCGGAATAAGGTGCATAATAGCGATTCGAGTTTCGTTTCGAAAAGTTCAGAGGGTTTTTGGCGCTTACGCTTGTTGTGTGTCCGGTCTTGTGGTCGACCTCCTCGTGGGCATCGGAGAATCCGAGAATGGCGATTCGAGATCTTTCGAGGGTTTCAGGGGCATCGCGGGTCCCCGGTCGTCGATGCGCCGTCCGGGGCGTGCACAAAAGCGAGGGGCGGCGCACACAAAAAAGCGAAGTGCGATCATACCAGCACTAAAACACGGATCCCATCAGAACTCCGAAGTTAAGCGTGCTTGGGCGAGTAGTACTAGGATGGGTGACCCCCCACAAGAATCCTCGTGTTGCACTCCTTTTTTGTGCCCGGCGACCAAAACCTCTCCGTCGACCTCCGGGCGATGGTTTTGAGCCTCGAAATTTGCCGTGACCCGCTAAGCAGTCAGTCTCGTGGGGCTCGAAGAAACTTTCGGAATAAATTACAAATAGCGATTCGAGTTCGTTCGAAAAAAAGTTCAGAGGTTTTGGCGCGCGCTTGTCGTGTCCGGTCTTGCGATCGGCCTCGTGGGCATCGGAGAGATCCGAGAATGGCGATTCGAGATCTTTCGAGGGATTCAGGGCGTCGCGAGGGTCCCCGGTCGATCGATCGCCGTCCGTGGCGGGGCGTGCACAAAAGCGAGGGCGGCGCACACAAAAAAGCAGTGCGATCATACCAGCACTAAAAAACGGATCCCATCAGAACTCGAAGTTAAGCGTGCTTGGGCGAAAGTAGTACTAGGATGGGTGACCCCTGGGAAGTCCTCGTGTTGCACTCCTTTTTTGTGCCCGGCGACCAAAACCTCTCCCGTCGACCTCCGGCGATGGTTTTGAGCCTCGAAATTTGCCGTGACCGCTAAGCAGTCAGTCTCGTGGGGCTCTCGAGAAACTTTCGGAATAAATTATATAATAGCGATTCGAGTTCGTTCGAAAAAAGTTCAGAGGGTTTTGGCGCCGCTTGTGTCGTGTCCGGTCTTGCGGTCGACCTCGTGGGCATCGGAGAGATCCGAGAATGGCGATTCGAGATCTTTCGAGGGTTTCAGGGCATCGCGAGGGTCCCGGTCGTCGATGCGCCCGTGGCGGGGGCGTGCAAAAAGGCGGGGGCGGCGCACACAAAAAAGCGAGTCGCGATCATACCAGCACTAAAACACGGATCCCATCAGAACTCCGAAGTTAAGCGTGCTTGGGCGAAAGTAGTACTAGGATGGGTGACCCCCCCTGGGAAGTCCTCGTGTTGCACTCCTTTTTTTGCCCCGGCGACCAAAACCTCTCCGTCGACCTCCGGCGATGGTTTTGGGCCTCGAAATTTTGCCGTGACCGCTAAGCGGTCAGTCTCGTGGGGCTCGAGAAACTTTCGGAATGGGGGTCGCAATAGCGATTCGAGTTCGTTCGAAAGTTCAGAGGTTTTGGCGCGCTTGTGTGTGTCCGGTGTGATCGACCTCGTGGGCATCGGAGAATCCGAAATGGCGATTCGAGATCTTTCGAGGGTTCAGGGCATCGCGAGGGTCCCGGTCGTCGATGCGCCCGTCCGGGCGTGCACAAAAAGCGAGGGGGCGCGCACAAAAAGCGAGTGCGATCATACCACCACTAAAAGCACGGATCCCATCAGAACTCCGAGTTAAGCGTGCTTGGGCGAGTAGTACTAGGATGGGTGACCCCTGGAAGTCCTCGTGTTGCACTCCTTTTTTTGCCCCGGCGACCAAAACCTCTCCGTCGACCTCCGGGCGATGGTTTTGAGCCTCGAAATTTGCCGCGTGACCGCTAAGCAGTCAGTCTCGTGGGGCTCGAGAAACTTT
This sequence comes from Musa schizocarpa, assembly GCA_900464855.2. Taxonomy (NCBI): domain Eukaryota; kingdom Viridiplantae; phylum Streptophyta; class Magnoliopsida; order Zingiberales; family Musaceae; genus Musa; species Musa schizocarpa. Next base: position 30,223,489 of record LS990922.1, on the reverse strand, counting down.
CGGAATAAATTCATAATAGCGATTCGAGTTCGTTCGAAAAAGTTCAGAGGGTTTTGGCGCCGCTTTGTCGTGTCCGGTCTTGTGATCGGCCTCGTGGGCATCGGAGATCCGAGAATGGCGATTCGAGATCTTTCGAGGATTTCAGGCAGCGAGGGTCCCGGTCGTCGATGCGCCCGTCCGGGGCGTGCACAAAAGCGAGGGCGGCGCACACAAAAATGAGTGCGATCATACCAGCACTAAAAAAGCGGATCCCATCAGAACTCCGAAGTTAAGCGTGCTTGGGCGAGTAGTAGTACTAGGATGGGTGACCCCTGGGAAGTCCTCGTGTTGCACTCCTTTTTTTGTGCCCGGCGACCAAAACCTCTCCGTCGACCTCCTCGGCGATGGTTTTGAGCCTCGAAATTTGCCGTGACCGCTAAGCAGTCAGTCTCGTGGGGCTCGAGAGAACTTTCGAAATAGGGGTCATAATAGCGATTCGAGTTTCGTTCGAAAAAAGTTCAGAGGGTTTCGGCGCCGCGCTTGTGTGTCCGGTCTTGTGATCGACCTCGTGGGCATCGGAGATCCGAGAATGGCGATTCGAGATCTTTTCGAGGGATTCAGGGCATCGCGAGGGTCCCGGTCGTCGATGCGCCGTCCGGGGCGTGCACAAAAAGCGAGGGGCGCACACAAAAAATGAGTGCGATCATACCAGCACTAAAACACGGATCCCATCAGAACTCGAAAGTTAAAGCGTGCTTGGGCGAGTAGTACTAGGATGGGTGACCCCACAGGAAGTCCTCGTGTTGCACTCCTTTTTTGTGCCCGGCGACCAAAACCTCTCCCGTCGACCTCGGCGATGGTTTTGGGCCTCGAAATTTGCCCGACCGCTAAGCAGTCAGTCTCGTGGGGCTCGAGAAACTTTCGGAATAAATTCGCAATAGCGATTCGAGTTCGTTCGAAAAAGTTCAGAGGGTTTTTTGCGCCGCTTTGTCGTGTCCGGTCTTGCGGTCGGCCTCGTGGGCATCGGAGAATCCGAGAATGGCGATTCGAGATCTTTCGAGGGATTCAGGCGCGAGAGGGTCCCGGTCGTCGATCATGCGCCCGTCCGGGGCGTGCACAAAAAGGCGAGGGGCGGCGCACAAAAAGCAGTGCGATCATACCAGCACTAAAAGCACGGATCCCATCAGAACTCCGAAGTTAAGCGTGCTTGGGCGAGTAGTACTAGGATGGGTGACCCCACAGGAAGTCCTCGTGTTGCACTCCTTTTTTGTGCCCGGCGACCAAAACCTCTCCGTCGACCTCTCGGGCGATGGTTTTTTGAGCCTCGAAATTTGCCGTGACCGCTAAGCAGTCAGTCTCGTGGGGCTCTCGAAAAACTTTCGGAATAAATTCATAATAGCGATTCGAGTTCGTTCGAAAAGTTCAGAGGGTTTTTTGCGCGCGCGCGCTTGTGTCCGTCTTGTGATCGGCCTCGTGGGCATCGGAGATCCGAGAATGGCGATTCGAGATCTTTTCGAGGGGATCAGAGGCGCGTCGAGGTCCCGGTCGTCGATGCGCCCGTCGCGGGGCGTGCACAAAAGCGAGGGGCGGCGCACACAAAAAACGAGTGCGATCATACCAGCACTAAAGCACGGATCCCCATCAGAACTCGAAGTTAAGCGTGCTTGGGCGAGTAGTACTAGGATGGGTGACCCCCCTGGGAAGTCCTCGTGTTGCACTCCTTTTTTTGTGCCCGGCGACCAAAACCTCTCCGTCGACCTCGAGGCGATGGTTTTGGGCCTCGAAATTTGCCGTGACCGCTAAGCAGTCAGTCTCGTGGGGCTCGAGAAACTTTCGAATAAATTCATAATAGCGATTCGAGTTCGTTCGAAAGTTCAGAGGTTTTTCGCCGCTTGTGTGGTGTCGGTCTTGTGGTCGACCTCGTGGGCATCGGAGATCCGAGAATGGCGATTCGAGATCTTTTCGAGGGTTCAGGGCGCCGCGAGGTCCCCGGTCGTCGATGCGCCGTCCGGGGCGTGCACAAAAAGCGAGGGGCGGCGCACACAAAAAAGCGAGTCGCGATCATACCAGCACTAAAGCACGGATCCCATCAGAACTCCGAAGTTAAGCGTGCTTGGGCGAGTAGTAGTACTAGGATGGGTGACCCCACAGGAAGTCCTCGTGTTGCACTCCTTTTTTGTGCCCGGCGACCAAAACCTCTCCGTCGACCTCGGGCGATGGTTTTGGCCTCGAAAATTTGCCGTGACCTTCTAAGCAGTCAGTCTCGTGGGGCTCGAGAAACTTTCGGAATAAATTCGCAATAGCGATTCGAGTTCGTTCGAAAAAGTTCAGAGGGTTTTGGCGCCGCGCTTGTCGTGTCCGGTCTTGTGGTCGGCCTCGTGGGCATCGGAGATCCGAGAATGGCGATTCGAGATCTTTCGAGGATTTCAGGCGTCGCGAGGTCCCCGGTCGTCGATGCCGTCGGGGCGTGCACAAAAAGCGGGGGCGGCGCACAAAAAGCGAGTGCGATCATACCAGCACTAAAAAGCACGGATCCCATCAGAACTCCGAAGTTAAAGCGTGCTTGGGCGAGTAGTACTAGGATGGGTGACCCCCAGGGAAGTCCTCGTGTTGCACTCCTTTTTTTGTGCCCGGCGACCAAAACCTCTCCGTCGACCTCCGGGCGATGGTTTTGAGCCTCGAAATTTGCCGTGACCGCTAAGCAGTCAGTCTCGTGGGGCTCGAGAGAAAACTTTCGGAATAAGTTACAAATAGCGATTCGAGTTCGTTCGAAAGTTCAGAGGTTTTGGCGCCGCTTGTGTCGTGTCGTCTTGTGATCGACCCTCGTGGGCATCGGAGAGATCCGAGAATGGCGATTCGAGATCTTTTCGAGGATTCAGAAGCATCGAGGTCCCCGGTCGTCGATCGCCCGTCCGGGGCGTGCACAAAAAGGGGGGCGGCGCACAAAAAAAGAGTGCGATCATACCAGCACTAAAAGCACGGATCCCATCAGAACTCCGAAGTTAAGCGTGCTTGGGCGAGTAGTAGTACTAGGATGGGTGACCCCAGGAAGTCCTCGTGTTGCACTCCTTTTTTGTGCCCGGCGACCAAAACCTCTCCGTCGACCTCCGGGCGATGGTTTTGGGCCTCGAAATTTTGCCGTGACCGCTAAGCAGTCAGTCTCGTGGGGCTCGAGAGCTTTCGAATGGTTGCAAATAGCGATTCGAGTTCGTTCGAAAGTTCAGAGGTTTTGGCGCGCGCTTGTGCGTGTCCGGTCTTGTGGTCGACCTCGTGGGCATCGGAGATCCGAGAATGGCGATTCGAGATCTTTCGAGGGATTCAGAGCCGCGAGGTCCCGGTCGTCGTCGATGCGCCCGTCCGGGGCGTGCACAAAAAAGCGGGGGCGGCGCACACAAAAAAGCGAAATGCGATCATACCAGCACTAAAACACGGATCCCATCAGAACTCCGAAGTTAAGCGTGCTTGGGCGAGTAGTACTAGGATGGGTGACCCCTTGGAAGTCCTCGTGTTGCACTCCTTTTTTTGTGCCCGGCGACCAAAACCTCTCCGTCGACCTCCGGCGATGGTTTTGAGCCTCGAAATTTGCCGTGACCGCTAAGCAGTCAGTCTCGTGGGGCTCCGAGAAACTTTCGGAATAAGTGCAATAGCGATTCGAGTTCGTTCGAAAAAGTTCAGAGGTTTTGCGCGCCGCGCTTGTCGTGTCCGGTCTTGGTGATCGGCCTCGTGGGCATCGGAGAGATCCGAGAATGGCGATTCGAGATCTTTCGAGGGTTTCAGAAGCGCCAGCGAGGTCCCCGGTCGTCGATGCGCCCGTCGGGGCGTGCACAAAGGCGAGGGGCGGCGCACAAAAAGCAGTGCGATCATACCAGCACTAAAACACGGATCCCATCAGAACTCGAAGTTAAGCGTGCTTGGGCGAGAAGTAGTACTAGGATGGGTGACCCCCAGGGAAGTCCTCGTGTTGCACTCCTTTTTTTTTGCCCCGGCGACCAAAACCTCTCCGTCGACCTCCGGGCGATGGTTTTTTGGCCTCGAAATTTGCCGTGACCGCTAAGCAGTCAGTCTCGTGGGGCTCTCGAGAAACTTTCGGAATAGGGTCATAATAGCGATTCGAGTTCGTTCGAAAGTTCAGAGGTTTTTGGCGCCCGCTTGTTGTCGTGTGTCCGGTCGCGGTGATCGGCCCTCGTGGGCATCGGAGAATCCGAGAATGGCGATTCGAGATCTTTTCGAGGATTCAGGGGCGGGTCCGAGGGTCCCGGTCGTCGATGCGCCGTCCGGGGCGTGCACAAAGCGGGGGGCGGCGCGCACAAAAAGCGAGTGCGATCATACCAGCACTAAAAAACACGGATCCCATCAGAACTCCGAAGTTAAGCGTGCTTGGGCGAGTAGTAGTACTAGGATGGGTGACCCCCCCCTGGGAAGTCCTCGTGTTGCACTCCTTTTTTTGTGCCCCGCGACCAAAACCTCTCCGTCGACCTCCGGCGATGGTTTTGAGCCTCGAAATTTGCCGTGACCGCTAAGCAGTCAGTCTCGTGGGGCTCTCGAGAGCTTTTCGAATAAGTCACAAATAGCGATTCGAGTTCGTTCGAAAAAGTTCAGAGGGTTTTGGCGCCGCGCTTGTCGTGTCCGGTCTTGGATCGACCCTCGTGGGCATCGGAGATCCGAGAATGGCGATTCGAGATCTTTCGAGGGATTTCAGAAGCGCGAGTCCCCGTCGTCGATGCGCCGTCCGGGGCGTGCACAAAGGCGAGGGGCGGCGCACACAAAAAAGCAGTCGCGATCATACCAGCACTAAAACACGGGATCCCATCAGAACTCCGAAGTTAAGCGTGCTTGGGCGAGTAGTACTAGGATGGGTGACCCCCCAGGGAAAGTCCTCGTGTTGCACTCCTTTTTTTTGCCCCGGCGACCAAAACCTCTCCGTCGACCTCCGGCGATGGTTTTGGGCCTCGAAATTTGCCGTGACCGCTAAGCAGTCAGTCTCGTGGGGCTCGAGAAACTTTTCGGAATAAGGGTCATAATAGCGATTCGAGTTCGTTCGAAAAGTTCAGAGGTTTTTTGCGCTGCGCTTGTCGTGTCCGTCTTGTGGTCGGCCTCGTGGGCATCGGAGAGATCCGAGAATGGCGATTCGAGATCTTTCGAGGGGATTCAGAGGCGTCGAGGTCCCGGTCGTCGATGCGCCGTCGGGGCGTGCAAAGCAAAAGGGAGGGGGCGCACAAAAAAATGAGTCGCGATCATACCAGCACTAAAACACGGATCCCATCAGAACTCCGAAGTTAAGCGTGCTGCTTGGGCGAGGGCGAAGTAGTACTAGGATGGGTGACCCCCAGGGAAGTCCTCGTGTTGCACTCCTTTTTTGTGCCCCGGCGACCAAAACCTCTCCGTCGACCTCCGGCGATGGTTTTGAGCCTCGAAATTTGCCGTGACCGCTAAGCAGTCAGTCTCGTGGGGCTCGAGAAACTTTCGAATAAATTACAATAGCGATTCGAGTTCGTTCGAAAGTTTCAGAGGGTTTGGCGCCGCTTGTGTGTCCGGTCTTGTGGTCGGCCTCGTGGGCATCGGAGAGATCCGAGAATGGCGATTCGAGATCTTTTCGAGGGATTTTGAGGCATCGCGGGTCCCCGGTCGTCGATGATGCGCCGTCGGGGGCGTGCACAAAAAGCGAGGGGACGGCACACAAAAAAGCAGTGCGATCATACCAGCACTAAAGCACGGATCCCATCAGAACTCGAAGTTAAGCGTGCTTGGGCGAGTAGTACTACTAGGATGGGTGACCCCTTGGGAAGTCCTCGTGTTGCACTCCTTTTTTTTGCCCCCGGCGACCAAAACCTCTCCGTCGACCTCCGGGCGATGGTTTTGGGCCTCGAAATTTGCCGTGACCGCTAAGCAGTCAGTCTCGTGGGGCTCGAGAAACTTTCGGAATAAGGTTACATAATAGCGATTCGAGTTCGTTCGAAAAAGTTCAGAGGTTTTGGCGCCGCGCTTGTGTCGTGTCCGGTCTTGTGGTCGACCTCGTGGGCATCGGAGATCCGAGAATGGCGATTCGAGATCTTTCGAGGATTTCAGAGCGCGAGGTCCCGGTCGTCGATCGCCGCCGTCGGGGGCGTGCACAAAAAGCGAGGGCGGCGCACACAAAAAGAGTGCGATCATACCAGCACTAAAACACGGATCCCATCAGAACTCGAAGTTAAGCGTGCTTGGGCGAGTAGTACTAGGATGGGTGACCCCCCTGGAAGTCCTCGTGTTGCACTCCTTTTTTGTGCCCGGCGACCAAAACCTCTCCGTCGACCTCCGGCGATGGTTTTGAGCCTCGAAATTTGCCGTGACCGCTAAGCAGTCAGTCTCGTGGGGCTCGAGAAAGCTTTCGGAATAAATTCATAATAGCGATTCGAGTTCGTTCGAAAAGTTCAGAGGTTTTAAAGCTGCGCTTGTCGTGTCGGTCTCGGTCGGTGTCGGCCTCGTGGGCATCGGAGATCCGAGAATGGCGATTCGAGATCTTTCGAGGGTTTCAGAGCGAGGGTCCCCGTCGTCGATGCGCCGTCCGGGGCGTGCACACAAAAAAGCGAGGGCGGCGCACACAAAAAACAAAGCGAGTGCGATCATACCAGCACTAAAAGCACGGATCCCATCAGAACTCCGAAGTTAAGCGTGCTTGGGCGAAGTAGTACTAGGATGGGTGACCCCTGGGAAGTCCTCGTGTTGCACTCCTTTTTTTGTGCCCCGGCGACCAAAAAACCTCTCCGTCGACCTCGAGGCGATGGTTTTGAGCCTCGAAATTTGCCGTGACCGCTAAGCAGTCAGTCTCGTGGGGCTCGAGAAACTTTCGGAATATAGTTACGCAATAGCGATTCGAGTTCGTTCGAAAAAGTTCAGAGGTTTTGCGCCGCGCTTGTGTGTGTCCGGTGCGTGTGGTCGGCCTCGTGGGCATCGGAGAGATCCGAGAATGGCGATTCGAGATCTTTCGAGGTTTTCAGGCGCGGGTCCCCGGTCGTCGATGCGCCGTCCGGGGCGTGCACAAAAGCGAGGGCGGCGCACAAAAAAAAAATGATCGATCATACCAGCACTAAAGCACGGATCCCATCAGAACTCGAAGTTAAGCGTGCTTGGGCGAAGTAGTACTAGGATGGGTGACCCCCCCAGGAAAGTCTCGTGTTGCACTCCTTTTTTGTGCCCCGGCGACCAAAACCTCTCCGTCGACCTCCGGGCGATGGTTTTGGGCCTCGAAATTTGCCGTGACCGCTAAGCAGTCAGTCTCGTGGGGCTCAGAAGAAACTTTCGGAATAAATTATGCAATAGCGATTCGAGTTCGTTCGAAAAGTTCAGAGGTTTTGGCGCCGCGCTTGTGCCGTGTCCGGTCTTGTGGTGGTCGGCCTCGTGGGCATCGGAGAATCCGAGAATGGCGATTCGAGATCTTTCGAGGGTTTCAGAAGCGTCGGGTCCCCGGTCGTCGATGCGCCGTCCGTGGCGTGCACAAAAAGCGAGGGGCGGCGCACACAAAAAACGAGTGCGATCATACCAGCACTAAAACACGGATCCCATCAGAACTCGAAGTTAAAGCGTGCTTGGGCGAGTAGTACTAGGATGGGTGACCCCAGGGAAGTCCTCGTGTTGCACTCCTTTTTTGTGCCCGGCGACCAAAACCTCTCCGTCGACCTCCTCCGGCGATGGTTTTGAGCCTCGAAATTTGCCGTGACCCGCTAAGCAGTCAGTCTCGTGGGGCTCTCGAGAAACTTTCGAATGGGGTCATAATAGCGATTCGAGTTCGTTCGAAAAAGTTCAGAGGTTTTGGCGCGCTTGTCGTGTCCGGTCTTGGTCGACCTCGTGGGCATCGGAGAGATCCGAGAATGGCGATTCGAGATCTTTCGAGGGTTTCAGGGGCGTCGAGGGTCCCGGTCGTCGTCGATCGCCGTCCGGGGCGTGCACAAAGGCGAGGGCAGCGCACACAAAAAGCGAGTCGCGATCATACCAGCACTAAAAGCACGGATCCCATCAGAACTCCGAAGTTAAAGCGTGCTTGGGCGAGAAGTAGTACTAGGATGGGTGACCCCTGGGGAAAGTCCTCGTGTTGCACTCCTTTTTTTTGCCCGGCGACCAAAACCTCTCCGTCGACCTCCGGCGATGGTTTTGGGCCTCGAAATTTTGCCGTGACCGCTAAGCAGGTCAGTCTCGTGGGGCTCGAGAGAAACTTTCGAAATAAATTGCAATAGCGATTCGAGTTCGTTCGAAAAAGTTCAGAGGTTTTGGCGCCGCGCTTGTGGTGTCCGGTCTTGTGATCGACCTCGGGGCATCGGGCATCGGAGATCCGAGAATGGCGATTCGAGATCTTTCGAGGTTTCAGAGCAAGGGTCCCGGTCGTCGATGCGCCGTCCGGGGACGTGCACAAAGGCGAGGGCGGCGCACACAAAAAGCGAGTGCGATCATACCAGCACTAAAGCACGGATCCCATCAGAACTCCGAAGTTAAGCGTGCTTGGGCGAGTAGTACTAGGATGGGTGACCCCCCTGGGAAGTCCTCGTGTTGCACTCCTTTTTTGTGCCCGACCAAAAAACCTCTCCGTCGACCTCCGGGCGATGGTTTTGGGCCTCGAAATTTGCGTGACCGCTAAGCAGTCAGTCTCGTGGGGCTCGAGAAACTTTCGAAATAGGGTTATAATAGCGATTCGAGTTCGTTCGAAAAGTTCAGAGGTTTTTTGGCGCCGCGCTTGTGGGTGTCCGGTCTTGTGATCGACCTCGTGGGCATCGGAGAGATCCGAGAATGGCGATTCGAGATCTTTCAGGATTTCAGAGCGCCTTGAGGTCCCCGGTCGTCGATCGCCCGTCCGTGGCGTGCACAAAAAGCGAGGGCGGCGCACACAAAAAGAGTGCGATCATACCAGCACTAAAAGCACGGATCCCATCAGAACTCGAAGTTAAGCGTGCTTGGGCGAGAGTAGTACTAGGATGGGTGACCCCCCCAGGGGAAGTCCTCGTGTTGCACTCCTTTTTTGTGCCCCGGCGACCAAAACCTCTCCCGTCGACCTCCGGGCGATGGTTTTGAGCCTCGAAATTTGCCGTGACCGCTAAGCGGTCAGTCTCGTGGGGCTCGAGAAACTTTTCGAATAGGGTTACATAATAGCGATTCGAGTTCGTTCGAAAAAGTTCAGAGGTTTTTGGCCTTTACGCTTGTGTCGTGTCCGTCTTGTGTCGGCCTCGTGGGCATCGGAGAGATCGAAATGGCGATTCGAGATCTTTCAGGGGGTTCAGAGAGCGCGAGGGTCCCGTGCGTCGATCGCCGTCCGGGGGCGTGCACAAAGGGCGGAGGGCGCGCACAAAAGCAGTGCGATCATACCAGCACTAAAAAAGCACGGATCCCATCAGAACTCCGAAGTTAAAGCGTGCTTGGGCGAGTAGTACTAGGATGGGTGACCCCACAGAAAGTCCTCGTGTTGCACTCCTTTTTTTGCCCCGGCGACCAAAACCTCTCCCGTCGACCTCCCTCGGCGATGGTTTTGGGCCTCGAAATTTGCCGTGACCGCTAAGCAGTCAGTCTCGTGGGGCTCGAGAAAAACTTTCGGAATAAGTTGCATAATAGCGATTCGAGTTCGTTCGAAAAAAGTTCAGAGGGTTTTGGCGCCGCGCTTGTCGTGTCCGGTCTTGTGGTCGGCCTCGTGGGCATCGGAGAGATCCGAGAATGGCGATTCGAGATCTTTTCGAGGGATTCGAGGCGCGCGAGGTCCCGGTCGTCGATGCGCCGTCCGGGGGCGTGCACAAAAGCGAGGGCGGCGCACACAAAAGCGAGTCGCGATCATACCAGCACTAAAGCACGGATCCCATCAGAACTCGAAGTTAAGCGTGCTTGGGCGAGTAGTACTAGGATGGGTGACCCCACAGGAAGTCCTCGTGTTGCACTCCTTTTTTGTGCCCCGAGCGACCAAAACCTCTCCGTCGACCTCCGAGGCGATGGTTTTGGGCCTCGAAATTTTGCCGTGACCGCTAAGCGGTCAGTCTCGTGGGGCTCAGAAAACTTTCGGAATAAATTCATAATAGCGATTCGAGTTCGTTCGAAAAGTTCAGAGGGTTTTGGCGCTTGCGCTTGTCGTGTCCGGTCTTGCGTCGGCCTCGTGGGCATCGGAGATCCGAGAATGGCGATTCGAGATCTTTCGAGGGTTTCGAGGCGCTTGCGAGGGTCCCCGGTCGTCGATCGCGCCGTCCGGGGCGTGCAAAAAGCGAGGGCGGCGCGCACACAAAAAGCGAGTGCGATCATACCAGCACTAAAGCACGGATCCCATCAGAACTCGAAGTTAAAGCGTGCTTGGCGAGTAGTACTAGGATGGGTGACCCCCTGGAAGTCCTCGTGTTGCACTCCTTTTTTGTGCCCCGGCGACCAAAACCTCTCCGTCGACCTCCGGGCGATGGTTTTGGGCCTCGAAATTTGCCGTGACCGCTCTAGCGGTCAGTCTCGTGGGGCTCGAGAAAGCTTTCGGAATGGGGTCACAATAGCGATTCGAGTTCGTTCGAAAAAGTTCAGAGGTTTTGGCGCCTTGTGGTGTCGGTCGTCGCGTCGGCCTCGTGGGCATCGGAGAGATCCGAGAATGGCGATTCGAGATCTTTTCGAGGGATTTTTGGCATCGCGAGGGTCCCGGTCGTCGATGCGCCGTCCGGGGCGTGCACAAAAAGCGAGGGCGATGCACACAAAACGAGTCGCGATCATACCAGCACTAAAGCACGGATCCCATCAGAACTCCGAAGTTAAAAGCGTGCTTGGGCGAGAAGTAGTACTAGGATGGGTGACCCCACAGGAAGTCCTCGTGTTGCACTCCTTTTTTGTGCCCCGGCGACCAAAACCTCTCCGTCGACCTCCGGGCGATGGTTTTTTTGGCCTCGAAATTTGCCGTGACCGCTAAGCAGTCAGTCTCGTGGGGCTCGAAACTTTCGGAATGGGGTGCATAATAGCGATTCGAGTTCGTTCGAAAAAGTTCAGAGGGTTTTGGCGCCGCTTGTGTGTGTCCGGTCTCGTGGTCGGCCTCGTGGGCATCGGAGAGATCCGAGAATGGCGATTCGAGATCTTTCGAGGATTTTGGGCGCGGCGAGGTCCCCGGTCGTCGATCGCCGTCCGTGGGGGCGTGCAAAAGCGAGGGGCGACGCACACAAAAAGAGTCGCGATCATACCAGCACTAAAACACGGATCCCATCAGAACTCCGAAGTTAAAGCGTGCTTGGGCGAGTAGTACTAGGATGGGTGACCCCCTGGGAAGTCCTCGTGTTGCACTCCTTTTTTTGTGCCCCGGCGACCAAAACCTCTCCGTCGACCTCCGGGCGATGGTTTTGGGCCTCGAAATTTGCCGTGACCGCTCGCGCGTAGTCAGTCTCGTGGGGCTCGAGAGAACTTTCGGAATAAGGTCATAATAGCGATTCGAGTTCGTTCGAAAAAGTTCAGAGGGTTTTGGCGCCGCGCTTGTCATGTGTCCGTCTTGCGGTCGGCCTCGTGGGCATCGGAGAGATCCGAGAATGGCGATTCGAGATCTTCGAGGGTTTTCGGCGTTCGAGGGTCCCCGTCGTCGATGCGCCGTCGTCCGGGGCGTGCACAAAGGCGAGGGGCGGCGCACACAAAAGCGAGTGCGATCATACCAGCACTAAAAGCACGGATCCCATCAGAACTCCGAAGTTAAGCGTGCTTGGGCGAGTAGTACTAGGATGGGTGACCCCCCAGGAAGTCCTCGTGTTGCACTCCTTTTTGTGCCCCCCGGCGACCAAAACCTCTCCGTCGACCTCCGAGGCGATGGTTTTGGGCCTCGAAATTTGCCGTGACCGCTAAGCAGTCAGTCTCGTGGGGCTCTCAGAGAGCTTTCGGAATGGGGTCGCAATAGCGATTCGAGTTCGTTCGAAAAGTTCAGAGGGTTTGGCGCCGCGCTTGTCGTGTCCGGTCTTGCGGTCGACCTCGTGGGCATCGGAGAGATCCGAGAATGGCGATTCGAGATCTTTCGAGGGTTTCAGAAGCGCGAGGGGTCCCCGGTCGTCGATCGCCGTCGGGGCGTGCACAAAGGCGAGGGCGGCGCACACAAAAATGAAGTGCGATCATACCAGCACTAAAGCACGGATCCCATCAAAACTCGAAGTTAAGCGTGCTTGGGCGAGTAGTAGTACTAGGATGGGTGACCCCCCGAGGAAGTCGTGTTTGCACTCCTTTTTGTGCCCCGGCGACCAAAACCTCTCCGTCGACCTCCGGCGATGGTTTTGGGCCTCGAAATTTGCCGTGACCGCTAAGCAGTCAGTCTCGTGGGGCTCGAGAGCTTTCGGAATGGGGTCACAATAGCGATTCGAGTTCGTTCGAAAAAGTTCAGAGGGTTTTGCGCCGCGCTTGTCATGTCCGGTCGCGGTCGGCCTCGTGGGCATCGGAGAGATCCGAGAATGGCGATTCGAGATCTTTCGAGGTTTCGAGAACGCAAGGGTCCCCGGTCGTCGATACGCCGTCCGTTACGTGCACAAAGGGATGGGGGACGACCTTTTGTTACAAAAACGAGTCGCGATCATACCAGCACTAAAGCATTGGATCCCATCAGAACTCCGAAGTTAAAGCGTGCTTGGGTAGAGTAGTACTAGGATGGGTGACCCCTGGAAGTCCTCGTGTTGCACTCCTTTTTGTGCCCGGCGACCAAAACCTCTCCCGTCGACCTCCGGCGATGGTTTTGTGTTTTACCCCTCATTTCCGAATTTTAGTATAAGTTTCTAGTTGTAATGTATGTATCTATTTTAAATTTGATAAAAGTCAAAGTATGAATCTGAGAACTTATTCATAAGAGTTGGAGGATTTATTCAAACAAAAAATCTGAGGACCTATATGTAAATCCCTAGGGACCTAATCGTGAATATGTTAAATATGTTAAACTGTAAAATGTACAAAAATACAAACTCCACCGTTTAAGCCTCTCTGCCTTCGTTCTTAAGGAAGCAGAGAAGGCAGCTAAATGGATGATCTGGGAAAGAAAGAAAGAAAGAAAAGAAGAAGAAGAAGAAGAAGAAGAAGAAGAAATTGGGGCTTTAAGGTTTCTTGCTCAATTCTTCTCATTTAGGGTCTAAAATTCTCAAAGGCAAGTGTTCTAACCCCATCCTACAGAATTTTTTTAGTCTCTGTTTTTTATGTTGAATCAAAATAAATTGAAGGATTTCTATTTAGAAACTGATATGTCTCTCTTTGGACATAGAACCATGGATTTTGAAGTCTTTTTTCGGTAAACTGACCCCTATACACTGTTTCAGCTATAAGTTTTAGTATAAAATGGGAATTCGGGCAGGAACTATTTTGTTTGAAAATTAGACTCTTATATCTTCCTGTTGACACTGATTTTGTAGATTTTGGACACCGAATACTTACCCAAACATCTGATTCAATTGAGCCTATAGACACTGTAAAACAGGGTTCAAGATTTCTGACCTGTAGATACTAAAATGCCTATAACTCCCTGTTGAAAATTCTGAATTGTACCAAACTGATTTTATTTGAAACTAGACTTGAAAATCTTTCTTTTCACTTATAGTTTGAAAATTTTGGATTTCAATTGCCTACCCTATTATCTGTTGAATCCGACCCTATAAATTCTGCAAAATAGTGATTGTGTTTTTGACCTTGTGTTACCAAATCAAAGGTAACTCCACGTTGGGAACCCTGTTTCGTATGAAATTTGTTCCATCAGAATATAGATTGATATATGGTTCGACCATAGCTTTTTTATGGGTATTGGAGCACAATTGATATTCCGAAGTATTTGTTTGATGTGCCACTGGAATTCTGTCCGAAATCGAGCTTTGGTCGATTTCCCATATTCTGCTCCGTTCCTTTGGATATTTGAATTCGTCTAACCTTCTTATTGGAATTGAGCTAAATATGATTGCTTAGAAATCCCTGTACACTCTTGTTTTTATTTCATTCCAAATCTGAATACATTTGTGAGAGATTTGTTCTTTGTTTCGTATTGTCTCGAAAAGGCACATGCACGTTTGTTGTTCCGCGTGTGCTTCCGATATATGCTACTTATTGTTAAAACTGCCCTCTTGTACTTTGGTGTGTGGGATTGTCTGGACCTTTGCCAGAAATGGTAAAGGGTATCGCGCTTATTACCCTCCGTGGGGGTCCCGCTCTGTGGGATAAACTTATTACCAGCTCTGTGGGGTCCCGCTCCATGGGATATTCGGACCTTTGCCAAAAATGGTAAAGGGTATGTGCTTAGAGCCTGCGATGCTCTCTGCGGCCCCTCGACTTCACCTAGGCGTGGGTGGAGGGATCTCCCAGGCGTGGGAGACTTTTGTCGTGGTCATTCAGAAATGGATGAATCACATTCTGATTGAGATCCCACCACACCTTCTATATGTTTGATATGACATCCAGAGTTTTGGTGAGTTGTTTCTGTTCATGCTATGGATAAGAATGATATGATTACAACGTCAAGGGCGACGTTTGAGCTTCTATGATATTTGTTTTGATATGCTCTGATATGCTTCATTCACTGATGATTTTGCTTCGAAATTTTCCATATGTCGTTGATATGCTTGAACATTTTATATGCCATTGATAAGCTCCGATATGTTTCCTTTGTTCTTGATATGCTCCAATTACTCTATGCCCCAATCATGTCGGGAACCAAATATGTAAGATTGAAATGACAATTGTGTTTCTGCTCTTAATGATATTATGTCTACAAATCGTATATTCTGTCTTGTATTTTGGAACTGTATCTCTTTGGAAGTTGTACTATTTTGATATGGATATGTTAGTCACTTGCTGAGCTCTTTATGCTCACCCCGTTTGTTGATAAATTTTTCAGGATAGCATATTGCTTGCTTAAATGTTAAGATTGGGCTGAGGCGATGGAAAGTTTAGAAGATTTTGGGCAGATCTTTGTTAGCATATGTGTATTTGTTGTATAAGATACTCTGCATCTTATGAAATGTGACGATGAATCTAAACCTGTGGATTTTGTGTAAGATAAAGGATCCCTCATGTATAGGATTTTGGTATGTTAAGTTATATTCGTGTAATGATATGATCTTATGGTAATCGTTGGTTTGGTGATTGCATAGACTTCCCCATTTGTGAATTTATATTGTAGTTATTATTTTGATGAGTTGAGTTCTGATTTTATGAATTATCGAGTGATGTGTGGTATGTTTATAAATTGCACAGGGTTATGAATTTGTAGACTATAGAGGTGAAATTTTGATCTGAATGTTTTTTTAGTGACCTCAAATGTGTGCTTGGATCCTGGGTTAGTTATGATGAAAATTTTAAATATTGACGATATTTTGAGGGGCGTGACATTTTGGGCCTCGAAATTTCCTTTTAATCGTGACGATGGTTTTGAGCCTCGATCTTGTGACCCTGTGGTCTGCCTCATGGGGCTTTCGGAATGGTGTCGCAATAGCGATTCCGAGTTCGCTTCGAAAAGTTCCGAGGGTTTAAGGCGTACGCTTATGCGATGTCCGGTCTTGCGGTCGACCTCGTGGGCATCGGAGAGATCGAGAATGGCGATTCGAGATCGTTCGAGGTTTCATGGCGTTGAGGGTCCCCGGTCGTCGATCGCCGTCCGTGGCGATACACAAAAGCGAGGGGCGGCGCGCACAAAAAAAGCGAGTCGCGATCATACCAGCACTAAAGCACCCGGATCCCATCAGAAATTTGAAGTTAAGCGTGCTTGGGCGAGAGTAGTACTAGGATGGGTGACCCCCTGGGAAGTCCTCATGTTGCACTCCTTTTTGTGCCCCGAGCAACCAAAACCTCTCCCATCGACCTCCGAGGCGATGGTTTTGGGCCTCGAAATTTGCCGTGACCGCTTCGCGATATGTCTCGTGGGGCTCCGAGAGAGCTTTCGGAATGGGGTCACAATAGCGATTCGAGTTAGTTCGAAAAGTTCAGAGGGTTTCGGCGCCGCGCTTGTCATTTCCGGTCTTGGCGATCGGCCTCGTGGGCATCGGAGAGATCCGAGAATGGCGATTCGAGATCGTTCGGGGTTTCCGGGCGTGAGGGTCCCCGGTCGTTGGTACACCGTCCGTTACCTGCACAAAGGTGAGGGTCGACGCACACAAAGCGAGTCGCGATCATACCAGCACTAAAGCATTGGATCCCATCAGAACTCCGAAGTCAAGCGTGCTTGGGCGAGAGTAGTACTAGGATGGGTGACCCCCTGGGAAGTCCTCGTGTTGCACTACTTTTTGTGCCCCGAGCGACCAAAACCTCACCCGTCGACCTCCGAGGCGATGGTTTTGGTCCTCGAAATTTGTCGTGACCGCTACGTAGTTAGTCTCGTGGGTCTCCGAGAGAGCTTTCCGGAATGGGGTCGCAATACCAATTCCGAGTTCGTTCGAGAAAGTTCAGAGGGTTTCGGAGCACGCTTGTTGTGTCCGAGGCGCGGTCGGCCTCGTGGGCATCGGAGAGATCCGAGAATGGCGATTCTGAGATCGTTCGAGCGTTTCAGGGCGGGCGAGGGTCCTCGGTCGTCGATACGCCATCCGTGAAGTGCACAAAGGCGAGGGACGACGCACACAAAACGAGTGCGATCATACCAGCACTAAAGCACGGATCCCATCGAACTCGAAGTTAAGCGTGCTTGGGCGAGAAGTAGTACTAGGATGGGTGACCCCTGGAAGTCCTCGTGTTGCACTCCTTTTTGTGCCCGGCGACCAAAACCTCTCCGTCGACCTCGAGAAGATGGTTTTGGGCCTCGAAATTTGCCGTGACCACTACGCGGTCGTCTCGTGGGGCTCAGAGAGCTTTCCGGAATGGGGACACAATAGCGATTCTAAGTTCGTTTCGAGAAAGTTCACAAGGTTTTTGGCTTACGCTTGTCATGTCCGGTCTTGGCGGTCGGCCTTGTGGGCATCGGAGAGATCCGAGAATGGCGATTCGAGATCGGGTTCGAGGGTTTCGGGATCTTTCGGGTCCCCGGTCGTCGATACACCGTCCGTTACCTGCACAAAGGCGAGGGATGACGCACAAAAAATGAGTCGCGATCATACCAGCACTAAAGCATTGTATCCCATCGATACTCCGAAGTTAAAGCGTGCTTGGGCGAGAGAGTAGTACTAGGAAGGGGGACCCCTAACACCCTCATTTCCGAATTTTCAGATAAGTTCTAGTTGTAATGTATGTATCTATTTTAAATTTGATAAAAAGTCAAAGTATGAATCTGAGAACTTATTCATAAGAGTTGGAGGATTTGTTAAAAGAAAGAATCTGAGGACCTATATGTAAACCCTAAGGACTTAATCGTGAATATGATAAATCTAAGGACTAAACTGTAAAATGTACAAAAATACAAACTTCACCGTTTAAGCCTCTCTGCCTTCGTTCTTAAGGAAGCAGAGAAGGCAGCTCGTGGGTGATCAAAGAAAGAAAGAAAGAAAGAAGAAGAAGAAGAAGAAGAAGAAGAAGAAGAAGAAGAAGAAAAAAAATTGGGGTTTTTAGGGTTCTTGCTTTAATCTTTTCACTTCGGGTCAAAATTCTCAAAGGCAAGTGTTCTAACCCCATCCTACAGAATTTTTA
This sequence comes from Musa schizocarpa, assembly GCA_900464855.2. Taxonomy (NCBI): domain Eukaryota; kingdom Viridiplantae; phylum Streptophyta; class Magnoliopsida; order Zingiberales; family Musaceae; genus Musa; species Musa schizocarpa. The sequence continues at coordinate 30,205,999 of LS990922.1, read as the reverse complement.
GTCTCTGTTTTTATGTTGAATCAAAATAAATTGAAGGATTTCTATTTAGAAACTGATATGTCTCTCTTTGGACATAGAACCATGGATTTTGAAGTCTTTTTTCGGTAAACTGACCCCTATACACTCTTACAGCTATAATTTTTAGTAAAAAATGTGAATTCGGGCAGGAACTATTTTTTTTGAAAATTAGACTCTTATATCTTCCTGTTGACACTGATTTTGTAGATTTTGGACACCGAATACTTACTCAAACATCTGATTCAATTGAGCCTATAGACACTGTAAAACAGGGTTCAAGATTTCTGACCTGTCGATACTAAAATGCCTATAACTCCCTGTTGAAAATTTTGAATTGTACCCAATCAAAGGTAACTCCGCGTTGGGAACCCTGTTTCATATGAAATTTGTTCCATCAGAATATAGACTGATATATGGTTCGACCATAGTTTTCTTATGGGCATTGGAGCATAATTGATATTCTGAAGTATTTGTTTGATGTGCCACTGGAATTCTGTCCGAAATCGAGCTTTGGTCGATTTCGCATATTCTGCTCCGTTCCTTTGGATATTTGAATTCGTTTAACCTTCTTATTGGATTTGAGCTAAATATGATTGCTTGGAAATTCCTGTACACTCTTGTTTTTATTTTATTCCAAATTTGAATACATTTGTGAGAGATTTGTACTTTGTTTTCATATTGTCTCGAAAAGGCACATGCACGTTTGTTGTTCCGTGTGTGCTTCCGATATATGCTACTTATTGTTAAAACTGCCCTCTTGTACTCTGGTGTGTGGGATTGTCTGGACCTTTGCCAGAAATGGTAAAGGGTATGCGCTTAATACCCGCTCTGTGGGGTCCCGCTCCGTGGGATACGCTTATTACCCGCTCTTGTGGGGTCCCGCTCCGTGGGATATTCTGGACCTTTGCCAGAAATGGTAAAGGGTATGTGCTTAGAGCCTGCGATGCTCTGCCGGCCCCTCTGACTTCACCTAGACGTGGGTGGAAGGATCTCCCCGACGTGGGAGACTTTTGTCCGGTGGTCATTCAGAAATGGATGAATCACATTCTGACTGAGATCCCACCACACCTTCTATATGTTTGATATGACATCCAGAGTTTTGGTGAGTTGTTTCTGTTCATGCTATGGATAAGAATGATATGATTGCAACGTCAAGGACGACGTTTGAGCTTCTGTACGATATTTGTTTTGATATGCTCTGATATGCTTCATTCACTGATGATTTTGCTTCGAAATGTTCCATATGCCCGTTGATATGCTTCGGAACATTTTATATGCCATTGATAAGCTCCGATATGTTTCCTTTGTTACTGATATGCTCCAATTACTCTATGCCCCAATCTGTCAAGAACCAAATATGTAAGATTGAAATGACAATTGTGTTCTGCTCTTAATGATACTATGTCTACGAAATCATATATTCTGCCTTGTATTTTTGAACTGTATCTCTTTGGAAATTGTACTATTTTGATATGGATATGTTAGTCACTTGCTGAGCTCTTTATGCTCACCCCGTTTGTTGATAAATTTTTCAGGATAGCATATTGCTTGCTTAAATGATAAGATTGGGCTGAGGCGGTGGAAAGTTTAGAAGATTTTGGGCAGATCTTTGTTAGCATATGTGTATTTGTTGTATAAGATACTCTGCATCTTATGAAATGTGACGATGAATCTAAACCTGTGGATTTTGTGTAAGATAAAGGATCCCTCATGTATAGGATTTTGGTATGTTAAGTTATATTCGTGTAATGATATGATCTTATGATAATCGTTGGTTTGGTGACTGCATAGACTTCCCCATTTGTGAATTTATGTTGTGGTTATTATTTTGATGAGTTGAGTTCTGATTGTGTGAATTATCGAGTGATGTGTGGTATGTTTATGAAATGCACAGGGTTATGAATTTGTAGACTATAGAGGTGAAATTTTGATCTGAATGTTTTCATAGTGACCTCAAATGTGTGCTTGGATCTTGGGTTAGTTATGATGAAAATTTTAAATATTGTCGATATATTTTTGAGGGGCGTGACAGTGACCCCCTGAGAAGTCCTCGTGTTGCACTCCTTTTTGTGCCCCGAGTGAGCAAAACCTCTCCCGTCGACCTCCGAGGCAATGGTTTTGGGCCTCGTGGGCATCGGAGAGATCCGAGAATGGCGATTCCGAGATCGTTCGAGAGTTTCGCAGAGTGCGAGGGTCCCCGGTCGTCGATACGCCATCCGTGACGTGCACATAGGCGTGGGACGACGCACACAAAACGAGTGCCATCATACCAGCACTAAAGCACCGGATCCCATCAGAACTCCAAAGTTAAGCGTGCTTGGGCGAGAGTAGTACTAGGATGGGTGACCCCCTGTGAAGTCCTCGTGTTGCACTACTTTTTGTGCCCCGAGCGACGAAAACCTCTCCCGTCGACCTCCGAGGTGATCGTTTTGGGCCTCGAAATTTGCCGTGACCGCTACGCAGTATACCTCGTGGGGCTCCGAGAGAGCTTTCCGGAATGGGGTCGCAATAACGATTCCGAGTTCGTTCGAGAAAGTTCAGAGGGTTTCGGTGCACGTGTGTCGTGTCCGGTTCGCGGTCGGCCTCGTGAGCATCGGAGAGATCCGAGAATGGCGATTCCAAGATCGTTCGAGGGTTTCGGGGCGCGCGAGGGACCCCGGTCGTCGGTACGCCGTTCGTAACGTGCACAAAGGCGAGGGACGACGCACACAAAATGAGTGCGATCATACCAGCAATAAAGCACCGGATCCCATCAGAACTCCGAAGTTAAGCGTGCTTAGTACTAGAGTAGTACTAGGATGGGTGATCCCCTGGGAAGTCCTCGTGTTGCACTCCTTTTTGTGCCCCGAGCGACCAAAACCTCTCCCGGCGACCTCCGAGGCGATGGTTTTGGGCCTCGAAATTTGCCACAATAGCGATTCCGAGTTCGTTCGAGAAAGTTCAGAGGGTTTTGGCACACGCTTGTCGCGTCCGGTGCGCGGTCGGCATCGTGGGCATCGGAGAGATCCGAGAATGGCGATTTCGAGATCGTTCGAGAGTTTCGCGCTGTGCGAGGGTCTCCAATAGTCGGTACGCCGTCCGTGACGTGCACAAAGGCGAGGGACAACGCACACAAAACGATCGCGATCATACCAGCACTAAAGCACCGAATCTCATCAGAACTCCGAAGTTAAGCGTGCTTGGGTGAGTGTAGTACTAGGAAGGGTGACCCCCTGGTAAGTCCTCGTGTTCACTCCTTTTTGTGCCCCGAGCGACAAAAACCTCTCCCGTCGACCTCCGAGGCGATGGTTTTGGGCCTCGAAATTTACCATGACCGCTACGTAGTCAATCTCGTGGGGCTCCGAAAGAGCTTTCCGGAATGGGGTCGCAATAGCGATTCCGAGTTCGTTCGACAAAGTTTAGAGGGTTTTGGCGCACGCTTGTCATGTCCGTTGCGCGGTAGGCCTCGTGGGCATCGGAGTGATCTGAGAATGGCAATTCCGATACCATTCGACGGTTTCGGGGTGCGCGAGGGTCCCCGGTCGTCGGTACGCCGTCCAGGACGTGCACAAAGGCGAGGGAGGACGCACACAAAACGAGTGCGATCATACCAGCACTAAAGCACCGGATCCCAACAGAACTCCGAAGTTAAGCGTGCTTGAGCAAGAGTAGTCCTAGGAAGGGTGACCCCCTGGGAAGTCCTCGTGTTGCACTCCTTTTTGTGCCCCGAGCGACTAAAACCTCCCCCTTCGACCTCCGAGGCGATAGTTTTGGGCCTCGAAATTTACCATGACCGCTAGGCAGTCAATCTCGTGGGGCTCCGACAGAGCTTTCCGGAATGGGGTCGCAATAGTGATTCCGAGTTCGTTCGAGAAAGTTCAGAGGGTTTTCGCGACGCTTGTCATGTCGATCTTGCGGTCGGCCTGCGTGGGCATCGGAGAGATCTGAGAATGGCGATTCGAGACCGTTCGAGGGTTTGGGGTTGCACGAGGGTCCCCTGGTCGTCGATGCGCCATCCGTTACCTGCACAAATGCGAGGGACGACGCACACAAAACGAAAAGGATCATACCAGCACTAAAGCACCGATCCCATCGAACTCCGACGTTAAGCGTGCTTGCGCGAGAGTAGTACTAGGATGGGTGACCCCTGGGAAGTCCTCGTGTTGCACTCCTTTTTTTTTTGCCCCGGCGACCAAAACCTCTCCCGTCGACCTCCGAGGCGATGGTTTTGGGCCTCGAAATTTGTCGTGACCGCTCGTGTCGGTCTCGTGGGGCTCAGAGAGCTTTCGGAATGGGGTCGCAATAGCGATTCCGAGTTCGTTCGAGAAAGTTCAGAGGGTTTCGGCGCACGCTTGTCGTGTCCGATGCGCGGTCGACCACGTGGGCATCGGAGAGATCCGAGAATGGCGATTCCGAGATCGTTCGAGGGTTTCAGGGCGCGCAAGGGTCCCCGGTCCTCGATACGCCATCCGTGATGTGCACAAAGGCGAGGGACGACGCACACAAAACGAGTGCGTTCATACCAGCACTAAAGCACTAGATCCCATCATAACTCCGAAGTTAAGCGTGCTTGGGCGAGAGTAATACTAGGAATGGTGACCCCCTGGGAAGTCCTCGTGTTGCACTCCTTTTTGTGCCCCAAGCGACAAAAACCTCTCCCGTCGACCTCCGAGGCAATGGTTTTGGGCCTCGAAATTTGTCGTGACCATTACGCAGTTAGTCTCGTGGGGCTCTGAGAGAGCTTTCCGGAATGGGGTCGCAATAGCGATTCCGAGATCGTTCGAGAAAGTTCAGAGGGTTTCCGCGCACGCTTGTCGTGTCCGATGCGCGGTCGGCCTCGTGGGCATCGGAGAGATCCGAGAATGGCGATTCCGAGATCGTTTGACGTTTTCGTTGCGCTCGCGGGTCCCCGGTCGTCGATACGCCGTCCGTGACGTGCACAAAGGCAAGGGACGACGCAAACAATACGAGTGCGATCATACCAGCACTAAAGCACCGGATCCCATCAGAACTTCGAAGTTAAGCATGCTTGGGCGAGAGTAGTACTAGGTTGGGTGATGCCTTGGGAAGTCCTTGTGTTGCACTCCTTTTTGTGCACCGAGTGACCAAAATCTCTCCCGTCGACCTCCGAGGCGTTGGTTTTGGGCCTCGAAATTTGCTGTGACCGCTACGCAGTCAGTCTCGTGGGGCTCCGAGAGAGATTTCCGGAATGGGGTCGCAATAGCGATTCCGAGTTTGTTCGAGAAAGTTCAGAGGGTTTCGGCGCACGCTTGTCGTGTCCGGTGCGTGGTCGGCCTCGTGGACATCGAAGAGATCCGAGAATGGCGATTCCGAGATCATTCGAGGGATTCGCAGAGTGCGAGGGTCCCCGGTCGTCGGTACGCCGTCCGTGACGTGCACAAAGGCGAGGGACGACGCACACAAAACGAGTGCGATCATACCAGCACTAAAGCACTGAATCCCATCGGAACTCCGAAGTTAAGCTTGCTTGGGCGAGAGTAGTACTAGGATGGGTGACCCCCTGTGAAGTCCTCGTGTTGCACTCCTTTTTGTGCCCCAGCGACGAAAACCTCTCCCGTCGACCTCTGAGGCGATGGTTTTGGGCCTCGAAATTTGCCGTGACCGCTACGCAGTATACCTCGTGGGGCTCCGAGAGAGCTTTCCGAAAAGGGGTCGCAATAGCGATTCCGAGTTCGTTCGAGAAAGTTCAGAGGGTTTCGACGCACGCGTGTCATGTCCGGTGCGCGGTCGGCCTCGTGGGCATCGGAGAGATCCGAGAATGGCGATTCCGAGATCGTTTGAGGGTTTCGGGGCGCGCGAGGGTCCCCGGTCGTCGGTATACCGTCCATAACGTTCACAAAGGCGAGGGACGACGCACACAAAATGAGTGCGATCATACCAGCAATAAAGCACCGGATCCCATCAGAACTCTGAAGTTAAGCGTGCTTGGTACTAGAGTAGTACTAGGATGGGTGACCCCCTGGGAAGTCTGTTAGGATCGGAGCAGCACTAAGAGGGGGGGGTGAATTAGTGCAGCGGATTAAAACTTCGGTTTTTAAAAAATCTTTCGTATGATAAGAGCGGAACTTGACAAGCTTAATCTTGAAAGCGTATTCTTAAATATCAGCAAAAAAAAGTAATGAGGAACTAAAGCATATAAGAAGGTTTGCAATAATGTAAATAGCAATAATAAAATGCAAACCAAGGATCACGCCGATTTTAGAGTGGTTCGGTCAAATGACCTACTCCACTTGCGAGGCCCCTCTTCGATGAGGCTCCCACCTTCCACTAGCAAGTCTCTTGAAATGGAAGGGTAAATACCCCTCTTACAACTCTTTACAAGCGGTTCACTCTCTTACAGATTTTCGAGAAGAGATGAGGTGAACACTAGCAAATTGAAAAGAAGACAAGCTAACACTTTTCTAAGACCTTTCTCTCAAACTCTTGCTGCTCAAAAAGTTGTAATCTCAGCTGAGATTTGAGGGGTATTTATAGGCCTCAACAGGATTCAAATTTGGGCTCCAAAATTCAAATCCTCTTTGGGTTCCCGATGCTGGCGGTGCCACCGCCCAGCCAAGCGGTGCCACCGCCCAGCGTTCGGGTGCTGGGCAGTGCCACCGCCCAACCCAGGAGGTGTCACCGCCCAGCACTCGGGTGCTGGGCGGTGCCACCGCTCAGCCCAGGCGGTGCCACCGCCTATAGTGTTTTCAGCCCGCTACAGTGTTTTCAGCTCACCGCCTACAGTGTTTTCAGCCTACAGTGTTATAGTCCCCTACTTGGGTTATAGGATTAATATCTAATCCTAACCCTAATGAACATGCTAACTACGAATTTTAAAGACATTATATAAGCTATTACAAAGTCCATAAGTCTAGACTTCTTCCCAAGAAGCTTCCGGCGAACTTTCGGCGGTCTTCCCGATAAACTCTCAAACCATTCTGGGACTCCCGCAAGCTCTTAAACTTCACGATTTGATCTTGGCGAGTTCCAACTAGCTTCTTCGGCAAGCTCCGATCTTTCTCGGCAAACTCTGCGAACTTCCCACGAACCTTCCGGCGAGCTTCCAAAAAACCCTTTGGCAAGCTCCCTACTCATTCTCGGCTAGTTCCGGCAGCGTTCCCGACGATCCTTCGGACTTCCGTCGAACTCTTGAACTCCCAACGAATTCTTCGTGCTTGACTTTGCACTTTGTTTCGCTTCATGTCTTCATCGTTATCGTAGTTAATCCTGCACATGCAAGCCAAAACTCTACTCCGATCTAGACAGTTATTACAACGCGAATCGATATTCCGTTGCCCGGCACGTCATTGGTTGGCGTTTCGTCCGATTCTTCAGCGCATCGTCCTCTCTTGCGGCTTATTGCCCAATCGGCGGTTGACCTCCGCAACCCCGATATCCTTGGTGCAATTCCGCTCTCCTTAGCCCGATGCCCGACGTTCGAAGCCTTCTGCCGTCCAATATCCTGACGTGATCTCCTCCGGCGCAACGTCAATTCCTCCTGCGTTAACTGTCTAATTCCGATCGAGTAGACCTGCATCACTCAAAATGCAGTTAAACATCTAAACACAATCAATTAGTTTCATCATCAAAATCCGAGATTCAACAATCTCCCCCTTTTTGATGATGACAACTAATTGATGACTAACGGAGTTAACCTTAACTCCCCGGAGTTTAAACAAACTCCCCCTATCAATATGCCATTGATAGAACACTTGGATTATCTCAAATCCAAGTAACATTCATCACATGTTATGAAAAACATTTAAACCATCATGCAAATATATAAAATGTTTAATTCAATGCATGAAGTCATCAATATACTTCTCCCCTATGTCATCAACAAAAAGGAGAAGTAGCTCTAGCTATTTTAAAAGATATGCAAGTTTTTTACAACATGAAGCTAGATTTTCATCACAACATATAAGCACAAAAGCATAGCAAGATTCATAAGTTCAATCATGGCAATTCAACACTTGTTTCTTGTGCAAGATTGCACTTTGCTTTTTTTTTTTGCAAGTAACAATATTTATGATGTTTGATATAGCAAATTTTATATCATGCAAGGTAGCAAACTTTTGTGATGTTCAAGCTAGTAAGTTCTTTCAATGAAATGATTGAGCTAGGAAATTTTTACGATATGTAAGTTTTACTACATAAAAGCTAGTAAAAAATTTCAAAAAGCAAATGCAAGATAGCTTTCTTGTGTAAGCTCATGATTCTTGCTTTCGAGATGAGCAAACTAATAAGTTTTGCCCCTTTTTGCGATGTCTACGTTTGTAATTTTTTTTGCTTCTCTTGTCTTGTGTAAGCTAGCTATCTCCCCTTTGTCGTTGTCAAAAGAAGGAAAGACCCTTTACATCAATTATGACAAAGGTAAGTATCAATCTCATTTGTGCATCATTATATTTTCAAATTAAAACATGCACTATTTCAAAAAACTTATATTTTCATTCATGCTGAGCGATATTGAATAAATCAATCAACATTATGAGCATATCATACATGATACATCTTTTTGGCAATAACTCATAGTATTTTAAATCATGATTTACATCATATGCAATACATCACATCATAATTAGAAAGCACAAGTATTGTATGCATCATTGCCAATCATAAATGTTTCATAATGGTATCCATTTTGTCAAATTATATCCTACCATGCATGATCAAATCTTCTCCCTATTTTATCATTGAAAACAAGAAAGAAGTAGGGAAGAGCATAAAAGTGTAAAATATTTCAATCATTTCATGGCATTTGTATCATAGATATAAAGAAATCATATCATCAAAGATAAGACCATTTGAATACCAAAAGACATGATTCATTTAATCAAATATCTTCCTTTTATAAATAACAAAAAAAATTGTAGGTGTACAAAGAAGAGATTGTGATTAAAAAAAGAATCTCAAGTAGTAAATCCAAGAAATCAAGATCGTAAGTTGAATACAAACTCATTTAAATTTAAATTGTCAAATTCATCAAAATCTCAACATTACTTTCAAGAGATTCAAAATGGTATACATAGATTTATAATAATAATCAAGGGAAAATCATAGGAGATCATGATATAGATAAAATTCATTCAATCTTATAAGAGAATAAGATATTAATTCAAGCATATAAAATTTCTCAATTCATTATGAATCATAAAAGAATTATGGTTCCAAAAAAATCATGATTCATTTAGGAAAATTTTCTCTTTAGTGCATGATAAGAAGAAATATAGCAATGATACCAATCATAATTCATTTGGATAGTAGATGCTAAAAGGAACATTGAGGATACAAGATCTTGATTTTTATAGAGTAAATCTCAAGTTATAAATCTCAAAAAAAAGAAGATAAAGCTCTTTTATATTCAAATCATCAAATCAAAATCATTTTAAGATATTCATAAAAAAGATGATAAAATAGATTCATCAAACCAAGAATATTCAAGAAAAAATACTTTTATCTATTTAATTGTTTTATATAAGCATGCCTTTGTCCTTTTTTGTGCCAAAATATACATATATATCATCAATCATTTAGGATCGAAAAATAAATTTCTTCATAAAAACCATCAAGATCATTATGTATAACTTTTAAAATCTCATGCATAAAATGGTATCGAAACATTTAATATTTTCATTCCATCATTTTGAATTGGTTTTATTGAACATAATTTTGAATGATTCTTATAGATAACTAAAACTTCTTTAGTTTTAATTTATACGACTGACTTTATCTTAGCATGCTCAAATTTTATTCATATGTCAAAACCATACATCATGTTTGAAAACCAAATATAAGGTTCAAAAAAATCATCAAGCCTTCCATTCAAAAGCCATGCATCGTCATTGAAAATCAATATGGAAATCGTCAAAATATACATTCTTACTTCTCAAACACATACATAAGATTAATCTTACTAGGTGTATAAGCATTAGATTTATATCTAACATTTTATTGCATTAACATAACACATGTAATTTTTAAAAAAATTAATCCTAAACTAAATTAAAAATGACTCATGAAAGTATTATGTAATTTCGAAATAAATTAGGGGGATTTCGATTACCTCATTATTGAGAGTGATTGAGGCATAGTTTGCCACCTCGCCTTTCTTGATTTTCTCCTCGTATTCGGAAGAGCTCAATTCATCCCAATTTTTGTTCTTCTTGCGTTCAAAGCAAGTAGTTCCATTCTTTTTTCTTTTTAATTTTTGTTTCATTTGTAGTTTAAGTTCACCATCACTTGAGCTTATGCTCGAGTGGTCTTCATGTGTTCTATGTCCCAAATCCTTCCTGTCCTTTGGAAGGTTGTTCTCGAGTTTTCTTTTTGTCACATTGTTCATTTCGTAGGTCATTAGAGACCCAACAAGTTCTTCAAGAGGAAATGTTTTAAGGTCCTTGGCCTCTTGAATAGCCGTAACTTTTGATTCCCATCTTTTTGGAAGGGATCTTAAGATTTTAGTGACTAGTTCAAAGTTAGAAAAACTTTTACCAAGAGTTTTGAGTCCATTGATGACATTCGAGAAACGGGTGTGCATGTCTCCAATGGACTCACTTGGTTTCATCCGGAAAAGTTCATAAGAGTGCACAAGAATGTTGATTTTTGACTCTTTCACTCGGCTAGTGCCTTCATGAGTGACCTCAAGAGTTCTCCAAATATCAAAAGCCGAATCACAAATCGAAATGCGATTAAATTCATTTTTGTCAAGTGCACAATATAAGGCATTCATAGCCTTTGCATTTAAAGCAAAAACTTTCTTCTCCAATTCATCCCATTCACTCATCGGAAGAGAAGATTTTTTAAATCCATTTTCGACAATATTCCAAAGCTCGAGATTCAACGAAAGTAAGAAAACTCTCATTCGAGTTTTCCAATAGGTGTAGTCCGTCCCATTGAAAAAGGGAGGACGAATGAGAGAGTGACCCTCTTGAAAGCCATAAAGAGCCATTTCTATTTGGGTGTTAAACCAAAGTAGAAAACCGTGGCTCTGATACCAATTGTTAGGATCGGAGCAGCACTAAGAGGGGGGGGTGAATTAGTGCAGCGGATTAAAACTTCGGTTTTTTAAAAAATCTTTCGTATGATAAGAGCGGAACTTGACAAGCTTAATCTTGAAAGCGTATTCTTAAATATCATGCGCAGCAAAAAAAGTAATGAGGAACTAAAGCATATAAGAAGGTTTGCAATAATGTAAATAGCAATAATAAAATGCAAACCAAGGATCACGCGATTTTAGAGTGGTTCGGGTCAAATGACCTACTCCACTTATGCAGGCCCCTCTTCGATGAGGCTCCCACCTTCCACTAGCAAGTCTCTTGAAATGGAAGGGTAAATACCCCTCTTACAACTCTTTACAAGCGGTTCACTCTCTTACAGATTTTCGAGAAGAGATGAGGTGAACACTAGCAAATTGAAAAGAAGACAAGCTAACACTTTTCTAAGACCTTTCTCTCAAACTCTTGCTGCTCAAAAAGTTGTAATCTCAGCTGAGATTTGAGGGGTATTTATAGGCCTCAAGAGGATTCAAATTTGGGCTCCAAAATTCAAATCCTCTTTGGGTTCCCGATGCTGGCGGTGCCACCGCCCAGCCAAGCGGTGCCACCGCCTAGCGCTCGGGTGCTGGGTGGTGCCACCGCCCAGCCCAGGAGGTGTCACCGCCCAGCACTCGGGTGCTGGGCGATGCCACTGCTCAGCCCCCAGGCAGGTGCCACCGCCTATAGCGTTTTCAGCCCTTCATGTTTTTTCAGCTCACCGCCCTCAGTGTTTTCAGCCTACAGATGTTATAGTCCCCTACTTGGGTTATAGGATTAATACCTAATCCTAACCCTAATTAACATGCTAACTACGAATTTTAAAGACATTATATAAGCTATTACAAAGTCCATAAGTCTAGACTTCTTCCTACATGAAGCTTCCGCGAACTTTCGTGGTCTTCCGATAAACTCTCGAAACCATTCTGGGACTCCCGGCAAGCTCTTAAACTTCACGATTTGATCTTGGCGAGTTCCAACTAGCTTCTTCGGCAAGCTCCGATCTTTCTCGGCAAACTCTGCGAACTTCCCACGAACCTTCCGGCGAGCTTCCAAAAAACCCTTTGGCAAGCTCCCTACTCATTCTCGGCTAGTTCCGGCAGCGTTCCCGACGATCCTTCGGACTTTCGTCGAACTCTTGAACTCCCAACGAATTCTTCGTGCTTGACTTTGCACTTTGTTTCGCTTCATGTCTTCATCGTTATCGTAGTTAATCCTGCACATGCAAGCCAAAACTCTACTCCGATCTAGACAGTTATTACAACGCGAATCGATATTCCGTTGCCCGGCACGTCATTGGTTGGCGTTTCGTCCGATTCTTCAGCGCATCGTCCTCTCTTGCGGCTTATTGCCCAATCGGCGGTTGACCTCCGCAACCCCGATATCCTTGGTGCAATTCCGCTCTCCTTAGTTCGATGCCCGACGTTCAAGCCTTCTTTCGCCGTCCAATATCCTGACGTGATCTCCTCCGCATAACGTCAATTCCTCCTGCGTTAACTGTCTAATTCGATCGAGTAGACCTGCATCACTCAAAATGCAGTTAAACATCTAAACACAATCAATTAGTTTCATCATCAAAATCCAGATTCAACAATCTCCCCTTTTGATGATGACAACTAATTGATGACTAACGGAGTTAACCTTAACTCCCCGGAGTTTAAACAAACTCCCCTATCAATATGCCATTGATAGAACACTTGGATTATCTCAAATCCAAGTAACATTCATCACATGTTATGAAAAACATTTAAACCATCATGCAAATATATAAAATGTTTAATTCAATGCATGAAGTCATCAATATACTTCTCCCCTATGTCATCAACAAAAGGAGAAGTAGCTCTAGCTATTTTAAAAAAGATATGCAAGTTTTTTACAACATGAAGCTAGATTTTCATCACAACATATAAGCACAAAAGCATAGCAAGATTCATAAGTTCAATCATGGCAATTCAACACTTGCTTCTTGTGCAAGATTGCACTTTGCTTTTCTTTGCAAGTAACAATATTTATGATGTTTGATATAGCAAATTTTATATCATGCAAGGTAGCAAACTTTTGTGATGTTCAAGCTAGTAAGTTCTTTCAATGAAATGATTGAGCTAGGAAATTTTTTTTATATATGTAAGTTTTACTACATAAAAAGCTAGTAAAAATTTCAAAAGCAAATGCAAGATAGCTTTCTTGTGTAAGCTCATGATTCTTGCTTTCGAGATGAGCAAACTAATAAGTTTTGCCCCTTTTTGCGATGTCTACGTTTGTAATTTTTTTGCTTCTCTTGTCTTGTGTAAGCTAGCTATCTCCCCCTTTGTCGTTGTCAAAAAGAAGGAAAGACCCTTTACATCAATTATGACAAAGGTAAGTATCAATCTCATTTGTGCATCATTATATTTTCAAATTAAAACATGCACTATTTCAAAAACCTTATATTTCATTCATGCGCGATATTGAATAAATCAATCAACATTATGAGCATATCATACATGATACATCTTTTTGGCAATAACTCATAGTATTTTAAATCATGATTTACATCATATGCAATACATCACATCATAATTAGAAAGCACAAGTATTGTATGCATCATTGCCAATCATAAATGTTTCATAATGGTATCCATTTTGTCAAATTATATCCTACCATGCATGATCAAATCTTCTCCCTATTTTATCATTGAAAACAAGAAAGAAGTAGGGAAGAGCATAAAAGTGTAAAATATTTCAATCATTTCATGGCATTTGTATCATAGATATAAAGAAATCATATCATCAAAGATAAGACCATTTGAATACCAAAAGACATGATTCATTTAATCAAATATCTTCCTTTTATAAATAACAAAAATTGTAGGTGTACAAAGAAGAGATTGTGATTAAAAAAGAATCTCAAGTAGTAAATCCAAGAAATCAAGATCGTAAGTTGAATACAAACTCATTTAAATTTAAATTGTCAAATTCATCAAAATCTCAACATTACTTTCAAGAGATTCAAAATGGTATACATAGATTTATAATAATAATCAAGGGAAAATCATAGGAGATCATGATATAGATAAAATTCATTCAATCTTATAAGAGAATAAGATATTAATTCAAGCATATAAAATTTCTCAATTCATTATGAATCATAAAAAAATTATGGTTCCAAAAAAATCATGATTCATTTAGGAAAATTTTCTCTTTAGTGCATGATAAGAAGAAATATAGCAATGATACCAATCATAATTCATTTGGATAGTAGATGCTAAAAAGGAACATTGAGGATACAAGATCTTGATTTTTATAGTAAATCTCAAGTTATAAATCTCAAAAAAAATCAAGATAAAGCTCTTTTATATTCAAATCATCAAATCAAAATCATTTTTAAGATATTCATAAAAGATGATAAAATAGATTCATCAAACCAAGAATATTCAAGAAAAATACTTTTATCTATTTAATTGTTTTTTATATAAGCATGCCTTTGTCCTTTTTTGTGCCAAAATATACATATATATCATCAATCATTTAGGATCGAAAAATAAATTTCTTCATAAAACCATCAAGATCATTATGTATAACTTTTAAAATCTCATGCATAAAATGGTATCAAAAACATTTAATATTTTCATTCCATCATTTTGAATTGGTTTTATTGAACATAATTTTGAATGATTCTTATAGATAACTAAAACTTCTTTAGTTTTAATTTATAATGACTGACTTTATCTTAGCATGCTCAAATTTTATTCATATGTCAAAACCATACATCATGTTTGAAAACCAAATATAAGGTTCAAAAAAAAATCATCAAGCCTTCCATTCAAAAGCCATGCATCGTCATTGAAAATCAATATGGAAATCGTCAAAATATACATTCTTACTTCTCAAACACATACATAAGATTAATCTTACTAGGTGTATAAGCATTAGATTTATATCTAACATTTTATTGCATTAACATAACACATGTAATTTTTAAAAAAATTAATCCTAAACTAAATTAAAATGACTCATGAAAGTATTATGTAATTTCGAAATAAATTAGGGGATTTCGATTACCTCATTATTGAGAGTGATTGAGGCATAGTTTGCCACCTCGCCTTTCTTGATTTTCTCCTCAGTATTCGGAAGAGCTCAATTCATCCCAATTTTGTTCTTCTTTATGCTCAAAAGCAAGTAGTTCCATTCTTTTTTTTTTTTTAATTTTTGTTTCATTTGTAGTTTAAGTTCACCATCACTTGAGCTTATGCTCGAGTGGTCTTCATGTGTTCTATGTCCCAAATCCTTCCTGTCCTTTGGAAGGTTGTTCTCGAGTTTTCTTTTGTCACATTGTTCATTTCAGTAGGTCATTAGAGACCCAACAAGTTCTTCAAGAGGAAATGTTTTAAGGTCCTTGGCCTCTTGAATAGCCGTAACTTTTGATTCCCATCTTTTTTGGAAGGGATCTTAAGATTTTAGTGACTAGTTCAAAGTTAGAAAAACTTTTACCAAGAGTTTTGAGTCCATTGATGACATTCGAGAAACGGGTGTGCATGTCTCCAATGGACTCACTTGGTTTCATCCGGAAAAAGTTCATAAGAGTGCACAAGAATGTTGATTTTTGACTCTTTCACTTTCGGCTAGTGCCTTCATGAGTGACCTCAAGAGTTCTCCAAATATCAAAAGCCAATCACAAATCAAATGCGATTAAATTCATTTTGTCAAGTGCACAATATAAGGCATTCATAGCCTTTGCATTTAAAGCAAAAACTTTCTTCTCCAATTCATCCCATTCACTCATCGGAAGAGAAGATTTTTAAATCCATTTTCGACAATATTCCAAAGCTCGAGATTCAACGAAAGTAAGAAAACTCTCATTCGAAGTTTTCCAATAGGTGTAGTCCGTCCCCATTGAAAAAAGGGAGGACGAATGAGAGAGTGACCCTCTTGAAAGCCATAAAGAGCCATTTCTATTTGGGTGTTAAACCAAAGTAGAAAACCGTGGCTCGATACCAATTGTTAGGATCGAGCAGCACTAAGAGGGGGGGGTGAATTAGTGCAGCGGGATTAAAACTTGGTTTTTTTAAAAAATCTTTCAGATGATAAGAGCGAACTTGACAAGCTTAATCTTGAAAGCGTATTCTTAAATATCAAGCAAAAAAAGTAATGAGGAACTAAAGCATATAAGAAGGTTTGCAATAATGTAAATAGCAATAATAAAATGCAAACCAAGGATCACGCGATTTTAGAGTGGTTCTACCAAATGACCTACTCCACTTAGGCCCCTCTTCGATGAGGCTCCCACCTTCCACTAGCAAGTCTCTTGAAATGGAAGGGTAAATACCCTCTTACAACTCTTTACAAGCGGTTCACTCTCTTACAGATTTTCGAGAAGAGATGAGGTGAACACTAGCAAATTGAAAAGAAGACAAGCTAACACTTTTCTAAGACCTTTCTCTCAAACTCTTGCTGCTCAAAAGTTGTAATCTCAGCTGAGATTTGAGGGGGTATTTATAGGCCTCAAGAGGATTCAAATTTGGGCTCCAAAATTCAAATCCTCTTTGGGTTCCCGATCTTTGGCGGTGCCACCACCACCCATAGCGGTGCCACCAGCCAGCGTTGGTGCTGGGCGGTGCCACCACCACCAGGTGTCACCGCACCAGCACTTTCGGGTGCTGGGCGGTGCCACCTCCAGCCCAGGTGGTGCCACCGCCTATAGCGTTTTCAGCCCTTCACAGTGTTTTCAGCTCACCGCCTACAGTGTTTTCCAGCCTACAGTGTTATAGTCCCCATTTGGGTTATAGGATTAATACCTAATCCTAACCCCTAATTAACATGCTAACTACGAATTTTAAAGACATTATATAAGCTATTACAAAGTCCATAAGTCTAGACTTCTTCCGAAGCTTCCCTTTGAACTTTTCGGTCTTCCCATAAACTCTCGAAACCATTCTGCGGACTCCCGGCAAGCTCTTAAACTTCACGATTTGATCTTGGCGAGTTCCAACTAGCTTCTTCGGCAAGTTCCGATCTTTCTCGGCAAACTCTGCTAACTTCCCACGAACCTTCCCACGAGCTTCCAAAACCCTTTGGCAAGCTCCCTACTCATTCTCGGCTTAGTTCCGCAGCGTTCCCACGATCCTTCGGACTTTCGTCAACTCTTGAACTCCCAACGAATTCTTCGTGCTTGACTTTGCACTTTGTTTCGCTTCATGTCTTCATCGTTATCGTAGTTAATCCTGCATATGCAAGCCAAAACTCTACTCCGATCTAGACAGTTATTACAACGCTGAATCGATATTCCGTTGTTCAAGACGTCATTGGTTGGCGTTTCGTCCGATTCTTCAGCGATCGTCCTCTCTTGCGGCTTATTGCCCAATCGGCGGTTGACCTCCAACCCCGATATCCTTGGTGCAATTCCGCTCTCCTTAGCCCCGATGCCCGACGTTCAAGCCTTCTGCCGTCAATATCCTCGACGTGATCTCCTCCCCCGCAACGTCAATTCCTCCTGCGTTAACTGTCTAATTCCGATCGAGTAGACCTGCATCACTCAAAATGCAGTTAAACATCTAAACACAATCAATTAGTTTCATCATCAAAACTCGAGATTCAACAATCTCCCCTTTTTTTGATGATGACAACTAATTGATGACTAACGAGTTAACCTTAACTCCCCGGAGTTTAAACAAACTCCCCTATCAATATGCCATTGATAGAACACTTGGATTATCTCAAATCCAAGTAACATTCATCACATGTTATGAAAAACATTTAAACCATCATGCAAATATATAAAATGTTTAATTCAATGCATGAAGTCATCAATATACTTCTCCCCCTATGTCATCAACAAAAAGGAGAAGTAGCTCTAGCTATTTTAAAAGATATGCAAGTTTTTACAACATGAAGCTAGATTTTCATCACAACATATAAGCACAAAAGCATAGCAAGATTCATAAGTTCAATCATGGCAATTCAACACTTGCTTCTTGTGCAAGATTGCACTTTGCTTTTCTTTGCAAGTAACAATATTTATGATGTTTGATATAGCAAATTTTATATCATGCAAGGTAGCAAACTTTTGTGATGTTCAAGCTAGTAAGTTCTTTCAATGAAATGATTGAGCTAGGAAATTTTTTACTGATATGTAAGTTTTACTACATAAAAAGCTAGTAAAAATTTCAAAAAGCAAATGCAAGATAGCTTTCTTGTGTAAGCTCATGATTCTTGCTTTTCGAGATGAGCAAACTAATAAGTTTTGCCCCTTTTTTGATGTCTACGCTTTGTAATTTTTTTTTTTGCTCTTGTCTTGTGTAAGCTAGCTATCTCCCCCTTTGTCGTTGTCAAAAGAAGGAAAGACCCTTTACATCAATTATGACAAAGGTAAGTATCAATCTCATTTGTGCATCATTATATTTTCAAATTAAAACATGCACTATTTCAAAAAACCTTATATTTCATTCATCATGCGATATTGAATAAATCAATCAACATTATGAGCATATCATACATGATACATCTTTTGGCAATAACTCATAGTATTTTAAATCATGATTTTACATCATATGCAATACATCACATCATAATTAGAAAGCACAAGTATTGTATGCATCATTGCCAATCATAAATGTTTCATAATGGTATCCATTTTGTCAAATTATATCCTACCATGCATGATCAAATCTTCTCCCTATTTTATCATTGAAAACAAGAAAGAAGTAGGGAAGAGCATAAAAGTGTAAAATATTTCAATCATTTCATGGCATTTGTATCATAGATATAAAGAAATCATATCATCAAAGATAAGACCATTTGAATACCAAAAGACATGATTCATTTAATCAAATATCTTCCTTTTATAAATAACAAAAATTGTAGGTGTACAAAGAAGAGATTGTGATTAAAAAAGAATCTCAAGTAGTAAATCCAAGAAATCAAGATCGTAAGTTGAATACAAACTCATTTAAATTTAAATTGTCAAATTCATCAAAATCTCAACATTACTTTCAAGAGATTCAAAATGGTATACATAGATTTATAATAATAATCAAGGGAAAATCTTAGGAGATCATGATATAGATAAAATTCATTCAATCTTATAAGAGAATAAGATATTAATTCAAGCATATAAAATTTCTCAATTCATTATGAATCATAAAAAGAATTATGGTTCCAAAAAATCATGATTCATTTAGGAAAATTTTCTCTTTAGTGCATGATAAGAAGAAATATAGCAATGATACCAATCATAATTCATTTGGATAGTAGATGCTAAAAAGGAACATTGAGGATACAAGATCTTGATTTTTATAGAGTAAATCATACCAGCACTAAAGCACAGGATCCCATCATAACTCCGAAGTTAAGCATGCTTGGGCGAGAGTAGTACTAGGAAGGGTGACCCCTTGGGAAGTCCTTGTGTTGCACTCCTTTTTGTGCCCCGAGCGACCAAACCCTCTCCCGTCGACCTCCGAGGCAATGGTTTTAGGCCTCGATATTTGTCGTGACAATTACGCAGTCAGTCTCATGGGGCTCCGAGAGAGCTTTCCGGAATGGGGTCGCAATAGCGATTCCGAGTTCATTCGAGAAAGATCAGAGGTTTTCGGTGCACGCTTGTCGTGTCCGGTGCGCGGTCGTCCTCGTGGGCATCGGAGAGATCCGAGAATGGCGATTCCGAGATCGTTCGAGGGTTTCGCGGAGTGCGAGGGTCCCCGGTCGTTGGTACGCAGTCCGTGACGTGCACAAAGGCGAGGGATGACGCACACAAAACGAGTGCGATCATACCAGCACTAAAATATCGAATCCCATCAGAACTCCGAAGTTAAGCGTGCTTGGGCGAGAGTAGTACTAGGATGGGTGACCCCCTGTGAAGTCCTCGTGTTGCACTCCTTTCTGTGCCCCGAGCGACGAAAACGTCTCCCGTCGACCTCCGAGGCGATGGTTTTGGCCCTCTAAATTTGCCTTGACTGCTACGCAGTATGTTTCGTGGGGCTCCGAGAGAGCTTTTCGGAATGGGGTCGCAATAGCGATTCCGATTTCGTTCGAGAAAGTTCAGAGGGTTTCGGCGCACGCGTGTCATGTCCGGTGCGCGGTCGGCCTCGTGGGCATCGGAGAGATCCGGGAATGGCGATTCCGAGATCGATCGAGGGTTTCGGGGCGCGCGAGGGTCCCCGGTCGTCGGTACGCCGTCCGTGATGTGCACAAAGGCGAGGGACGACACACACAAAATGAGTGCGATCATACCAGCACTAAAGCACCGGATCCCATCAGAACTTCGAAGTTAAGCGTGCTTGGGCGAGAGTAGTACTAGGATGCGTGACCCCCTGGGAAGTCCTCGTGTTGCACTCCTTTTTGTGCCCCGAGCGACCAAAACCTCTCCTGTCGACCTCCGAGGCGATGGTTTTGGGCCTCGAAATTTGCTATGAACGCTATGCTGTCGGTCTCGTGGGGCTCCGAGAGAGCTTTCCGGAATGGGGTCACAATAGCGATTCCGAGTTCGTTCGAGAAACTTCAGAGGGTTTCGGCGCATGCTTGTCGTGTTCGGTGCGTGGTCGGCCTCGTGGGCATCGGAGAGATCGGAGAATGGCGATTCCGAGATCGTTTGAGGGTTTCGCAGCGTGCGAGGGTCCCCGGTCGTCGGTACGCCATCAGAACTTGCACAAAGGCGAGGGACGACGCACACAAAACGAGTGCGATCATACCAGCACTAAAGCACCGGATCCCATCAGAACTCCGAAGTTAAGCGTGCTTGGGCGAGAGTAGTACTAGGATGGGTGACCCCCTGTGAAGTCCTCGTGTTGCATTCCTTTTTGTGCCCCGAGCGACGAAAACCTCTCCCGTCGACCTCCGAGGCGATGGTTTTGGGCCTCGAAATTTGCCATGACCGCTACGCAGTCAATCTCGTGGGGCTCCGAGAGAGCTTTCCGGAATGGGGTCGCAATAGCGATTCCGAGTTCGTTCGAGAAAGTTCAGAGGGTTTCGGTGAACGCTTGTCATGTCCAGTGCGCGGTCGGCCTCGTGGGCATCGGAGAGATATGAGAATGGCGATTCCGAGACCGTTCGAGGGTTTTTGGGTGCGCGAGGGTCCCCGATCATCGGTACGCCGTCCGTTACCTGCACAAAGGCGAGGGACGATGCACACAAAACAAGTGCGATCATACCAGCACTAAAGAAATGGATCCCATTAGAACTCCGAAGTTAAACGTGCTTGGGCGAGAGTAGTACTAGGATGGGTGACCCCCTGTGAATTCCTCGTGTTGAACTCCTTTTTGTGCCCCGAGCGACCAAAACATCTCCCGTCGACCTCCTAAGCGATGGTTTTGGGCCTCGAAATTTGCCGTGACCGCTACACTGTCAGTCTCGTGGGGCTCCGAGAGAGCTTTCCGGAATCGGGTCGCAATAGCGATTCCGAGTTCGTTCGAGAAAGTTCAGAGGGTTTCGGCGCACGCTTGTCGTGTCCGATGCGCGGTCGGCCTCGTGGGCATCGGAGAGATCCGAGAATGGCGATTCCGAGATCGTTCGAGGGTTTCGGGCCGCGCGAGCGTCCCCGGACGTCGATACGCCGTCCGTGACGTGCACAAAGGCGAGGGACGACGCACACAAAACGAGTGCGATCATACCAGCACTAAAGCACCGGATCCCATCAGAACTCCGAAGTTAAGCCTGCTTGGGCGAGAGTAGTACTAGGATGGGTGACCCCCTATGAAGTCCTCATGTTGCACTCCTTTTTGTGCCCCGAGCGATGAAAACCTCTCCCGTCGACCTCCGAGGAGATGGTTTTGGGCGTCGAAATGTGCCGTGAACGCTACGCAGTCAGTCTCGTGGGGCTCCGAGAGAGCTTTCCGGATTAGGGTCGCAATAGTGATTCCGAGTTCGTTCGAGAAAGATCAGAGGGTATCGGCGCACGCTTGTCGTGTCCGGTGCACGGTCGGGCTCTTGGGCATCGGAGAGATCCGAGAATGGCGATTCCGAGATCGTTCGAGGGTTTCGCGGCGTGCGAGGGTCACCGGTCATCGGTACGCCGTCCGTGACATGCACAAAGGCGAGGGATGACGCACACAAAACGAGTGCGATCATACCAGCACTAAAGCACTGGATCCCATCAGAACTCCGGAGTTAAGCATGCTTGGGCGAGAGTAGTACTAGGATGGGTGACCCCCTGTGAAGTCCTCTTGTTGCACTCCTTTTTGTGCCCCGAAATTAATTTAAAACCTCTCCGTCGACCTCCCAGGCGATGGTTTTGGGCCTCGAAATTTGCCGTGACCGCTATGCATTATGTCTCGTAGGGCTCCGAGAGAGCTTTCCGAATGGGGTCGCAATAGCGATTCCGAGTTCTTTTCGAAAAAGTTCAGAGGGTTTCGGCGACGCTTGTCGTGTCCCGGAGCGCAGGTCGGCCTCGTGGGCATCGAGATCCCGAGAATGGCGATTCAGAGATCGCTTCGAGGGTTTTGTAGCGTGCAAGGGTCCCCCCGTCGATGCGCCGTCTGTGGCGTGCACAAAGGCAAGGGACGACGACACAAAAAAAACGAAAAGTGCGATCATACCAGCACTAAAGCACCTGGATCCCATCGAACTCCGAAGTTAAGCCTGCTTGGGGCGAGAGTAGTACTAGGATGGGTGACCCCTATGAAGTCCTCATGTTGCACTCCTTTTTGTGCCCCGAAACGAAAAAAACCTCTCCCGTCGACCTCCGAGGAGATGGTTTTTATCTCGAAATTTGCCGTGACCGCTTCGTAGTATGTCTCATGGGGCTTCGAGAGAGCTTTCCGGAATGGGGTCGCAATAGCGATTCCGAGTTCGCTCGAAAAGTTCAGAGGGTTTCGCAAGCTTGTCGGTTCTGCGCGCGCTCGGCCTCGTGGGCATCGGAGAGATCTGAGAATGGCGATTCCGAGATCGTTCGAGGGTTTCGGGGCGCGCGAGGGTCCCCGGTCGTCGATACGCCGTCCGTGACGTGCACAAAGGCGAGGGACGACGCTCACAAAATGAGTGCGATCATACCAGCACTAAAGCACCGAATCCCATCAGAACTTCAAAGTTAAGCGTGCTTGGGTGAGAGTATTACTAGGATGGGTGACACCCTGGGAAGTCCTCGTGTTGCACTCCTTTTTGTGCCCCGAGTGACCAAAACCTCTCCCGTCGACCTCCGAGGCGATGGGTTTGGGCCTCGAAATTTGCCACAATAGCGATTCCGAGTTCGTTCGAGAAAGTTCAGAGGGTTTCGGTGGACGCTTGTCGTGTCCGATGCGCGGTCGGCCTCTGGTCATTGGAGAGATCCGAGAATGGTGATTCCGAGATCGTTCGAGGGTTTCGAGGTGTGCGAGGGTCCCCGGTCGTCGGTACGCCGTCCGTGACGTGCACAAAGGCGAGGGACGACGCAGACAAAATGATTGCGATCATACCTGCACTAAAGCACCGGATCCCATCTAACCTCTGAAGTTAAGCGTGGTTGGGCGAGAGTAATACTAGGATGGGTGAACCCTTGGGAAGTCCTCGTGTTGCACTCCTTTTTGTGCCCCGAGTGACTAAAACCTCTCCCGTCGACCTCCGAGGCGATGGTTTTGGGCCTTAAAATTTGCCGCGACCGCTAAACAGTCAATCTCGTGGGGCTCCGAGAGAGCTTTCCGGAATGGGGTCACAAAAGTGATTCCGAGATTGTACGAGAAAGTTCAGAGGGTTTCGGCGCACGCTTGTCATGTCCGGTGCGTGGTCGGCCTCGTGGGCATCAGAGAGATCTGAGAATGGCGATTCCGAGACCGTTCGAGGGTTTCGGGGTGTGCGAGGGTCCCCGGTCGTCAGTACACCGTCCGTTACCTGCACAAAGTCGAGCGACGACGCACACAAAATGAGTACGATCATACCAGCACTAAAGCACTGGATCCCATCAGAACTCCGAAGTTAAGCGTGCTTGGGCGAGAGTAGTACTAGGAAGGGTGACCCCTTGGGAATCCTCGTGTTGCACTCCTTTTTGTGCCCCGAGCGACCAAAACCTCTCCCGTAGACCTCCGAGGCGATGGTTTTGGACCTTGAAATTTATCGTTACCGCTACGCAGTCAGTCACGTGGGGCTCCGAGAGAGCTTTCCGGAATGGGGTCGCAATAGCGATTCCGAGTTCGTTCGAGAAAGTTCAGAGGGTTTCGGCGCACGCTTGTCGTGTCCGATGCGCGGTCGGCCTCGTGGGCATCGGAGAGATCCGAGAAAGGCGATTCCGAGATCGTTCGAGGGTTTCGGGGTGCGCGAGGGTCCCCGGTCGTCGGTACGTCATCCGTGACGTGCACAAAGGCAAGGGACGACGCACACAAAACGAGTGTGATCATACCAGTAATAAAGCACCGGATCCCATCAGAACTCTGAAGTTAAGCGTGCTTGGTACTTGAGTAGTACTAGGATGGGTGACCCCCTGGGAAGTCCTCGTGTTGCACTCCTTTTTGTGCCCCGAGCGACCAAAACCTCTCCCGTCGACCTCCGAGGCGATGGTTTTGGGCCTCGAAATTTGCCATGACAGCTACGCAGTCAATCTCGTCGGGCTCCGAGAGAGCTTTCCGGAATGGGGTCGTAATAGCGATTCCGAGTTCGTTCGAGAAAATTCAGAGGGTTTCGGCGCACGCTTGTCATGTCCGGTGCGCGGTCGGCCTTGTGGGCATTGGAGAGATCTGAGAATGGCGATTCCGAGACCGTTCGAGGGTTTCGGGGTGCGCGAGGGTCCCCGGTCGTCGGTACGCCGTCCGTTACCTGCACAAAGGTGAGGGACGACGCACACAAAACGAGTGCGATCATACTAGCACTAAAGCACCGGATCCCATCAGACCTCCGAAGTTAAGCATGCTTGGGCGAGAGTAGTACTAGGATGGGTGAACCCCTGGGAAGTGTCACGCCCCTCAAAAATATCGACAATATTTAAAATTTTCATCATAACTAACCCAGGATCCAAGCACACATTTGAGGTCACTAAGAAAACATTCAGATCAAAATTTCACCTCTGTAGTTTACTAATTCATAACCCTGTGCAATTCATAAACATACCACACATCACTCGATAATTCAGCAAGTGACTAACATACGAGATACAGTTCTAAAATACAAGGCAGAATATATGATTTCGTAGACATAATATCATTAAGAGCAGAAACACAATTGTCCTTTCAATCTTACATATTTGGTTCCTGACAGATTGGGGCATAGAGTAATTGGAGCATATCAGTAACAAAGGAAACATATCGGAGCTTATCAATGGCATATAAAATATTCCGAAGCATATCAACGGCATATGGAACATTTCAAGCAAAATCATCGATGAATGAAGCATTTCGAGCATATCAAAAAACAAATATCATACTGAAAGCTCAAACGTCGTCCTTGACGTTGCAATCATATCATTCTTATCCGAGCATGAACGAGAAACAACTCACCAAAACTCTGGATGTCATATCAAACATATAGAAGGTGTGGTAGGATCTCAGTCAGAATGTGATTTATCCATTTCTGAATGACCACCTAACAAAAGTCTCCCACGTTTGGGAGATCCATCCACCCACGTCTTGGTGAAGTCAGAGGGGCCGGCAGAGCATCGCAGGCTCTAAGCACATACCCTTTACCATTTCTGACAAGGGTCCAGAATATCCCACAGAGCGGGTAATAAGCGCATACCCTTTACCATTTCTGGCAATGGTCCAGACAATCCCACACACCAGAGTACAAGAGGGCAGTTTTAACAATAAGTAGCATATATCGGAAGCACACGCGGAACAACAAACGTGCATGTGCCTTTTTGAGACAATACGAAACAAAGAACAAATCTCTCACAAATGTATTCAGATTTGGAATGAAATAAAAACAAGAGTGTACAGGGATTCCAAGCAATCATATTTAGCTCAATTCCAAAAAAGAAGGTTAGACAATTCAAATATCCAAAGGAACGGAGAGAATATGCGAAAATCGACCAAAGCTTCGATTTAGTACAGAATTCCAGTGGCACATCAAAAAAATACTTCAGAATGTCAATTATGCTCCAATACCCATAAGAAAACTATGGTCGAACTATATATCAATCTATATTCTGATGGAACAAATTTCATATGAAGCAGGGTTCTCAACGCGGAGTTACCTTTGATTTGGTAACACAAGGTCAAAAACGCAATCACTGTTTTGCAGAATTTACATGGTCGGATTCAACAGATAATAGAGTAGGCATTTGAACTCCAAAATTTTCAAACTATAATAGACGGGGGTACACCTTTTTCATTTCCTCCTCTAGCTCCCAAGTTGTCTCCTCTCCAGAATGATGTCTCCAAATTACTTGAACCAGTGGGATGACCCTATTCCTTAGGACTTTTTCTTTCTTATCAACGATCTGAATAGGCTCTTCCACATAAGATAAATCTTTATCAATCTCCACCAGCTCATACTTATGATGTGAGAAGGGTCATATATATACTTCCTAATCATCGAGACATGAAATATATCATGGACATGACTCAATGCTGGTGGCAAGGCAATCCTGTAAGCGACAGAACCAACCCTCTCAAGAACCTCAAAAGGTCCAATAAATCTGGGGCTTAACTTTCCTTTCTTCCCAAACCTTATAATGCCTTTGGAAGGGGAGACTTTCAAGAATACAAAATCTCCGATTTCAAACTCAATATCTCGTCTTCTATTGTCGGCATAACTCTTTTGACGACTCTGAGCAGTTTTTAACCATTTCCTTATAACTTGAATTTTCTCGGAAGTTTCTTGTACCTTGTCCGGTGCTAACAGCTTTCTGTCACCAACTTCTTCCCAACATATAGGTGTTATGCACTTTCGCCCATATAAAGCTTCATAAGGAGCCATCTGAATACTTGAATGGTAACTATTATTGTAAGTGAACTCAACAAGTGAAATATCCTTATCCCATTCACCTTTCCAATCCATAACATAAGCTCTAAGCAAATCCTCAAGTGTTTGAATTGTTCTTTCGACCGACCATCGATTCGAGGATGATATCGTACTAAACTTAACTTTAGTGCCCATAGATTCCTGTAATCTTCTCGAATCTAGAGAGAAATCTGAGTCTCCATCGAGAGATGATCTCCTTTGGAATATCATGAAGTCTTACTATTTCACCCACATATAAATCTGCAAGTCTATCAAGCTTAATAAGTCATATTAATCGGTAGGAAATGTGCAGATTTTGTTAACCTATCAATGATAACCCAAATAGCATCATGCTTTTTAGAGGTTCTGGGTAGTCCCAAACAAAATCCATAGTAATGCATTCCCATTTCCATTCAGGAATATCTAAAGGTTGTAACAACCCTCCGTGTCTTTGGTGTTCTACTTTGATTTGTCGACAAGTCAAACATTTTGAAACATACACTGCAATTTCCTTCTTCATGCCTCCCCACCAATAATGACTTTGAAGATCTCTATACATCTTAGTGCTCCCGGGATGTATGGTGTACTTTGAAGTATGACTTTCCTTTCGGATTTGATTCTTGATATCTGTTTCATTTGGTACACATACCCTCTCCCCCAAATCTCAATAGGCCATCCTTTGAAACTTGAAATTGTGGCTTCAATTCCTTTTCTACTTTATTCCTCAAGTAGATTAAATGTGGATCTCGTAATTGTCCTTCCTTAATTTGTTGAATAAGATCGGATTGCACTTGAATGGAGGCCATCAATATCATCGAGTCTTGCTCTTTCCTCAAAAGCTTTCAAATCAAAATTTTCTTCTAATAACTTCCATTGCTTCACAACCGGACTAGCCATAAAACTTGTAGATTTCCTACTAAGTGCATCGGCTACAACATTGGCTTTGCCCGGTGATAACGGATGGCACAATCATAATCCTTCAAAAGTTCTATCCATCTTCGCTGCCTCATGTTTAACTCTTTCTGAGTGAAAATGTATTTTAAACTCTTGTGATCAGTGAAGATTTCAAACTGTCGACCATACAAATAATGTCTCCAAATCTTTAGAGCGAAAATAATTGCTGCTAATTCCAAATCATGAGTTGGATAATTCAATTCATAACCTTTAAGTTGCCTAGAAGCATAAGCAATTACTCTCCCTTCCTGCATCAAAACACATCCTAGGCCTTTTCTTGAAGCATCAGTATAAACTACAAATCCCTCACTACCACTTGGAATAGTGAGAATAGGGGCACTAGTCAATCTTCTTTTTAACTCTTGAAAACTTTGCTCACAATCATCACCCCATACAAATTTTATATTCTTTTTAGTGAGGTTGGTGAGAGGTTGAGCGATTCGAGAAAATCCCTTCACAAATCTCTTGTAATAACCTGCCATGCCCAAAAAGCTTCGAACTTCTGTTACATTTGTTGGTACTTCCCATTCAACTATAGCTTCTATTTTCCTTGGATCAACAATATACCCTTCCCTGAAATCACATGGCCTAAGAAAGCAACTTCATTCAACCAAAATTCACATTTGCTGAACTTCGCATACAACTTCTTTTCTCTTAGTATGGACAACACATCTCTCAAGTGTTCCTCATGCTCCTGATTACTCTTTGAATACACCAATATGTCATCAATAAATACAATTACACAGATATCCAAGAGCGGTTGAAATATCCTATTCATTAGTTCCAGAAAAGCTGCAGGGGCATTTGTCAAACCGAAAGGCATCACCAAGAATTCATAATGACCATATCAAGTTCTAAAAGCTGTTTTTGAAATATCCTCTTCCTTGATCTTCAACTGATAGTAACCTGACCTCAGGTCAATCTTAGAGAATACTTGTGCACCCTGCAGTTGATCAAACAAATCATCAATTCTAGGTATGGGATACTTATTTTTGATGGTCACCTGATTCAACTGTCTATAATCAATACAAAGCCTCAATGTTCCATCCTTCTTCTTCACTAATAGTACCGGAGCACCCCATGGGGATACACTGGGTCGTATGAAACCCTTATCTAATAATTCTTGTATTTGCTTCTTTAATTCCTCTAGCTCGAGTGGTGCCATTCTGTAGGGAGGCTTAGATATTGGGGTTGTACTGGAGACCAGATCAATAGCAAATTCACCCTCTCTATCTAGAGGTAAACCAGGCAAGTCATCTGGGAATACATCAGGGAATTCTTTGACCACTACAATTTCGTCTAGGTGGGTTTCCTGATTTGAATGCTCCTTTACACACACCATATAACAAAAACAACCTTTCTGCATAAGACGATAAATTTGAAGTGCTGATATCTGTTAGGATCGAGAGCACTAAGAGGGGGGGGGTGAATTAGTGCAGCGGAAAACTTTCAGCGATTTAAAAACAAAAGCCGCATTCGTCCGATAAAAACGATTTCGATGTAAATGCCGATTCACAGTTTGTAGTTTACGCAGCTTGCGTCTAAATGCAGTTTGCGTCTTAATGCAGATTGCGTCTAAGCGCAGTTTGCTTTTAAGCGCAGTTTGCGTCTAAGCGCAGATTTCGTCTAAACACAGTTTGCGTCTAAACACAGTTTGCGTATAAGCGCAGTTTGCGTCTAAACACAGTTTGCATTTAAGCGCAGTTTGCGTCTAAGCACAGTTTGTGTTTGAGCGCAGTTTGCGTCTGAGCGCAGTTTGCGTCTAAACGAAGTTTTACGTCTAAGTGTAGTTTTACGTCTAAGTGCAGTTTTACGTCTAAACGCAGTTTTGCGTCTAAACGCAGTTTTACGTCTAAATGCAGTTTTACATCTAAACGCAGTTTTGCTTCTAAATGAAGTTTTACGTCTAAACGCAGTTTTGCGTCTAAACGCAGTTTTGCGTCTAAACGCAGTTTTACGTCTAAACGTAATTTTACGTCTAAACGCAGTTTTAAACTTTGAAAAGCGTTTTATGAATACGCAGAAAGCAATTTGCAGTTATAAATGGAATCAAAAAGTAAGTGTAAACTGCAGTGTAAAGATCGTACGAAAACACCGATTTACGTCTGAATGCAGATTCGGAAAGATCAGAACTTAGAGACTAGTTCGTAAATGCGCAGAGGGCAGTAGCAATGTAGGAGGTTTGCAGTAATGATAAAGTGCTCAAAGTAAAAGCAAACCAGAGATTTAGAGTGGTTCGGCCAGTCTTGACCTACTCCACTTTTGGCTTCCTCCTCCGACGAGGTCACCGACGTCAACTAGCTGCCTTCCTTCAATGGGCGAAG
Organism: Musa schizocarpa; assembly: GCA_900464855.2. Classification (NCBI taxonomy): domain Eukaryota; kingdom Viridiplantae; phylum Streptophyta; class Magnoliopsida; order Zingiberales; family Musaceae; genus Musa; species Musa schizocarpa. The sequence goes on along the minus strand of LS990922.1, from coordinate 30,175,887 downwards.
GCTAACTGCCCTTTTACAGTTTCTCTCCTTTTGACAGGCTCCGGAGACAACCCTTACAGATCCTTTCTCTCCTCTCTTTACAACTCAAGACTTGAAGAACAGAAAGAGGAGAACTTTTGGACTTTACACAAATTTGAGCTCTTAGAATCACTGAAAAGATCAAGAATTCGGTGTGGATTTGTATCTTTTCAGTGCTGAATGGGTGGGGTATTTATAGGCCCCAACCCAGTTCAAATTTGGAGCTCAAAACGATCAAATCCCGAATTCCGGATCGGTGATTGCACCTCTTGATTGGAGAGGTTGCACCGCCGCGCAGAGCTCGAGATCGAGCCCGAGCCCAGCGGTTGCACCTCTCTGTCGGGGCGGTTGCACCGCCAGGTTTCGCTTCGAGATCGAGCCCCAAGCGGTGGCACCTCCTGATTGAGGCGGTTGCACCTCTCGCCGAAGCTCAAGACCGAGCTCGGGGTGCTACTTCTGTCGGGGAGGTTGCACCGCCATCCTAGCTCAAGACTAAGCTCTGGGCGGTTGCACCTCCTGGCTAGGGCGGTTGCACCGCCGATCTCACTGGAGACACAGCCCCGGCGGTTGCACCTCCTGGCCTTGGCGGTTTGCACCGCCGGTGCAATCGGGTCCCAATGGTTAGCTCCATTCGCCCAATTTCAATCTTTTCGGGGCCCAATTGCCCCAAAGATTAAGCTAATGGGATCACCTCCCATTTTCAAGCTTAATCAACGTGCTAACTACGATTAAATCTAAGATAACTTCTGCAGCTTTGCTCCGATGCATCAATCGCTTCTTCCGCGAAGTTTCGGTGAACTTCCGTCGATCATCCGATGAACCCTCGGTGATTCTTCTGCGGACATCCGCAAACTCCTGGACTTTGCGACGATCCACTTAGCGAGTTCCGGCGAAGCCAAACTTGGCAAGCTTCTGACTTCTCGGATCTGTTCTCGCCAGAACCTCCGACGACGCCCAAACTTCCGTCCGACTCTCGAACTCCCAATGTGATCATGATCTTGACTCGGCGCAACTCCTGCTGCTTGTCTAACTTTCATCGTAGTTAATCCTGCACACTTATCTCAACACATAGATTAGACAACAAATGACAATTGACTTCATCATCAAAATCCGAGATTCAACAATCTCCCCTTTTTTTTGATGATGACAATCAATTGATAATGGAGTTATCCTTAACTCCCCTATCTATATGCCATAGTTGAGATAAGTCAACCTTGAATTCAAGACCTAAGAATTCAAGTGACGTATTGATAAGTTAGATCAGTTAAACTTATCAATACTCCCATCATGATAGCCATCATGATGTATCTCTTCAAGAATGATGTCAAGGCTTGACATACATCATCAAGTTTGTATGATTGTGTTTGTAACTATTCATCATGTAATCATATAAAGCTGCGAAGGACTATTACATGATGCACACATTTGAGATTTTCTAGCAAGTTTGCATTTACTTCACAAGATAGGATATCAACTCAAGACATAATGCAAACTATAGCACATGTTCATATATCTCTTGGTGATGCAAGGATGGCATAACCATTACATTGTTTATAGCATAACTCAAGTATTTGTAACTATGACATAGACATGATTATGGCAGTTCAACTATGACATAGACATAATTATGGCAGTGTTTATCAATTCATATGTTTCTCCCCCTTTGTCATCAACAAAAAGCATGATAGCATTATCAAAAAGAATAGTAGATGTGATTCCAGCAGGTTATCACGCACATAAACGAAGGCATGACACATATAGTACTTTGAATATCTCTTTTCCTTGTTATAGTTCGTTGCTTGAAGGAGGAAAGTCATTTTTCAAAAAGTTTTCATAAGAGTGTACACGAAAATCCCATTTTTAGCATTCAGACTGAAAAATGAACTTCTTACATGCATTCGGTTATGAGTAAGCTACTGATTTTTAAAAACATTTGTCACATAATTTCCAACATGTTATTTGATCAAGTGATGCCAAGGCATGCAATAGTAATCAATAACGTCCGAAAAATAATTTTAACTAGATTAAGTATTCGGACACATCAACATTCTTAATTCTCTTCTTATGAAATCAAATTTTTCTTCACTTAGGGGTTTTGTAAAGATATCAGCTAGTTGATGTTTCGTATCAATGAATTCTATGATTACATCATGATTCGTAACATGATCTCGTATAAAGTGATGTCTGATGTCAATATGTTTTGTTCTTGAGTGTTGTATAGGGTTTTTTGTTAGGCATATTGCACTTGTGTTATCACATTTAATGGGAATATTTTTAAGATGAACTTTATAATCTTCTAAGGTATTTTTCATCCAAACAACTTGTGCACAAAGCATGCACTTGCTGCAATATATTCAGCTTTTGTTGTTGATAGTGCAACCGAAGTTTTGTTTCTTGGATGACCAGAAACAAGGGCATGTCCTAAGAATTGACATGTTCCTGATGTGCTTTTTCTATCTAATCTACAGCCAAGCCAAGTCCAAGATCGGCATAAGCAGTTAACTCAAGCTCCTTCGATTTTGGGTACCATAATCCTAGATTTATGGTACCATTAAGATATCTGAGTATTCTTTTTAACTGCTTTGAGATGAGATATTTTAGGGTTTGATTGAAATCTAGCACAAAGTCCTACACTAAACATTATGTCCGGTCTAGTTGCAAAGGAGGTAAAGTAAACTTCCTATCATACCCCTATAGGTTTTTTTTGATCGAAGCTTTCTCCATTTTCATCAATTTCTAACTTAGTGGAGGTGCTCATAGGAGTGTTAATAGCTTTTGAGTTATTCATATTGAACTTCTTTAGCAAACTCATAGCATATTTGGTTTGACTAATAAAGATGCCATTGCTTAGTTGTTTGATTTGTAGACCTAAGAAGAATGTTAACTCTCCCATTAGACTCATTTCAATTCACGACTCATAGTTTTTTTTTTTGAAGGATTCACAAAGAGATTCATTCAGTAGAACCAAAGATAATATCATCAACATAAATTTGAACAATGAGAAAATTATTTTCAAAGTTCTTGATGAATAATGTAGTATCAACCTTGCCTTTTATGAAATTATTTTCAATAAGAAAAGAACTAAGTCGCTCATATCAAGCCCTTGGAGCTTGTTTTAAACCATAGAGCTTTAGTTAATCTAAACACATGATTAGGGGAGACTATTATTTTCAAATCCAGGAGGTTGTTCAACATAGACTTCTTCGAAAATAAAGCCATTAAGAAAAGTGCTTTTAACATCCATTTGAAACAACTTAAACCATTATTACTGCTAAGCGTGGGCAAGGAGCATCCTTATGGCTTCCAATCGAGCCACAGGAGGCGAAGGTTTTCTTCAATGTCGATACCTCCTTCTTGGTTGAAACCTTTGGCCACTAATCTAGCCTTGTTTCTAACCACGATACCGTTTTCATTTTGCTTGTTTAGAAAGACCCATTTAGTACCAATAACTAAATGGTCATTTGGCCTAGGAACAAGCTTCCACACTTCATTTCTCTCAAATTGATTTAATTCATCTTGCATTATGATAATCCATGAATCATCTTTCATGGCTTCATCAATGCATTTGGGTTCAATTTGGGAGAGAAAAAGCATTTGCACAAAAAAGGTTTTAAGAGAAGATCGTGTTTGAACCCCCTTTGATGCGTCTCCTAAGATTAGCTCCTTAGGATGAGCATCTACATACTTCCAATCCTTGGGTAAGGAAATCTGAGAAGTGGATGCGTCCAAGTTGCTAGTTGGAGACGGGGTTTCGTTTAAATTCAAGGAATCAAAATTAACATCATCGTCAAGATCATTTTTTGTGATTTCAGAAATCTCATTGAAAACAACATGAATGGATTCTTCAATAGTTAGAGTTCTTTTATTAAAGATACGAAAGGCTTTAGAAACTGTAGAATAACCAAGAAAGATCCCTTCATCGGATTTAGCATCAAATTTTCCTAAGTTGTCTTTTTCATTCAAGATAAAACACTTACACCCAAAGACTTTAAAATATGAAACGTTGGGTTTTTTATTGTTCCATAACTCATAGGGAGTTTTGGTTAGTAGAGGTCTCACTAGAACTCTATTTAAAATGTAGCATGCAGTATTTATGGCTTCGGCTCAAAAATATTTGGGTAGGTTGTGTTCATTCAACATGGTTCTTGCCATTTCTTGTAAATTTCGATTTTTTCTTTCTACAACTCCATTTTGTTGAGGGTTTCTAGGAGTAGAGAAATTATGGTTGTATCCATTGAGTTCACAGAATTCCTGGAAATCATGGTTTTGAAATTCACCACCATGATCACTTCTAATTGACGAAATCATAGAACCTTTCTCATTCTGAACGAGTTTGCAAAACTTGGTAAAAGATCTAAGGCATTCACTTTTCTGTTTTAAGAAGTAAGTCCATGTGTATCTGCTATAGTCATCCATGATGACGAAAGCGTATTTGCTACCTCCTAGGCTTGATGTGGAGATGGGTTCGAACAAGTCCATATGGATCAATTGTAAGGGCCTAGAGGTGCTTATTTGATTTTTAGATTTGAAGCTACTCTTAATTTGTTTACCTAATTGGCAAGCATCACATACATTATCTTTGATGAACTTGATATGAGGAATTCCTCTTACAAGTTCTTTGGATGATATTTGAGTGATTAGCTTCATGCTAGCATGACCTAATCTTCTGTGCCATATCCAAGCATTTTCATTTAAAGCAGAAAAACATGTTTCATTACATAAATCATTGATGTCAATAGTGTATACGTTATTTTATTTTAATGCAATCATAGATATGTTTTTGTGTGGTTTTTCAATGATGCAAGCATTAGATTCAAATCTGATAATATATCCTTTATCACACAATTGACTAATGCTCAGGAGGTTATGTTTTAGACCATCAACTAGCAAGACATCTTCAATAGAAAAGTTGGATATGTTACCTATGGTTCCTTTGCCAATGATTTTACCCTTGTTGTTGTCTCCGAAGGTGACATATCCTTCGTATATGCTAGTGAGCTTAGAGAATTGGGATGGATCTCGGTCATATGCCTTGAGCATCCATTGTCAAGGTACCATCTCTTGCTCCTAGCTTATATGGTTTAGTTTTCTATAAGAAAGGATGATGTTTAGGTACCCATTTGCTTTTGGGTTCCTCACAAATAGATCTACATTTTCTATCATGTTGCATAGAATTTGTCATGGTTCCCTTAGGAACCCAAATCAATTTGTTTGGACTTAATTTCCTGAATGGACAATAATGCGTCCTGTGTCCGAACTTGCAACAAAAGTTGCATTTGCTTTGATGTCTAACATGTAAGATGGGGCCTTTTACGAAAGGTAGTTGGATTTTGGTGAGGACTCCTCACAAATCCAATCCCACTTCTTTTTGGGAACATGACCCTTGTTTGTAAGGATCATGTTTAATGACTTGCTACCAACCTCGAATTTCTTCAAGGTGTCCTTAAGTAGCAAGTTTTCTTTTGAAAAGTTTCTAGATCATGGCATTTTATGCATGAGTTTAAACTATCACTATGTTCAGCATTTAACTTATCAAACTTGTAAATAAGACTATCATACTCCTTTTTTTAGCAATTTGTATTTACCACTAATAGTCTTACACTCATCAAACAATTCATGGAAAGCATTTAATAATTCATCGAATGATAAATCTGCATCTAATGAATTTGTTACCTCGCCTCTTCGATGGCCATTAGAGCGTAATGAGCAACTTGCTCGGTGTTGGTCTCCTCTTCTTCGGATGCTTTCGAATTCGTCCCATGTTGCTTGAAGAGCCTTCTTCTTTGATGTTCTTCTTTTTTGACTTGGGGACAATCATTCTTGTAGTGTCCCGCTTTTTTTACATTCATAGCAGATCACTTGGTCCTTCTTGGGTTCAAGTTTATTTTTTTTTAGCATCATTCTTAAACTTGTTTCTTTTAAAGAATTTTTTAAACTTTCTTGTTAAAAGTGCCAAGTCATCATCACAGTCCTCATCACTTGAGTTTTCTCTCAAGTGGCATTGAGAAGTTTTAAGTGCCATATCCTTCCTGTTCTTTGGAAGGATGTCTTCTTGCTCTTCATGAGCTTTGCAAGTCATCTCGTAGGTCATTAATGACCCGATTAGTTCTTCAAGAGGGAAGTTACGCAGATCTTTTGCCTCTTGAATAGCAGTGACTTTAGGATCCCAACTTTTAGGAAGGGATCTTAGTATCTTATTTATGAGTTCAAAATCCGAAAAACTTTTTCCGAGTCCTTTTAGACCATTGACGACATCCGTGAAACGGGTAAACATGTCGGCAATGGTTTCACTCGGTTTCATTCGGAAAAGTTCAAAAGAATGCAGCAACAAATTGATTTTTGACTCTTTCACTCTACTTGTGCCCTCGTGGGTCACTTCAAGTGTGTGCCAAATATCAAAGGCAGTTTCGCAAGTTGAAACACGATTAAATAAGGCATTCATAGCCTTTGCATTAAGAGCGAAAGCCTTCTTTTCCAATTCATTCCAATCGATCATTGGAAGAGAAGACTTTGAAAATCCGTTTTCAATAAGGTTCCACAGTTCAAAATCCATAGAAATAAGAAGGATCCTCATTCGGGTCTTCCAGTAGGTGTAGTCCGTTCCACTGAACATGGGTGGACGTGTAATAGAATGCCCCTCTTGGTTTCCGGCGTATGCCATCTCTCTCTTGGGTTTTAATCCGTTAGAGAGTTAACCTTGCTCTGATACCAATTGTTAGGATCGAGAGCACTAAGAGGGGGGGGGGGTGAATTAGTGCAGCGGAAAACTTTCAGGGATTTAAAAAACAAAAGCGGCGTTAGTCCGATAAAAAAACGATTTCATGTAAATGCCGATTCACAGTTTGTAGTTTACGCGGTTTATGTCTAAATGCAGTTTATCGTCTAAATGCAGATTCGTCTAAAGCGCAATTTGCTTTTAAAAGCGCAGTTTGCGTTTAAGCGCGATTTAAAAACACAGTTTTCGCGTAAACACAGTTTGCGTCTAAACACAGTTTCGTCTAAACACAGTTTGCATCTAAAGCGCGGTTTGCGTCTAAACACAGTTTATGTTTAAAAGCGCGGTTTGCGTCTAAAGCGCGGTTTGCTTTTGAGCGCAGTTTGCGTCTAAGCGCAGTTTGCGTTTGAGCGCAGTTTGCATCTAAGCGCAGTTTGCGTTTGAGCGCAGTTTGCGTCTAAGCGCAGTTTGCGTTTGAGCGCAGTTTGCGTCTAAACGCAGTTTTACGTCTAAGTGCAGTTTTACGTCTAAACACAGTTTTGCGTCTAAACGCAATTTTACGTCTAAACGCAGTTTTGCGTCTAAACGAAGTTTTACGTCAAAATGCAGTTTTGCGTCTAAACGCAGTTTTACGTCTAAACGCAGTTTTACGTCTAAACGTAATTTTACGTCTAAACGCAGTTTTCAACTTTGAAAAGCGTTTTATGAATACGCAGAAAGCAATTTGCAGTTATAAATGGAATCAAAACGTAAGCGTAAACTGCAGTGTAAAGATCGTACGAAAACACCGATTTACGTCTGAATGCAGATTCGGAAAGATCAGAACTTAGAGACTCGTTTGTAAACGCGCAGAGGGTAGTAGCCAATGTAGGAGGTTTGCAGTAATGATAAAGTGCTCAAAGTAAAAGCAAACCAGAGATTTAGAGTGGTTCGGCCAGTCTTGACCTACTCCACTTTTGGCTTCCTCCTCCGACGAGGTCACCGACGTCAACTAGCTGCCTTCCTTCAATGGGCGAAGGCTAACTGCCCTTTTACAGTTTCTCTCCTTTTGACGGGCTTAGGAGACAACCCTTACAGATCCTTTCTCTCCTCTCTTTACAACTCAAGACTTGAAGAACATAAAGAGGAGAACTTTTGGACTTTACACAAATTTGAGCTCTTAGAATCACTGAAAAGATCAAGAATTCGGTGTGGATCTGTATCTTTTCAGTGCTGAATGGGTGGGGTATTTATAGGCCCCAACCCAGTTCAAATTTGGAGCTCAAAACGATCAAATCCCGGAATTCCGGGATCAGGCGGTTGCACCTCTTGACTGGAGAGGTTGCACCGCCTGGCAGAGCTCGGAGACTGAGCCCAGGCGGTTGCACCTCTCTGTCAGGGGCGGTTGCACCGCCTGAGTCTGCTTCTCGAGATCGAGCCCTAGGCGGTGCCACCTCTCGATTGAGGCGGTTGCACCTCTGCCTGAGCTCGAAGATCGAGCTTCGGGCGGTGCTCTCTCTCTCCGGGAGGTTGCACCGCCAGTCTAGCTCGAAGACTGAGCTCTGGGCGGTTGCACCTCCCTGGCTGGGCGATTGCACCGCCCAGTCTCGCTTGGAGACACAGCCCGGCGGTTGCACCTCCCGGCCTGGGCGGTTGCACCGCCTGCAATCGGGTCCTAATGGTTAGCTCCATTCGGCCCAATTTCAATCTTTTCAGGGGCCCAATTGCCCCAAGATTAAGCTAATGGGATCACCTCCCATTTTCAAGCTTAAACAACGTGCTAACCATGATTAAATCTAAGACAACTTCTGCAGCTTTGCTCCGATGCGTCAATCGCTTCTTCTGGCAAGTTTCTGGCGAACTTCCGTCGATCATCCGATGAACCCTCGGTGATTCTTCTGCGGACATCCGGCAAACTCCTGTACTTTGCGACGATCCACTTGGTGAGTTCCGACGAGCTTCGCTTGGCAAGCTTCTGGACTTCTCGGATCTGTTCTCGCAGAACCTCCGACGACCGTCCGAACTTCCGTCGAACTCTCGAACTCCCAACGTGATCATGATCTTGACTCCGGCGTAACTCCTGCTGCTTGTCTAACTTTCATCGTAGTTAATCCTGCACACTTATCTCAACACATAGATTAGACAACAAATGACAATTGACTTCATCATCAAAATCCGAGATTCAACAATATCAAGCAAGGAGGCAAATCATGCCTAATGCCCTCAAAGAAAAATATAGGCTGATCTGGTATGCAGAAAGTAATTATTTTTTTGTAACAATCAATACTAGCATGATGAGAAGATAACCAATCCATGTCAAGTATAATATCGAAGCCCTGGATCTCTAGGAGAATCAAATCAGCAAGGAGTTCGTGGTCTCCAATAGAGATCAAACAAGATGGGTAGACCAAGTTTGTTGCCAATGAATCTCTAATAGCAGTTGTTACATATAACATATAATCCAGGGGTTTAGGTAGAATATCCAAGTGACAAGCAAATTATTGTGAAACAAACAATAAGTTGGAGCCGGGATCAAACAAAACTTTTGCATATCTTTTAGAAACATGAAGAATACCTTCCACCACTGATTTAGAAGCTTTAGAATCTTGTTCAGTGATAGCATACACTCTAGCATGGGCTGAGGGTCTAGGAGACAGTGGCTCTTTCTTCTTCCTCAAAGGGCAATTTTTTATTTGATGATCCAACTTTCCAAAACCAAAACATGCCCCAGTCACTCGAAAACACCGACTTGTTTCATGATTTAATCCGCAATTTGCACATGACTGAGTCCTCCACAATGGTTTCCTTTTCTCAAATCCAGATGTCTTAAACCTCTTGTTACTAGCTTCATATTCACTTTCTCTCCTGCTTTTGCCAGTAAATTTGTCCCTTTTGTTCTTGCCAATGATTTCTTGAATTTCCTCCATGTCTCTTTCAATTTTTCAAAGCTGACATTCGGCTTCTTATTGCTGGTCGTAATCCCCTTTCAAACCTTCTTGCTCTTCTAGATTCATCATCGGTCATATGTGTGGCAAAACTGGAGAGCTCAGTGAATTTAGATTCATACTTTGTAACCGTCATACTTCCCTGGATAAGATTCAAGAACTCCAATTCTTTTTGCTCTCTCATACAATCTGGAAAATATTTATCATTAAACTTTTCTTGGAATAACTTTCATGTCATTGGCTCATGTTTGATTTCAGACATCCTCTTAATCATTCTCCACCAGTGTTCAGCTTCTCCTTCCAGCATAAAGGTGGCAAGAAAAACCTTTCGATCATCAGGGTAATTTAAAGCATCAAATATTTTCTCTATCTGCATCATCCATCTTCTGCCACCATTGGATCAGACTCACCACTAAAACTGGGAGGACTAAGCTTCTTAAACTGTCCAATTCCAAACCCCATTTGGTTTGATGTCTCTGTTCCATCATTACTCCCTTGTTGGGCAGGTTGTTATTGTTGTTGTATCACTTGTGCCATAGTCTCCAAAGTCCGCATGATACCACTCAATTGATCAGCAGTAGACGCAACAGGAGAACCAGATGATCTCGTCATCCTCACTTCCTAAAACATCAAAGGAACATTTTCTTTGATCAATCTCTAATTGATAGTCAATAAACCTAAAAAAAAATTGATATTCTTAGTGATTCTCAAATCATGCTCTGATACCACCTCTGTCACGCCCCTAAAAAATATCCACAATATTTAAAATTTTCATCATAACTAACCCAGGATCCAAGCACACATTTGAGGTCACTAAGAAAACATTCAGATCAAAATTTCACCTCTATAGTTTACAAATTCATAACCCTGTGCAATTCATAAACATACCACACATCACTCGATAATTCATACAATCAGAACTCAACTCAACAAAATAATAACCACAACATAAATTCACAAATGGGGAAGTCTATGCAGTCACCAAACCAACGATTACCATAAGATCATATCATTACACGAATTTAACTTATCATTCCAAAATCCTATACATGAGGGATCCTTTATCTTACACAAAATCCACAGGTTTAGAATCATCGTCACATTTCATAAGATGCAGAGTATCTTATACAACAAATACACATGCTCACAAAGATCTGCCCAAAATCTTCTAAACATTCCACCGCCTCAGCCCAATCTTAACATTTAAGCAAGCAATATGCTATCCTGAAAATTTTATCAACAAACGGGGTGAGCATAAAGAGCTCAGCAAGTGACTAACATATCTATATCAAAATAGTACAACTTCCAAAGAGATACAGTTCCAAAATACAAGGCAGAATATACGATTTCGTAGACAAAATATCATTAAGAGCAGAAACACAATTGTCCTTTCAATCTTACATATTTGGTTCCTGACAGATTGGGGCATAGAGTAATTGGAGCATATCAAGAACAAAGGAAACATATCGAGACTTATCAATGGCATATAAAATGTTCCGAAGCATATCAACGGCATATGGAACATTTCGAAGCAAAATCATCGATGAATGAAGCATTTGAGCATATCAAAAACAAATATCGTGCCCGAAGCTCAAACGCGTCATCCTTGATGTTGCAATCATATCATTCTTATCCGAGCATGAACGAAAACAACTCACCAAAACTCTGGATGTCATATCAAACATATAGAAGGTGTGGTAGGATCTCAGTCAGAATGTGATTCATCCATTTCTGAATGACCACCTAACAAAAGTCTCCCACGTCCGGGAGATCCATCCACCCACGTCTAGGTGAAGTCGGAGGGGCGGCAGAGCATCAGGAGCTCTAAGCACATACCCTTTACCATTTCTAGCAAGGGTCCGAATATCCCACGGAGGGGACCCCACAGAAGCGGGTAATAAAGCATACCCTTTACCATTTCTGGCAAAGGTCCAGACAATCCCACACACTAGAGTAAAAGAGGGCAGTTTTAACAATAAGTAGCATATATCGGAAGCACACGCGGAACAACAAACGTGCATGTGCCTTTTCGAGACAATACGAAACAAAGAACAAATCTCTCACAAATGTATTCAGATTTGGAATGAAATAAAAACAAGAGTGTACAGGGATTCCAAGCAATCATATTTAGCTCAATTCTAAAAAGAAGGTTAGACGAATTCAAATATCCAACGGAACGGAGCAGAATATGCGAAATTGACAAAAGCTCGATTTCGGACAGAATTCCAGTGGCACATCAAACAAATACTTCAGAATGTCAATTATGCTCCAATACCCATAAGAAAACTATGGTCGAACTATATATCAATCTATATTCTGATGGAGCAAATTTCATATGAAGCAGGGTTCCCAAAGCGGAGTTACCTTTGATTTGGTAACACAAGGTCAAAAACGCAATCACTGTTTTGCAGAATTTACAGGGTCGGATTCAACAGATAATAGAGTAGGCATTTGAATTCAAAAATTCTCAAAATATATGTCAAAAGAAAGATTTTCAAGTCTAGTTTCAAATAAAATCAGTTTGGTACAATTCAAAATTTCCAACAGGGAGTCAAAAGAAATCTTGAACCCTGTTTTACAGCGTCTATAGGCTCAATTGAATCAGATGTTTGGGTAAGTATTCGGTGTCCAAAATCTACAAAATCAGTGTCAACAGGAAGATATAAGAGTCCAATTTCAAACAAAATAGTTCCTGCCCGAATTCACATTTTGTACTAAAACTTATAGCTGAAACAGTGTATATGGGTTAGTTTACCGAAAAAAGACTTCAGAATCCATGGTTCTATGTCCAAAGAGCGACATAATAGTTTCTAAAATAGAAATCCTTCAATTTGTCTTGAATCAACATAAAAACAGAGACTAAAAATTCTGTAGGATGGGGTTAGAACACTTGCCTTTGAGAATTTTGACCCGAAGTGAAAAGATTAAAGCAAGAACCCTAAAAACCCCAATCATTTTGTTCTTCTTCTTCTTCTACTTCTTCTTCTTCTTCTTCTTCTTCTTCTTCTTTCTTTCTTTCTTTCGTTCTTTGATCACCCACGAGCTGCCTTCTCTGCTTCCTTAAGAACGAAGGCAGAGAGGCTTAAACGGTGAAATTTGTCATTTTGTATGTTTCGCAATTTAGTCCTTGTTTTTATCATATTCACGATTAGGTCCTTAAGGTTTACATATAGGTCCTCAGATTTTTTTTTTTGAACAGATCTCCCAAATCTGACAAATAAGTTACCTCTGATTCATACTCTATTTCTTTTGTCAATTTAAAATAAATGCTTACATTATCACCAGAAATTTATACGAAAATTCAGAAATGAGGGGTATTACAGGAAGTCCTCGTGTTGCACTCTTTTTTGTGCCCCGAGCGACCAAAACCTCTCCCGTCGACCTCCGAGGCGATGGTTTTGGGCCTCGAAATTTGCCGCAATAGCGATTCCGAGTTCGTTCGAGAAAGTTCAGAGGGTTTCGGCGCACGCTTGTCGTGTCCGATGCGCGGTCGGCCTCTGGGCATCGGAGAGATCCGAGAATGGCGATTCTGAGATCGTTCAAGAGTTTCACGGCGTGCAAGGGTCCCCGATCGTCGGTACGCCGTCCGTGACGTGCCCAAAGGCGAGGGACAACGCAGACAAAACGATTGCGTTCATACCTGCACTAAAGCACCGGATCCCATCAGAACTCTGAAGTTAAGCGTGGTTGGGCGAGAGTAGTACTAGGATGGGTGAACCCCTGGGAAGTCCTTGTGTTGCACTCCTTTTTGTGTCCCGAAAATACTAAAACCTCTCCGTCGACCTCTCCGGGGCGATGGTTTTGGGCCTCGAAATTTGCCCACCACTACTACGGTCGGTCGTGCGGCTCGAAGAGCTTTCCGGAATTGGGTCACAATAGCGATTCCGAGTTCGTACGAGAAAGTTCAGACGGTTTCGGCGCACACTTGTCATGTCCGGTGCGTGGTCGGCCTCGTTGGCATCGAAGAGATCTGAGAATGGCGATTCCGAGACCGTTAAAGGGTTTCGGGGTGCGCGAGGGTCCCCGGTCGTAGGTACACTGTCCGTTACCTGCACAAAGGCGAGGGACGACGCACACAAAACGAGTGCGATCATACCAGCATTAAAGCACTGGATCCCATCAGAACTCCGAAGTTAAGCGTGCTTGGGTGAGAGTAGTACTAGGATGGGTGACCCCTTGGGAAGTCCTCGTGTTGCACTCCTTTTTGTGCCCCGAGCGACCAAAACCTATCCCGTCGACCTCCGAGGCGATGGTTTTGGGCCTTGAAATTTGTCATGACTGCTACACAGTCAGTCTCGTGGGGCTCCGAGAGAGCTTTCCGGAATGGGGTCGCAATAGCGATTCCGAGTTCGTTCGAGAAAGTTCAGAGGGTTTCAACGCACGCTTGTCGTGTCCGATGCGCGGTCGGCCTCACGGGCATCGGAGAGATCCGAGAATGGCGATTCCGAGATCGTTCGAGGGTTTCGCGGCGTGCGAGGGTCCCCGGTCGTCGGTACGCTCTCCGTGACGTGCACAAAGGCGAGGGACGATGCACACAAAACGAGTGCGATCATACCAGCACTAAAGCACCAGATCCCATCAGAACTCCGAAGTTAAGCGTGCTTGGGCGAGAGTAGTACTAGTATGGGTGACCCCCTATGAAGTCCTCGTGTTGCACTCCTTTTTGTTCCCCGAGCGACGAAAACCTCTCCCGTCGACCTCCGAGGTGATGGTTTTGGGCCTCGAAATTTGCCAAGACCGCTACGCAGTATGTCTCCTGGGGCTCCGAGAGAGCTTTCCGGAATAGGGTCGCAATAGCGATTCCGAGTTCGTTCGAGAAAGTTCAGAGGGTTTCGGCGCACGCTTGTTGTGTCCAGTGCTCGGTCGGCCTCGTGGGCATCGGAGAGATATGAGAATGGCGATTCCGAGACCATTCGAGGGTTTCGGGGTTCGCGAGGGTCCCCGGTCGTCGGTACGCCATCCGTTACCTACACAAAGGCGAGGGACGACGCACACAAAACGAGTGCGATCATACTAGCACCAAAGCACCGGATCCCATCAGAACTCCGAAGTTAAGCGTTCTTGGGCAAGAGTAGTACTAGGATTGGTGACCCCCGGGGAAGTCCTCGTGTTGCACTCCTTTTTGTGCCCCGAGCGACCAAACCCTCTCCCGTCGACCTCCGAGGCGATGGTTTTGGGCCTCGAAATTTGCCACGATCGCTACGCAGTCAATCTCGTGGGGCTCCGATAGAGCTTTCCGGAATGGGGTCGCAATAGCGATTCCGAGTTTGTTCGAGAAAGTTCAGAGGGTTTCAGTGCACGCTTGTCATGTCCAGTGCGCGGTCGGCCTCGTGGGCATCGGAGAGATCTGAGAATGGCGATTCCGAGACCGTTCGAGGGTTTTGGGTGCGTGAGGGTCCCCGGTCGACGGTACGCCGTCCGTTACCTGCACGAAGGCGGGGGACGACGCACACAAAACAAGTGCGATCATACCAGCACTAAAGCACCGGATCCCATCAGAACTCCGAAGTTAAACGTGCTTGGGCGAGAGTAGTACTAGGATGGGTGACCCCTTGGGAATTCCTCGTGTTGCACTCCTTTTTGTGCCCCGAGCGACCAAAACCTCTCCCGTCGACCTCGGAGGCGATGGTTTTGGGCCTAGAAATTTTCCGTGAACGCTACGCAGTCATTCTCGTGGGGCTCCTAGAGAGCTTTCCGGAATGGGGTCACAATAGCGATTCCGAGTTCGTTCGATAAAGTTAGGAGGGTTTCGGCGCACGCTTGTCGTGTCCGTTGCGCGGTCGGCCTCGTGGGCATCGGAGAGATCCGAGAATGGCGATTCCGAGACCGTTCGAGGGTTTTGGGGTGCGCGAGGGTCCCCGGTCGACGGTACTAGGATGGGTACGTCGTCCGTGACGTGTACAAAGGTGAGGGACGACGCACACAAAACGAGTGCGATCATACCAGCACTAAAGCACCGGATCCCATCAGAACTCCGAAGTTAAGCGTGCTTGGGCGAGAGTAGTACTAGGATGGGTGACCCCCTATAAAGACATCGTGTTGCACTCCTTTTTGTGCCCCGAGCGACGAAAATCTCTCCCGTCGACCTCCGAGGTGATGGTTTTGGTCCTCGAAATTTACCGTGACCGCTACGTAGTATGTCTCGTGGGGCTCCGAGATAGCTTTCCGGAACGGGGTCACAATAGCGATTCCGAGTTCGTTCGAGAAAGTTCAGAGGGTTTCGGCGCACGCTTGTCGTGTCCGGTGCTCGGTCGGCCTCGTGGGCATCGGAGAGATATGAGAATGGCGATTCCGAGACCGTTCGAGGGTTTCGGGGTTCGCGAGGGTCCCCGATCGTCGGTACGCCGTCCGTTACCTACACAAAGGCAAGGGACGACGCACACAAAACGAGTGCGATCATACTAGCACCAAAGCACCGGATCCCATCAGAACTCCGAAGTTAAGCGTGCTTGGGCGAGAGTAGTACTAGGATGGGTGACCCCCTGGGAACTCCTCGTGTTGCACTCCTTTTTGTGCCCCGAGAGACCAAACCCTCTCCCGTCGACCTCCGAGGCGATGGTTTTGGGCCTCGAAATTTGCCATGACCGCTACGCAGTCAATCTCGTGGGGCTCCAAGAGAGCTTTCCGGAATGGGGTCGCAATAGCGATTCCGAGTTTGTTCGAGAAAGTTCAGAGGGTTTCGGCGCACGCTTGTCATGTCCAGTGCGCGGTCGGCCTCGTGGGCATCGGAGAGATCCGAGAATGGCGATTCCGAGACCGTTCTAGGGTTTTGGGGTGCGCGAGGGTCCCCGGTCGACGGTACGCCGTCCGTTACCTGCACAAAGGCGGGGGACGACGCACACAAAACAAGTGCGATCATACCAGCACTAAAGCACCGGATCCCATCAGAACTCTGAAGTTAAACGTGCTTGGGCGAGAGTAGTACTAGGAAGACTGACCCCCTGGGAATTCCTCGTGTTGCACTCCTTTTTGTGCCCCGAGCGACTAAAACCTCTCCCGTCGACCTCCGAGACGATGGTTTTGGGCCTCGAAATTTGCCGTAAACGCTACGCAGTCAGTCTGGTGGGGCTCCGAGAGAGCTTTCCGGAATGGGGTCACAATAGCGATTCGAGTTCGTTCGAGAAAGTTAGGAGGGTTTCGGACGCTTTGTCGTGTCCGTTTCTTGTCGGGCCTTGTGGGCATCGGAGAGATCCGAGAATGGCGATTCGAAACGTTCGAGGGTTTCGCGGCGTGCGAGGGACCCCGGTCGTCGGTACGTCGTCCGTGACATGTACAAAGGCGAGGGACGACGCACACAAAACGAGTGCGATCATACTAGCACTAAAGCACCGGATCCCATCAGAACTCCGAAGTTAAGCGTGCTTGGGCGAGAGTAGTACTAGGATGGGTGACCCCCTATGAAGTCATCGAGTTGCACTCCTTTTTGTGCCTCGAGCGACGAAAACCTCTCCTGTCGACCTCCTAGGCGATGGTTTTGGGCCTCGAAATTTACCGTGACCGCTACGCAGTATGTCTTGTGGGGCACCGAGAGAGCTTTTCGGAATGGGGTCGCAATAGCGATTCCGAGTTCGTTCGAGAAAGTTCAGAGGGTTTCGGCGCACGCTTGTCTTGTCCGGTGCTTGGTCGGCCATGTGGGCATCGGAGAGATCCGAGAATGGCGATTCCGAGATCGTTCGAGTGTTTCGGGGCGCGCGAGGGTCCCTGGTCGTCGGTACGCCGTCCGTGACATGCACAAAGGCGAGGGACGACGCACACAAAACGAGTGTGATCATACCAGTAATAAATCACTGGATCCCATCAGAACTCCGAAGTTAAGCGTGCTTGGTACTAGAGTAGTACTAGGATGGGTGACCCCCTGGGAAGTCCTCGTGTTGCACTCCTTTTTGTGCCCCGAGCGACCAAAACCTCTCCCGTCGACCTCCGAGGCGATGGTTTTGGGCCTCAAAATTTGCCATGACCGCTACGCAGTCAATCTCGTGGGGCTCCGAGAGAGCTTTCCAGAATGGGGTCGCAATAGTGATTCCGAGTTCGTTCGAGAAAGTTCAGAGGGTTTCGGCGCACGCTTGTCATGTCCGGTGCGCGGTCGGCCTCGTGGACATCGGAGAGATCTGAGAATGGCGATTCTGAGACCGTTCGAGGGTTTTGGGGTGCGCGAGGGTCCCCGGTCGACGGTACGCCGTCCGTTACCTGCACAAAGGCGGGGGACGACACACACAAAACAAGTGCGATCATACCAGCACTAAAGCACCGGATCCCATCAGAACTCTGAAGTTAAACATGCTTGGGCAAGAGAAGTACTAGGATGGGTGACCCCCTGGGAATTCCTCGTGTTGCACTCCTTTTTGTGCCCCGAGCGACCAAAACCTCTCCCGTCGACCTCCGAGGCGACGGTTTTGGGCCTCGAAATTTGCCGTGAATGCTACATAGTCAGTCTCGTGGGGCTCCGAGAGAGCTTTCCGGAATGGGGTCACAATAGCAATTCCGCGTTCGTTCGAGAAAGTTAGGAGGGTTTCGGCGCACGCTTGTCGTGTCCGTTGCGCGGTCGGCCTTGTGGGCATCGGAGAGATTCGAGAATGGCGATTCCGAGAACGTTCGAGGGTTTCGCGGCGTGCGAGGGACCCCGGTCGTCGGTCGTCGTCCGTGACGTGTACAAAACAAAGGGGTATGACGCACACAAAACGAAATCGCGATCAACCAGCACTAAAGCACCGGATCCCATCGAACTCCGGTTAAGCGTGCTTGGGCGAGTAGTACTAGGATGGGTGACCCCCTATGAAGTCATCGTGTTGCACTCCTTTTTTGTGCCATGAAGCGGCGAAAAACCTCTCCTGTCGACCTCCGAGGCGATGGTTTTGGGCCTCAAAATTTACCGTGACCGCTACGCAGTATGTCTCGTGGGGCTCCGAGAGAGCTTTCCGGAATGGGGTCGCAATAGCGATTCCGAGTTCGTTCAAGAAAGTTCAGAGGGTTTCGGCGCACGCTTGTCATGTCCGGTGCTCGGTCGGCCTTATGGGCATCGGAGAGATCCGAGAATGGCGATTCCGAGATCGTTCGAGGGTTTCGGGGTGCGCGAGGGTCCCCGGTCGTCGGTACGCCGTCCGTGACATGCACAAAGGCGAGGGACGACGCACACAAAACGAGTGTGATCATACCAGCAATAAATCACTGGATCCCATCAGAACTCCGAAGTTAAGCGTGCTTGGTACTAGAGTAGTACTAGGATGGGTGACCCCCTGGGAAGTCCTCGTGTTGCACTCCTTTTTGTGCCCCGAAATACCAAAACCTCTCCCCCACGACCTCCGAGGTGATGGTTTTGGGCCTCGAAATTTGCCATGACCGCCACGCAGTCAATCTCGTGGGGCTCAGAGAGCTTTCCGGAATGGGGTCGCAATAGCGATTCCGAGTTCGTTCGAAAAGTTCAGAGGGTTTCAAGACGCTTGTCATGTCCGTCTTGCGGTCGGTCTCATGGGCATCGGAGAGATCTGAGAATGGCGATTCTGAGACCGTTCGAGGGTTTTGGGGTGCGCGAGGGTCCCCGGTCGTCGGTACGCCGTCCGTTACCTGCACAAAGGCGAGGGACGACGCACACAAAACAAGTGCAATCATACCAGCACTAAAGCACCTGATCCCATCAGAACTCTGAAGTTAATATTGCTTGGGCGAGAGTAGTACTAGGATGGGTGACCCCCTGGGAATTCCTTGTGTTGCACTCCTTTTTGTGCCCCGAGCGACAAAAACCTCTCCCGTCAACCTCTGAGGCGATGGTTTCGGGCCTCGAAATTTGTCGTGACCGCTCGCTGCCAGCCTCATGGGACTCGAGAGAGCTTTCCGAATGGGGTCGCAATAGTGATTCCGAGTTCGTTCGAAAAGTTCAGAGGGTTTCGAACACGCTTTGTCGTGTCCGTCTTGCGCCGGCGGCTTTGTGGGCATCGGAGAGATCCGAGAATGGCGATTCCCAGATCGTTCAAGGGTTTCGGCGCGAGGGTCCCCGGTCGTCGATCGCCGTCCCGTCCGCGTGCACAAAGGCGAGGGACGACGCACACAAAAACGAAAGCGATCATACCGCACTAAAGCACCGGATCCCTTCAGAACTTCGGTGTAGCGTGCTTGGGCGAGAGTAGTACTAGGATGGGTGACCCCCAGGAAGTCCTCGTGTTGCACTCCTTTTTGCCCGTGAGCGACCAAAACCTCTCCGTCGACCTCCGGGCAATGGTTTTGGCCTCGAAAATTGCTGTGAACGCCACGCAGTCAGTCTCGTGGGGCTCGAGAGAGCTTTCGAATAGGGTCGCAATAGCGATTCGAGTTCGTTTGAGAAAGATCGAGAGGGTTTGTTGCACGCTTGTCGGTCCGGTCTTGCCGGTCGGCCTCGTTGGCATCGAAGAGATCCAAGAATGGCGATTCCGAGATCGTTCGAGGGTTTCAGGGCGTCGCGAGGGTCACCGGTCGTCGGGCACCCCCCCGTGGCGTGCACAAAAGCGAGGGACGACGCACACAAAACGAAAAGTCGCGATCATACCAGCACTAAAGCACCGGATCCCATCAGAACTCCGAAGTTAAGCGTGCTTGGGCGAGAGTAGTACTAGGATGGGTGACCCCCTGTGAAGTCCTCGTGTTGCACTCCTTTTTGTGCCCCGAGCGACAAAAACCTCTCCCGTCGACCTGCGAGGCGATGGTTTTGGGCCTCGAAATTTGCCGTGACCGCTACGCAGTATGTCTCGTGGGGGTCCGAGAGAGCTTTCCGGAATGGGGTCGCAATAGCGTTTCCGAGTTCGTTCGAGAAAGTTCATAGGGTTTTGGCGCACCCTTGTCGTGTCCGGTGCGCAGTCGGCCTCGTGGGCATTGGAGAGATCGAGAATGGCGATTCCGAGATCGTTCGAGGGTTTCGGGGCGCGCGAGGGTCCTCGGTCGTCGGTACGCCGTCTTTGACGTGCACAAAGGCAAGGGACGACGCACACAAAACGAGTGCGCTCAAACCAGCAATAAAGCACCGGATCCCATCAGAACTCCGAAGTTAAGCGTGCTTGGTACTAGAGTAGTACTAGGATGGGTGAAACACTGGGAAGTCCTCGTGTTGCACTCCTTCTTGTGCCCCGAGTGACCAAAACCTCTCCCGTTGACCTCCGAGGCGAGAGGGTTTCGGCGCACGCTTGTCGTGTCCGATGCGCGATCGACCTCTGGGCATCGGAGAGATCCGAGAATGGTGATACCGAGATCGTTCGAGGGTTTCGCGGCGTGCGAGGGTCCCCGGTCGTTGGTACGCCGTCCGTGACGTGCACAAAGGCGAGGGACGACGCAGACAAAACGATTGCGATCATACCTGCACTAAAGCACCGGATCCCTTCAGAACTCTGAAGTTAAGCGTGGTTGGGCAAGAGTAGTACTAGGATGGGTGAACCCCTGGTAAGTCCTCGTGTTGCACTCCTTTTTGTGCCCCGAGCGACTAAAACCTCTCCCGTCGACCTCCGACGTGATGGTTTTGGGCCTCGATATTTGCCGCAACCGCTACCTAGTCAGTCTCGTAGGGCTCCGAGAGAGCTTTCCGAAATGGGGTCGCAATAGCGATTCCGAGTTTGTTCAATAAAGTTCAGAGGGTTTCGGCGCACGCTTGTCGTGTCCGGTGCTCGGTCGGCCTCGTGGGCATCGGAGAGATATGAGAATGGCGATTCCGAGACCGTTCGAGAGTTTCGGGGTTCGCGAGGGTCCCCGGTCGTCGGTACACCGTCCGTTACCTACACAAAGGCGAGGGACGACGCACACAAAACGAGTGCGATCATACTAGCACCAAAGCACCGGATCCCATCAGAACTCCGAAGTTAAGCGTGCTTGGGCGAGAGTAGTACTAGGATGGGTGACCCCTGGGATGTCCTCGTGTTGCACTCCTTTTTGTGCCCCGAGCGACCAAACCCTCTCCCGTCGACCTCCGAGGCGATGGTTTTGGGCCTCGAATTTGCCATGACCGCCACGCGAGTCAATCTCGTGGGGCTCAATGAGAGAGCTTTCCGGAATGGGGTCGCAATAGCGATTCCGAGTTTGTTCGAGAAAGTTTAGAGGGTTTCAGCGCACGCTTGTCATGTCTAGTGCGCGGTCGGCCTCGTGGGCATCGGAGAGATCAGAGAATGGCGATTCCGAGACCGTTCGAGGGTTTTGGGGTGCGCGAGGGTCCCCGGTCGACGGTACGCCGTCCGTTACCTGCACAAAGGCGGGGGACGACGCACACAAAACAAGTGCGATCATACCAGCACTAAAGCACCGGATCCCATCAGAACTCTGAAGTTAAACGTGCTTGGGCGTGAGTAGTACTAGGAAGGGTGACCCCTTGAGAATTCCTCGTGTTGCACTCCTTTTTGTGCCCCGAGCGACCAAAACCTCTCCCGTCGACCTCCGAGGCGATGGTTTTGGGCCTCGAAATTTGCCGTGAACGCTACGCAGTCAGTCTCGTGGGGCTCCGAGAGAGCTTTCCGGAATGGGGTCACAATAGCGATTCCGAGTTCATTCGAGAAAGTTAGGAGGGTTTCGGCGCACGCTTGTCGTGTCCGTTGCGCGGTCGGCCTTGTGGGCATTGGAGAGATCCGAGAATGGCGATTCCGAGAACGTTCGAGGGTTTCACGGTGTGAGAGGGACCCC
The DNA here is from genome assembly GCA_900464855.2 of Musa schizocarpa. Lineage (NCBI taxonomy): Eukaryota > Viridiplantae > Streptophyta > Magnoliopsida > Zingiberales > Musaceae > Musa > Musa schizocarpa. The sequence goes on along the minus strand of LS990922.1, from coordinate 30,153,606 downwards.
GGTCGTCGGTACGTCGTCCGTGACGTGTACAAAGGCGAGGGACGACGCACACAAAACGAGTGCGATCATACTAGCACTAAAGCACCGGATCCCATCAGAACTCCGAAGTTATGCGTGCTTGGGCGAGAGTAGTACTAGGATGGGTGACCCCCTATGAAGTCATCGTGTTGCACTCTGTTTTGTGCCCCGAGCGACGAAAACCTCTCCTGTCGACCTCCTAGGCGATGGTTTTGGGCCTCGAAATTTACCGTGACCGCTACGCAGTATGTCTCGTGGGGCTCCGAGAGAGCTTTCCGGAATGGGGTCGCAATAGCGATTCCGAGTTCGTTCGAGAAAGTTCAGAGGGTTTCGGCGCACGCTTGTCATGTCCGGTGCTTGGTCGGCCTTGTGGGCATCGGAGAGATCCGAGAATGGCGATTCCGAGATCGTTCGAGGGTTCGGGGCGCGCGAGGATCCCCGGTCGTCGGTACGCCGTCCGTGACGTGCACAAAGGCGAGGGACGACGCACACAAAACGAGTGTGATCATACCAGCAATAAATCACTGGATCCCATCAGAACTCCGAAGTTAAGCGTGCTTGGTACTAGAGTAGTACTAGGATGGGTGACCCCCTGGGAAGTCCTCGTGTTGCACTCCTTTTTGTGCCCCGAGCTACCAAAACCTCTCCCGTTGACCTCCGAGGCGATGATTTTGGGCCTCGAAATTTGCCGCAATAGCGATTCCGAGTTTTTTCGAGAAAATTCAGTGGGTTTCGGCGCACGCTTGTCGTGTCCAGTGCGCGGTCGGCCTCGTGGGCATCGGAGAGATCCGAGAATGGCGATTCCGAGATTGTTCGAGGGTTTCGCGGCGTGCGATGGGCCCCGGTCGTCGGTACGCCGTCCGTGACATGCACAAAGGCGACGGACGACACACACAAAACGAGTGCGATCATACCAGCACTAAAGCACCGGATCCCATCAGAACTCCGAATTTAAGCGTGCTTGGTACTAGAGTAGTACTAGGATGGGTGACCCCCAGGGAAACCCTCGTGTTGCACTTCTTTTTGTGTCCCGAGCGACCAAAACCTCTCCCGTCGACCTCCGAGGCGATGGTTTTGGGCCTCGAAATTTCCCGTGACCGCTATGCAGTCAGTCTCGTGGGGCTCTGAGAGAGCTTTCCGGAATGGGGTCGCAATAGCGATTCCGAGTTCGTTCGAGAAAGATCAGAGGGTTTCAGTGCACGCTTGTCCTGTTTGGTGCGCGGTCGACCTCGTGGGCATCGGAGAGATCCGAGAATGGCAATTCCGAGATCGTTCGAGGGTTTCGGGATACGCAAGGGTCCCCGGTCGTCGATACACCATCCGTGACGTGCACAAAGGCGAGGGACGACAGACACAAAACGAGTGCGATCATACCAGCAATAAATCACTGGATCCCATCAGAACTCCGAAGTTAAGCGTGCTTGGTACTAGAGTAGTACTAGGATGGGTGACCCCCTGGGAAGTCCTCGTGTTGCACTCCTTTTTGTGCCCCTAGCGACCAAAACCTCTCCCGTCGACGTCCGAGGCGATGGTTTTGGGCCTCGAAATTTGCCATGACCGCTACGCAGTCAATCTCGTGGGGCTCCGAGAGAGCTTTCCGGAATGGGGTCGCAATAGCGATTCCGAGTTCGATCGAGAAAGTTCAGAGGGTTTCGGCGCACGCTTGTCATGTCCGGTGCGCGGTCAGTCTCTTGGGCATCGGAGAGATCTGAGAATGGCGATTCTGAGAACTTTCGAGGGTTTTGGGGTGCGCGAGGGTCCCCGGTCGTCGGTACGCCGTCCGTTACCTGCACAAAGGCGACAGACGACGCACACAAAACAAGTGCAATCATACCAGCACTAAAGCACCGGATCCCATCAGAACTCTGAAGTTAAACTTGCTTGGGCGAGAGTAGTACTAGGATGGGTGACCCCCTGGGAATTCCTCGTGTTGCACTCCTTTTTGTGCCCCGAGCGACCAAAACCTCTCGCGTCGACCTCTGAGGCGATGGTTTTGGGCCTCGAAATTTGTCGTGACCGCTACTCAGTATATCTCGTGGGGCTCCGAGAGAGCTTTCCGGAATGGGATCGCAATAGCGATTCCGAGTTCGTTCGAGAAAGTTCAGAGGGTTTCGGCGCACGCTTGTCGTGTCCGATGCGCGGTCGGCCTCTGGGCATCGGAGAGATCCGAGAATGGTGATACCGAGATCGTTCGAGGGTTTCACGGCGTGCGAGGGTCCCCGGTCGTTGGTACGCCGTCCGTGACGTGCACAAAGGCGAGGGACGACGCAGACAAAACGATTGCGATCATACCTGCACTAAAGCACCGGATCCCATCAGAACTCTGAAGTTAAGCGTGGTTGGGCGAGAGTAGTACTAGGATGGGTGAACCCCTGGGAACTCCTCGTGTTGCACTCCTTTTTGTGCCCCGAGCGACTAAAACCTCTCCCGTCGACCTCCGACGTGATGGTTTTGGGCCTCGATATTTGCCGCAACTGCTACCCAGTCAGTCTCGTGGGGCTCCGAGAGAGCTTTCCGAAATGGGGTCGCAATAGCGATTCCGAGTTTGTTCAATAAAGTTCAGAGGGTTTCGGCGCACGCTTGTCGTGTCCGGTGCACGGTCGGCCTCGTGGGCATCAGAGAGATCAGTGAATGGCGATTACGAGATCGTTCGAGGGTTTCGGGGTGCGCGTGGGTCCCCGGTAGTCGATACTCCGTCCGTGATGTGCACAAAGGCGAGGGACAATGCACACAAAACGAGTGCGATCATACCAACAGTAAAGCACTAGATCCCATCAGAACTCCGAAGTTAAGCATGCATGGTACTAGAGTAGTACTAGGATGGGTGACCCCCTGGGAAGTCCTTGTTTTGCACTCCTTTTTGTGCCCCTAGCGACCAAAACATCTCCCTTCGACCTCCGAGGCGATGGTTTTGGGCTTCGAAATTTGCCGCAATAGCGATGCCGAGTTCGTTCGAGAAAGTTTAGAGGGTTTCGGCGCACGCTTGTCGTGTTCGGTGCGTGGTCGGCCTCGTGGGAATCGGAGAGATCCGAGAATGGCGATTCCGAGTTCGTTCGAGGGTTTTGCGGCGTGCGAGGGTCCGCAGTCGTCGGTACGCCGTTCGTGACATGCTCAAAGGCGAGGGATGACGCACACAAAACAAGTGCGATCATACCAGCACTAAAGCACCGGATCCCAACAGAACTCCGAAGTTAAGCGTGCTTGGGCGAGAGTAGTACTTGGATGGGTGACCCCCTGGGAAGTCCTCGTGTTGCACTCCCTTTTGTGCCCCGAGCGACAAAAACCTCTCCCGTCGACCTCCGAGGCGATGGTTTTGGGCCTCGAAATTTGCCGTGACCGCTACTCAGTATATCTCGTGGGGCTCCGAGAGAGCTTTCCGGAATGGGATCGCAATAGCGATTCCGAGTTCGTTCGAGAAAGTTCAGAGGGTTTCGGCGCACGCTTGTCGTGTCCGATGCGCGGTCGGCCTCGTGGGAATCGGAGAGATCCGAGAATGGCGATTCCAAGATCATTCGAGGTTTTCGGAGCGCGCGAGGGTCCCCTGTCATCTGTACGCCGTCCGTGACGTGCACAAAGGCGATGGACGACGCACACAAAACGAGTGCGATCATACCGGCACTAAAGCACCGGATCCCATCATAACTCCGAAGTTAAGCGTGCTTGGTACTAGAGTAGTACTAGGATAGGTGACCCCCTCGGAAGTCCTCATGTTGCACTCCTTTTTGTGCCCCGAGCTACCAAAACCTCTCCCGTCGACCTCCGAGGCGATGATTTTGGGCCTCGAAATTTGCCGCAATAGCGATTCCGAGTTTTTTCGAGAAAATTCAGAGGGTTTCGGCGCACGCTTGTCGTGTCCAGTGCGCGGTCGGCCTCGTGGGCATCGGAGAGATCCGAGAATGGCAATTCCGAGATTGTTCGAGGGTTTCACGGCGTGCGATGGGCCCCGGTCGTCGGTACGCCGTCCGTGAAATGCACAAAGGCGACGGACGACACACACAAAACGAGTGCGATCATACCAGCACTAAAGCACCGGATCCCACCAGAACTCCGAAGTTATGCGTGCTTGGGCGAGAGTAGTACTAGGATGGGTGACCCCCTGTGAAGTCCTCGTGTTGCACTCCTTTTTGTGCCCCGAGCGACGAAAACCTCTCCCGTCGACTTCCGAGGCGATGGTTTTGGGCCTCGAAATTTGCCGTGACCGCTACACAGTATGTCTCATGTGGCTCCGAGAGAGCTTTCCGGAATGGGGTCGCAATAGCGATTCCGAGTTCGTTCGGGAAAGTTCAGAGGGTTTCGGTGCACGCTTGTCATGTCCGGTGCGCGGTCGGCCTCGTGGGCGTCGGAGAGATCCGAGAATGGCCATTCCGAGATCGTTCGAGGGTTTCGGGGCGCGCAAGGGTCCCCGGTAGTCGAGACGCCATCCGTGACGTGCACAAAGGCGAGGGACGACGCACACAAAACGAGTGCGATCATACCAGCACTAAAGCACCGGATCCCATCAGAACTCAGAAGTTAAGCGTGCTTGGGCGAGAGTAGTACAATGATGGGTGACCCCGTATGAAGTCCTCGTGTTGCAATCCTTTTTGTGCCCCGAACGACCAAAACCTCTCCCGTCGGCGTCCGAGGCGATGGTTTTGGGCCTCGAAATTTGCCGTGATCGCCCGTAGTCAGTCTCATGGGGCTCCGAGAGCTTTCCGAATGGGGTCGCAATAGCGATTCTGAGTTCGCTCGAAAAAGTTCGGAGGGTTTCGCACACGCTTGTCGTCCGATCGCGCGATCGGGCTCGTGGGCATCGGAGAGATCCGAGTATGGCGATTCGAGATCATTCGAGGGTTTCGGGCGGCGCAAAGGGTCCCCTGTTGTTGATCGCCATCCCGTGGCGTGCATAAAGGCGAGGGACGGCGCTCACAAAAAACGAAAGTCGCGATCATACCAAGACTAAAGCACCGGATCCCATCAGAACTCCGAAGTTAAGCGTGCTTGGGCGAGAGTAGTACTAGAATGGGTGACCCACTGCGAAGTCCTTGTGTTGCACTCCTTTTTGTGCCCCGAGCGACCAAAACCTCTCCCGTCGACCTCCGAGGTGATAGTTTTGGGCCATCCTTGAAGTGCACAAAGGCGAGGGACGACGCACACAAAACGAGTAAGATCATACCAGCACTAAAGCACCGGATCCGATCAGAAGTCAGAAGTTAAGAGTGCTTGGGCGAGAGTAGTACTATGATGGGTGACCCCTTGGGAAGTCCTCGTGTTGCACTTCTTTTTGTGCCCGGAGCGACCAAAACCTCTCCCGTCGACCTCCGAGGAGATGGTTTTGGGCCTCGAAATTTGTCGTGACTGCTATGCAGTCAGTCTTGTGGGGCTCCGAGAGAGCTTTCCGGAATGGGGTCGCAATAGCGATTCCGAGTTCGTTCGAGAAAGTTCCGAGGGTTTTGGCGCACGCTTGTCGTGTCCGATGCGCGGTCGGCCTCGTGGGCATCGGAGAGATCCGAGAATGGCGATTCCGAGATCGTTCGAGGGTTTCGGACGCTGGCAGTGTCCCCGGTCGTCGGTACGCCGTCCGTGGCGATGCACAAAGGCGAGGGGCGACGCACAAAAAAGAAAGTGCGATCATACCAGCACTAAAGCACCGGATCCCATCAGAACTTCGAAGTCAAGCGTGCTTGGGCGATAGTAGTACTAGGATGGGTGACCCCCTGGGAAGTCCTCGTGTTGCACTCCTTTTTGTGCCCCGAGTGACCAAAACCTCTCCCGTCGACCTCCGAGGCGATGGTTGTGGTCCTCGAAATTTGCCGTGACCGTTAAGCATTCTGTCTCATGGGGCTTTGAGAGAGCTTTCGGAATGGGGTCGCAATAGCGATTCCGAGTTCGTTCGAGAAAGTTCAGAGTGTTTCGGCGCACGCTTGTCGTGTCCAGTGCGCGGTCAACCTCGTGGGCATCGGAGAGATCCGAGAATGGCGATTCCGAGATCGTTCGAGGGTTTTGGGGCGCGCAAGGGTCCCAGGTCGTCGGTACGCCGTCCGTGACGTGCACAAAGGTGAGGGACGACGCACACAAAACGAGTGCGATCATACCAGCACTAAAGCACCAGATCCCATCAGAACTTCGAAGTCAAGCGTGCTTGGGCGAGAGTAGTACTAGGATGGGTGACCCCCTGGGAAGTCCTCGTGTTGCACTCCTTTTTATGCCTTGAGTGACCAAAACCTCTCCCGTCAACCTCCGAGGCGATGGTTTTGGGCCTCGAAATTTGACGTGACTACTAAGCAGTCAGTCTCATGGGGCTCCGAGAGAGCTTTCCGAAATGGGGTCGCAATAGCGATTCCAAGTTCGTTCGAGAAAGTTCAGACTGTTTCGGCGCACGCTTGTCCTGTCCGGTGTGCGGTCGGCCTCGTGGGCATCGGAGAGATCCGAGAATGGCGATTCCGAGATCGTTCGAGGGTTTCGGGGCTCGCAAGGGTCCCCGGTCGTCGGTACGCCATCCGTGACGTGCACAAAGGCGAGGGACGATGCACACAAAACGAGTGCGATCATACTAGCACTAAAGCACCGGATCCTTTCAAAACTCCGAAGTTAAGCATGCTTGGGCGAGAGTAGTACTAGGATGGGTGACCCCCAGCGAAGTCCTCGTGTTGCACTCCTTTTTGTGCCCCGAGCGACCAAAACCTCTCCCTTTGACCTCCGAGGCGATGGTTTTGGGCCTCGAAATTTGCCGTGACTGCTAAGGAGTCAGACTCGTGGGGAAGGGCTCCGAGAGAGCTTTCCGGAATGGGGTGTAACATCCCTCATTTCTGAATTTTCGTATAAGTTTCTAGTTGTAATGTATATATCTATTTTAAATTTGATAAAAAGTCAAAGTATGAATCTGAGAACTTATTCATAAGAGTTGGAGGATTTGTTAAAACAAAAATCTGAGGACCTATATGTAAACCCTGAGGACCTAATCATAAATATGATAAATACAAGGACTAAACTGTAAAATGTACAAAAATACAAACCCCACCGTTTAAGCCTCTCTGCCTTCGTTCTTAAGGAAGCAGAGAAGGCAGCTGCGTGGATGATCTGGGAAAGAAAGAAAGAAAGAAGAAGAAGAAGAAGAAGAAGAAGAAGAAGAAGAAGAAGAAGAAGAAGAAGAAGAAGAAGAAAAAATTGGGGCTTTAAGTTTTCTTGCTCAATCTTCTCAATTGGGGGTCAAAAATTCTCAAAGGCAAGTGTTCTAACCCCATCCTACAGAATATTAGCTTCTGTTCTGTTGTTGGTTCAAAAAGATCTGAAAAATTTCCATTTAGAACCGGAAATGTCTCTCTTTGGACATAGAACAAAGGATTCTGAAATTTTTCGGTAATCTGACCCCTATATACTGTTCCAGCTATAATTTTTGGTACGAAAAGCAGATTTGGGCAGGACCTAGTTTGTTTGAAAACAGACTCTTATATCTTTCTTTTGACATAGATTTTTGCAGATTTTGAACACCGACTAATTACCCAAACATCTGTTTCTAATGAGCCAATAGATGCTGCAAAACAGGGATCAAAATTTCTGACCTTTCAATACTAAAATACTTATAAGTTCCTGTTAAAAATTATTAATTATACCAAACTGATTTCGTCCGAAACTAGACTTGAAAACCTTTCTTTTGACATATAGTTTGAAAATTTTGGAAGTCAAATGCCTACCCTATTATCTGTTGAATCCGACCCTATGTATTCTGCAAAACAGTGATTGTGTTTTTGACCTTGCGTTACCAAATAAAAGGTAACTCCTTGTTGGAAACCATGATTCGTACAAAACTTATTTTAAAAGAAAACAGATTGATATATCTTTCAACAACAGCTTTCTTAAGGGTATTGGAGTATAATTGATAATCTAATGTATTTGTTCTATGTGCCATTGGAATTCTGTCAGAAATCGAGCTACGGTCGATTTCGCGTATTCTGTTTCATTCCTTTGGAAATTGAATTCATCTAACCTTCTTATTTAAATTGAGCTAAATATGATTGCTTGGAATCCCGGTATACCCTTGCTTTCATTTCATTCTAAATCTGAATACATTGGTGAGAAAATTGTAGCTTGCATCGTATTGTCTCGTAAAGGCACATGTACGTTTTGTTGTTCCGCGTGTGCTTCCGATATATGCTACTTATTAATCAAACTGCCCTCTTGTACTCTGGTGTTTGTGGGATTTATGTTGACCTTTGCTAGAAAAGGTAAAGGGTATGTAGACCTTTGCCAGAAATGGTAAAGGGTATGTGTTTAGAGCCTGCGATGCTCTGCCGGCCCCCTCTGGCTTCCCCTAGACGTGGGTGGATGGAGCTCCCAGACGTGGGAGACTTCTGTCTGGTGGTCATTCAGAAATGGATGAATCACATTTTGACTGTGGTCCCACTACACCTTCTGTATGTTTGATATGATATCCAGAGCTTTGGTTATGTGTTTCTGTTCATGCTTTGGATAAGAATGATATGAATGCAACGTCAAAGACGACGTTTGAGCTTCTGTTCGGTATTTGTTATTGATATGCTTCGAACTGGTTCATACATTGTTGATATGCTTCGAAATGTTCCATACGTCATTGATATGCTCCGAGACATTCCATATGCCATTGATAAGCTCCGATTTTGTTTCATTTGTCATTGATATGCTCTAATTACTCTATACCCCTTCTGTTATGAACCAATTATGTATGATTGAAATGACAATTGTGATTCTGCACCTAATGATATTACGTCTATGAATTCGTATGTTCTGCCTTGCATTTTGAAACTTTATCTCTTTGAAAATTTTCCTCTTTTGACATGGATATGTTAGTCACTTGCTGAGCTCTTTATGCTCACCCCGTTGTTGTATAAATTTTTCAGGATAGCGTATCGCTTGCTTAAATGTTAAGATGGGGCCGAGGCAGTAGAGAGTTAGAAGATTTTGGGCAGATCTTTATTAGCATATATGTACTTGTTGTGTGAGCCACTCTGTATCTAATCAAATGTTGATGATGAAACCAAACTTGTGGATTTTGTGTATGTTAAAGGATCTCTCATGTTTAGGATTTTGGAAAGTTAAGTTAAATTTGTGTAATGACATGACTTTTGGAAAACATTGGTTTGGTGACTGCTTAGATTTCCCCACTTGTGAATTTATACTGGGGTTATTATTTTGATGAGAGGAGTTCAGATCGTATGAAATTTCGAGTGATGCGTGGTATGTTTATGAACTGCACAGGGTTTATAAATTGTAGACTATAGAGGTAAAATTTTGTTCTGTACGTTTTCTTAGTGACCTCAAATGTGTGTTTGGATCCTGGATTGATTTGTTTTCTTGAGTTTTAAATATTATGGATATTTATGAGGGAGCGTGACAGAGGTGGTATCAGAGCATTGTTTGAGGATCACTGAAATATTTGATATGTTGACGTGCAAAATATATTGAGGTCCAGTGATAATTATTGGTGGAAATTTTCTTTGATGCATTTTAGGAATCTAGGATGATGAGGACATATGGTCCTCCTATTTCATTTGTTTCTGATTAATTAAGGGGGATGAAAGGGTTGATCGAGAATACAAAATCAGAGTAGTGCGATGAAAACATGGTGAACCAAATTTCATTGGTGGTAGAAAAACGGATGATGCAAACAGAGAAGATATTTGATGTACAAAATTGTTCTAATGATCGAAAGAATTCTTTTGCCACCTTATATTGGAAGTAGAGGCTGATCATTAATGGCAACAAAGAAAATAATTTTTGGAGATCAGTGTTACAAATGATAAGGACAAGTTTACCAATAAAAATATGATTGGAAATTAATCAGAAAGTAATAACAAGAGTGTCAAGACATTTGGATTTGAAAAGGAAAGTCATCGCAAAAGACTCAATCATATGTGAATTGCAAGTTAAGTTATAAAACATGTTTTTGTTTTCGGGTGACTGGAGCCTATTTTGCTTGTGGAAAGTTAGATCATCAAGTAAGAGATTGCCCACTGAACAGGAAAAAAGAGCCACTACCTCCTAGACCCTCAACCTATGCTAGAGCGTATGCTATCACTAAACAAGATCCTAAAGCTTCTAAATCTGTGGTTGAAGGTATTCTTTATGTTTCTAAAAGAAATGCAAAGGTTTTGTTTGATCTCGGTTCCAAATTATCATTTGTTTCACAATACTTCGCTTGTCACTTGGATATTCTACCTAGACCCCTGGATGATATGTTATATGTAACAACTGCTGTTGGGGATTCCTTGGCAACTAACTTGGTTTACCCATCTTGTTTGATCTCTATTGGAGAACACGAACTTCTTGCTGATTTGATTCTCCTAGAGATCCAGGGTTTTGATGTTATACTTGGCATGGATTGGTTATCTTCTCATCACGCTAGTATTGATTGTTACAAAAAAATAATTACTTTCTGCATACTAGATCAGCCTATATTTTTCTTTGAGGGCATTAGGAATGATTTGCCTCCTTGCTTGATATCAACACTTCAAGCTTATCGTCTTATGCAGAAAGGTTGTTTTTGTTATATGGTGTGTGTAACGGAGCATTCAAATCAGGAAACCCACCTAGATGAAATTTCAGTGGTCAAAGAATTTCCTGATGTATTCCCAGACGACTTGCCTGGTTTACCTCTATATAGAGAGGGTGAATTTGCTATTGATCTGGTCCCTAGTACAACCCCAATATCTAAGCCTCCCTACAGAATGGCACCACTCGAGCTAGAGGAATTAAAGAAGCAACTACAAGAATTATTAGATAAGGGTTTCATACGACCCAGTGTATCTCCATGGGGTGCTCCGGTACTATTAGTGAAGAAGAAGGATGGAACATTGAGGTTTTGTATTGATTATAGACAGTTGAATCAGGTTACCATCAAAAACAAGTATCCCATACCTAGAATTGACGATTTGTTTGATCAACTGTAGGGTGCACAAGTATTCTCTAAGATTGACCTAAGGTCAGGTTACTATCAGTTGAAGATCAAGGAGGAGGATATTTCAAAAACAGCTTTCAGAACTCGATATGGTCATTATGAATTCTTGGTGATGCCTTTTGGTTTGACAAATGCCCCTGCAGCTTTTATGGAACTAATGAATAGGATATTTCAACCGCTCTTGGATATCTGTGTAATTGTATTTATTGATGACATATTGGTGTATTCAAGGAGTAATCAGGAGCATGAGGAACACTTGAGAAATGTATTGTCCATACTAAGAGAAAAGAAGTTGTATGCAAAGTTTAGCAAATGTGAATTTTGGTTGAATGAAGTTGCTTTCTTAGGCCATGTGATTTCAGGGAAGGGTATATCTGTTGATCCAAGGAAAATAGAAGCTGTAATTGAATGGGAAGTACCAATAAATGTAACAGAAGTTAGAAGCTTCTTGGGCATGGCAGGTTATTACAGGAGATTTGTGGAGGGATTTTCTCGAATCGCTCAACCTCTCACCAAACTCACTAAGAAGAATATGAAATTTGTATGGGGTGATGATTGTGAGCAAAGTTTTCAAGAGTTAAAAAGAAGATTGACGAGTGCCCCAATTCTCACTATTCCAAGTGGTAGTGATGAGTTTGTAGTTTATACTGATGTTTCAAGGAAGGGCTTGGGATGTGTTTTGATGTAGGAAGGGAGAGTAATTGCTTATGCTTCTAGGCAACTTAAAGGTTATGAATTGAATTATCCAACTCATGATTTGGAATTGGCAGCAATTATTTTTGCTCTAAAGATTTGGAGACATTATTTGTATGGTCGATAGTTTGAAATCTTTACTGATCACAAGAGTTTAAAATATATTTTCACTCAGAAAGAGTTAAATATGAGACAGTGAAGATGGATAGAACTTCTGAAGGATTATGATTGTGCCATCCGTTATCACCCAGGCAAAGCCAATGTTGTTGCTGATGCACTTAGTAGGAAATCTACAAGTTTTATGGCTAGTCTGGTCGTGAAGCAATGGAAGTTGTTAGAAGAAAATTTTGATGTGAAAGCTTTGAGGAAAGAGTAAGACTCGATGATATTGATGGCCTCCATTCAAGTGCAATCTGATCTTATTCAACAAATTAAGGAAGGACAATTACGAGATCCACGTTTAATCTACTTGAGGAATGAAGTAAAAAGGGGATTGAAGCCAAAATTTCAAGTTTCAAAGGATGGCCTATTGAGATTTGGGGAAAGGGTATGTGTGCCAAATGAGCCAAATATCAAGAGTCAAATCCTAGAGGAGAGACATACGTCAAAGTACGCCATGCCTCCAGGGAGCACTAAGATGTATAGGGATATCCAAAGTCATTATTGGTGGGAAGGCATGAAGAAGGAAATTGCAATGTATGTTTCAAAATGTTTGACTTGTCAGCAAATCAAAGTAGAACACCAAAGACCTGGAGGGTTGTTACAATCTTTAGATATTCCTGAATGGAAATGGGAATGTATTACCATGGATTTTTTTTCGGGACTACCCAGAACCTCTAGGAAGCATGATGCTATTTGGGTTATCATTGATAGGTTAACAAAATCTGCGCATTTCCTACCAATTAATATGACTTATTCGCTTGACAGACTTGTAGATTTATATGTCAATGAAATAGTAAGACTTTATGGTATTCCAAAGGAGATTATCTCTGATAGAGACTCCAGATTTCTCTCTAGATTCTGGAGAAGATTACAGGAATCTATGAGCACTAAAGTTAAGTTTAGTACTGCATATCATCCTCAGACTGATGGTCAGTCAGAAAGAACAATTCAAACACTTGAGGATCTGCTTAGAGCCTATGTTATGGATTGGAAGGGTGAATGGGATAAATATATTTCATTTATTGAGTTCACTTATAATAATAGTTATCATTCAAGTATTCAAATGGCTCCTTACGAAGCTTTATATGGGCGAAAGTGCATAACACCTATATGTTGGGAGGAAGTTGGTGACAGAAAGCTGTTAGCACTGGACAAAGTACAAGAAACTACCGAGAAAATTCAAGTTATAAGGAAAATGTTAAAAACTGCTCAGAGTCGTCAAAAGAGTTATGCCGACAATAGAAGACGAGACATTGAGTTTGATATCGGAGATTTTGTATTCTTAAAAGTCTCCCCTTCTTAAAAGTTAAGCCCAAGATTTATTGGACCTTTTGAGGTTCTTGAGAGGGTTGGTTCTGTCGCTTACAGGATTGCCTTGCCACTAGCATTGTGCCATGTTTATGATATATTTCATGTCTCGATGATTAGGAAATATATATATGACCCTTCTCACATCATTAAGTATGAGCTGGTGGAGATTGATAAAGATTTATCTTATGTGGAAGAGCCTATTCAGATTGCTGACAAGAAAGAAAAAGTCCTAAGGAATCGGGTCATCCCACTGGTTCAAGTAATTTGGAGACATCATTCTGGAGAGGAAACAACATGGGAGCTAGAGGAGGAAATGACAAAGGTGTACCCCCGTCTTTTCATCGATAGAGGTACGATAAATTTAGAGGACTAAAATTTTCTTTTAAGGGGGGGGGGAGAGTGTAACATCCCTCATTTCTGAATTTTCGTATAAGTTTCTAGTTGTAATGTATATATCTATTTTAAATTTGATAAAAAGTCAAAGTATGAATCTGAGAACTTATTCATAAGAGTTGGAGGATTTGTTAAAACAAAAATCTGAGGACCTATATGTAAACCCTGAGGACCTAATCGTAAATATGATAAATACAAGGACTAAACTGTAAAATGTACAAAAATACAAACCCCACCGTTTAAGCCTCTCTGCATTCGTTCTTAAGGAAGCAGAGAAGGTAGCTGCGTGGATGATCTGGGAAAGAAAGAAAGAAAGAAGAAGAAGAAGAAGAAGAAGAAGAAGAAGAAGAAGAAGAAGAAGAAGAAGAAGAAGAAGAAAAAATTGGGGCTTTAAGTTTTCTTGCTCAATCTTCTCAATTGGGGGTCAAAAATGCTCAAAGGCAAGTGTTCTAACCCCATCCTACAGAATATTAGCTTCTGTTCTGTTGTTGGTTCAAAAAGATCTGAAAAATTTCCATTTAGAACCGGAAATGTCTCTCTTTGGACATAGAACAAAGGATTCTGAAATTTTTCGGTAATCTGACCCCTATATACTGTTCCAGCTATAATTTTTGGTCCGAAAAGCAGATTTGGGCAGGACCTAGTTTGTTTGAAAACAGACTCTTATATCTTTCTTTTGACATAGATTTTGAACATTTTGAACATCGACTAATTACCCAAACATCTGTTTCTAATGAGCCAATAGATGCTGCAAAATAGGGATCAAAATTTCTGACCTTTCAATACTAAAATACTTATAAGTTCCTGTTGTAAATTCTAAATTATACCAAACTGATTTCCTCCAAAACAAGACTTAAAAACCTATCTTTTGACATATAGTTTGAAAATTTCGGAATTCAAATGCCTACCCTATTATCTGTTGAATCCGACCCTATGTATTCTGCAAAACAGTGATTGTGTTTTTGACCTTGCGTTACCAAATAAAAGGTAACTCCTTGTTGGAAACCATGATTCGTACGAAACTTGTTTTAACAGAAAAAAAATTGATATATCTTTCAAAACAGCTTTCTTAAGGGTACTGGAGCATAATTGATAATCTAAAGTATTTGTTCTATGTGCCATTGGAATTCTGTCAGAAATCGAGCTTCGGTCGATTTCGCGGATTCTGTTTCATTCCTTTGGAAATTGAATTCAACTAATCTTCTTATTTGAATTGAGCTAAATATGATTGCTTGGAGTCCTGGTATACCCTTGCTTTCATTTCATTCTAAATCTGAATACATTGGTGAGAAAATTGTTGCTTGCATCGTATTGTCTCGTAAAGGCACATGTACGTTTTGTTGTTCCGCGTGTGCTTCCGATATATGCTACTTATTGATCAAACTGCCCTCTTGTACTCTGGTGTTTGTGGGATTTATGTGGACCTTTGCCAGAAATGGTAAAGGGTATGTGGACCTTTGCCAGAAATGGTAAAGGGTATGTGTTTAGAGCCTGCGATGCTCTGCCGGCCCCCGCTGGCTTCACCTAGACGTGGGTGGATGGAGCTCCCAGACGTGGGAGACTTCTGTATGGTGGTCATTCAGAAATGGATGAATCACATTCTGACTGTGGTCCCACTACACCTTCTGTATGTTTGATATGATATCCAGAGCTTTGGTTATGTGTTTCTGTTCATGCTTTGGATAAGAATGATATGAATGCAACGTCAAAGACGACGTTTGAGCTTTTGTTCGGTATTTGTTATTGATATGCTTCGAATTGGTTCATACATTGTTGATATACTTCGAAATGTTCCATACGTCATTGATATGCTCCGAGACATTCCATATGCCATTGATAAGCTCCGATTTTGTTTCATTTGTCATTGATATGCTCCAATGACTCTATACCCCTTCTGTTATGAACCAATTATGTATGATTGAAATGACAATTGTGATTCTGCACCTAATGATATTACGTCTATGAATTCGTATGTTCTGCCTTGCATTTTGAAACTTTATCTCTTTGGAAATTATCCTCTTTTGACATGGATATGTTAGTCACTTGCTGAGCTCTTTATGCTCACCCCGTTGTTGTATAAATTTTTCAGGATAGCGTATCGCTAGCTTAAATGTTAAGATGGGGCCGAGGCAGTAGAGAGTTAGAAGATTTTGGGTAGATCTTTATTAGCATATATGTACTTGTTGTGAGAGGCACTCTGTATCTAATCAAATGTTGACGATGAAACCAAACTTGTGGATTTTGTGCATGTTAAAGGATCTCTCATGTTTAGGATTTTGGAAAGTTAAGTTAAATTTGTGTAATGACATGTCTTATGGAAAACGTTAGTTTGGTGACGGCTTAGATTTCCCCACTTGTGAATTTATACTAGGGTTATTATTTTGATGAGAGGAGTTCAGATCGTATGAAATTTCGAGTGATGCGTGGTATGTTTATGAACTGCACAGGGTTTATAAATTGTAGACTATAGAGGTGAAATTTTGTTCTGTATGTTTTCTTAGTGACCTCAAATGTGTGTTTGGATCCTGGATTGATTTGTTTTCTTGAGTTTTAAATATTATGGATATTTTTGAGGGAGCGTGACATGGGGTCGCAATAGCGATTCCGACTTCGTTCGAGAAATTTAGAGGGTTTCGGCGCACGCTTGTCGTGTCCGGTGCGCGGTCGGCCTCGTGGGCATCGGAGAGATCCGAGAATGGCGATTCCGAGATCGTTCGAGGGTTTCGGGGCGCGAGAGGGTCCCCGGTCGTCGGTACGCCATCCGTGACGTGCACAAAGGCGAGGGACGACGCACACAAAACGAGTAGCGATCATACTAGCACTAAAGCACCGGATCCCATCAGAACTTCGAAGTCAAGCGTGCTTGGGCGAGAGTAGTACTAGGATGGGTGACCCCTTGGGAAGTCCTCGTGTTGCACTCCTTTTTGTGCCCTGAGTGACCAAAACCACTCCCGTCAACCTCCGAGGCGACAGTTTTGGGCCTCGAAATTTGCCGTGACCGCTAAGCAGTCAGTCTCATGGGGCTCCAAGAGAGCTTTCTGGAATGGGGACGCAATAGCTATTCCGAGTTCATTCGAGAAAGTTTAGAGTGTTTCGGCGCACGCTTGTCGTGTCCGGTGCGCGGTCGGCCTCGTGGGCATCGGAGAGATCCGCGAATGGTGATTCCGAGATCGTTCGAGTGTTTCGGGGTGCGCGAGGGTCCTCGGTCGTCGGTACGCCATCCGTGACGTGCATAAAGGCCAGGGACGACGCACACAAAACGAGTGCGATCATACCAGCACTAAAGCACAGGATCCTATCAGAACTCGGAAGTTAAGTGTGCTTGGGCGAGAGTAGTACTAGGATGGGTGACCCCCTTGGGAAGTCCTCGTGTTGCACTCCTTTTTGTGCCCCGAGCGACCAAAACCTCTCCCATCGACCTCCGAGGCGATGGTTTTGGGCCTCGAAATTTGCCATGACCGCTACGCAGTTAGTCTCGTGGGGCACCAAGGGAGCTTTCCGGAATGGGGTTGCAATAGCGATTCCGAGTACGTTCGAGAAAGTTCAGAGTGTTTGGGCGCACACATGTCGTGTCCAATGCGCGGTCGGCCTCGTGGGCATCGGAGTGATCCAAGAATGGCGATTCCGAGATCGTTCGAGGGTTTCGGGGCGCGCAAGGGTCCCCAGTAGTCGAGACGCTATCCGTGACGTGCACAAAGGCGAGGGACGACGCACACAAAACGAGTGCGATCATACCAGCACTAAAGCACCGGTTCCCATCAGAACACCGAAGTCAAGCGTGCTTGGGCGAGAGTAGTACTAGGATGGGTGACCCCCTGGGAAGTCCTCGTGTTGCACTCTTTTTTGTGCCCCAAGCGACAAAAACCTCTCCCGTCGACCTCCGACGCGATGGTTTTGGGTCTCAAAATTTGCCGTGACCACTACGCAGTCGGTCTCATGGGGCTCTCGAGAGAGCTTTATGGAATTGGGTCGCAATAGCGATTCCGAGTTCGCTCGAGAAAGTTCAGAGGTTTCGTGCACGCTTTGTCGTGTCCGGTCGCGTGGTCGGCCTCGTGGGCATCGGAGAGATCCGAAATGGCGATTCGAGATCGCTTCGAGGGTTTCGGTATGCGAGGGGGTCCCCGGTCGTCGATGACGCCATCCGTGACATGCACAAAGGCGAGGGGCACGACGACACAAAATGAGTACGATCATACTAGCACTAAAAGCACCGGATCCCATCGAAACTTCGAAGTCAAGCGTGCTTGGGCGAGAGTAGTACTAGGATGGGTGACCCCTTTGGGAGTCCTCGTGTTGCACTCCTTTTTGTGCCCCGAGTGACCAAAACCTCTCCGTCAACCTCCGAGGCGACGGTTTTGGGCCACGAATTTGCCGTGACCGCTAAGGGTCGGTCCTCATGGGGCTCCAAGAGAGCTTTCTGGAATGGGGGCGCAATAGCTATTCCGAAGTTCGTTCGAAAAGTTCAGAGTGTTTCGCGCGACGCTAGTCGTGTCCCGGTCTTGCCGGTCGGCCTCGTGGTCATGGGAGAGATCCGCGAATGGTGATTCCGAGATCGCTCGAGTGTTTGGGGTGCACGAGGGTCCTCGGTCGCCGGTGACGCCATCCATGACGCGTGCACAAAGGCGAGGGACGACGCACACAAAACGAAAAGCGATCATACCAGCACTAAAGCACGATCCCATCGAACACGGAAGTTAAGCGTGCTTGGGCGAGAGTAGTACTAGGATGGGTGACCCCTTTGGGAAGTCCTCGTGTTGCACTCCTTTTTGTGCCCCGAAATTACCAAAACCTCTCCCGTCGACCTCCGAGGCGATGGTTTTGGGCCTCGAATTTGCCATGACCGCCACGCCAAAGTCAGTCTCGTGGGGCTCGAGAGAGCTTTCCGAATGGGGTTGCAATAGCGATTCCGAGTACGTTCGAGAAAGTTCAGAGTGTTTGGGCGCACGCATGTCGTGTCCAATGCGCGGTCGGCCTCGTGGGCATCGGAGTGATCCAAGAATGGTGATTCCATGATCGTTCGAGGGTTTCAGGGCGCGCAAGGGTCCCCAGTAGTCGAGACGCTATCCGTGACGTGCACAAAGGCGAGGGACGACGCACACAAAACGAGTGCGATCCTACCAGCACTAAAGCACCGGATCCCATCAGAACACCGAAGTCAAGCGTGCTTGGGCGAGAGTAGTACTAGGATGGGTGACTTTCACGCCCCTCAAAAATATCGACAATATTTAAAATTTTCATCATAACTAACCCAGGATTCAAGCACACATTTGAGGTCACTAAGAAAACATTCAGATCAAAATTTCACCTCTATAGTCTACAAATTCATAACCCATTCATAAACATACCACACATCACTCGATAATTCATACAATTAGAACTCAACTCATCAAAATAATAACCACAATATAAATTCACAAATGGGGAAGTCTATGCAGTCACCAAACCAACGATTACCATAAGATCATATCATTACACGAATTTAACTTAACATTCCAAAATCCTATACATGAGGGATCCTTTATCTTACACAAAATCCACAGGTTTAGATTCATCGTCACATTTCATAAGATGCAGAGTATCTTATACAACAAATACACATATGCTAACAAGGTTCTGCCCAAAATCTTCTAAACTTTCCACCGCCTCAGTCCAATCTTAACATTTAAGCAAGCAATATGCTATCCTGAAAAATTTAACAACAAACAGGGTGAGCATAACGAGCTCAACAAGTGACTAACATATCCATATCAAAATAGTACAACTTCCAAAGAGATACAGTTCCAAAATACAAGGCAGAATATAATGATTTTTGTAGACATAATATCATTAAGAGCAGAAACACAATTGTCCTTTCAATCTTACATATTTGGTTCTGACAGATTGGGGCATAGAGTAATTGGAGCATATCAAGAACAAAGGTAACATATCGGAGACTTATCAATGGCATATAAAATGTTCCAAGCATATCAACGGCATATGGAACATTTCGAAGCAAAATAATCAGTGAATGAAGCATTTTAGAGCATATCAAAAACAAATATCGTACAGAAGCTCAAACGTCGTCCTTGGCGTTGCAATCATATCATTCTTATCCAGAGCATGAACAAAACAACTCACCAAAACTCGGATGTCAAATCAAACATATAGAAGGTGTGGTGGGATCTCGGTCGAGAATGTGATTCATCCATTTCTGAATGACCACTGACAAAAGTCTCCCCACGTCTGGGAGATCCCTCCACCCACGCCTAGGTGAAGTCGAGGGGGCGGCAGAGCATCGCGAGCTCTAAGCACATACCCTTTACCATTACATCGGCAAAGGTCCGAAATATCCCACGGGCGGGACCCCCACAGAGCGGGTAATAAGCGCGCATCCCACAGAGGGGGACCCCACGAGCGGGTAATAAGCGCATACCCTTTACCATTTCTGGCAAAGGTCCAGACAATCCCACACACCAGAGTATAAGAGGGCAGTTTTAACAATAAGTAGCATATATCGGAAGCACACGCGGAACAACAAACGTGCATGTGCCTTTTCGAGACAATACGAAACAAAGAACAAATCTCTCACAAATGAATTCAGATTTGGAATGAAATAAAAACAAGAGTGTACAGGGATTTCCAAGCAATCATATTTAGCTCAAATCCAATAAGAGGGTTAAACGAATTCAAATATCCAAAGGAACGGAGCAGAATATGCGAAATCGACCAAAGCTCGATTTCGGACAGAATTCCAGTGGCACATCAAACAAATACTTCAGAATATCAATTATGCTCCAATACCCATAAGAAAACTATGGTTGAACCATATATCAATCTATATTCTGATGGAACAAATTTCATATGAAACAGGGTTCCCAACGCAGAGTTACCTTTGATTTGGTAACACAAGGTCAAAAACACAATCACTGTTTTGCAGAATTTATAGGGTCGGTTTCAACAGACAATAGGGTAGGCAATTGAAAGCCAAAATTTTCAAAATATAAGTCAAAAGAAATATTTTCAAGTTTAGTTTCAAATAAAATCAGTTTGGTACAATTCAGAATTTTCAACAGGGAGTTATAGGCATTTTAGTATCGACAGGTCAGAAATCTTGAACCCTGTTTTACAGCGTCTATAGGCTCAATTGAATCAGATGTTTGGGTAAGTATTCGGTGTCCAAAATCTACAAAATCATTGTCAACAGGAAGATATAAGAGTCTAATTTTCAAGCAAAATAGTTCCTGCCCGAATTCATATTTTGTACTAAAACTTATAGCTGAAAAAGTGTATAGGGGTCAGTTTACTGAAATGAAAACTTCAAAATACATGGTTCTATGTCCAAATAGAGACATATCAGTTTCTAAATAGAAATCCTTCAATTTATTTTGATTCAACATAAAAACAGAGCCTAAAAATTCTGTAGGATGGGGTTAGAACACTTGCCTTTGAGAATTTTAGCCCTAAATGAGAAGAATTGAGCAAGAAACCTTAAAGCCCCAATTTCTTCTTCCTCTTCTTCTTCTTCTTCTTCTTCTTCTTCTTCTTCTTCTTCTTCTTCTTCTTCTTCTTCTTCTTCTTTCTTTCTTTCTTTCCCAGATCAACCACGCAGCTGCCTTCTCTGCACATTTTACAGTTTAGTCCTTGTATTTATCATATTTACGATTAGGTCCTCAGGGTTTACATATAGGTCCTCAGATTTTTGTTTTAACAAATCCTCCAACTCTTATGAATATGTTCTCAGATTCATACTTTGACTTTTTATCAAATTTAAAATAGATACATACATTACAACTAGAAACTTATACGAAAATTCAGAAATGAGGGATGTTACACTCTCCCCCCCTTAAAAGAAAAATTTAGTCCTCTAAATTTATCGTACCTCTATCAATGAAAAGATAGGGGTACACCTTTGTCATTTCCTCCTCTAGCTCCCAAGTTGTTTCCTCTCCAGAATGATGTCTCCAAATTACTTGAACCAATGGGATGACCCGATTCCTTAGGACTTTTTCTTTCTTGTCCACAATCTGAATAGGCTCTTCCACATAAGATAAATCTTTATCGATCTCCACCAGCTCATACTTAATGATGTGAGAAGGGTCATATATGTATTTCCTAATCATCGAGACATGAAATATATCATGAACATGACATAATGCTGGTGGCAAGGCAATCCTGTAAGCGACAGAACCAACCCTCTCAAGACCTCAAAAGGTCCAATAAATCTTAGGGCTTAACTTTCCTTTCTTCCCAAACCTAATAATGCCTTTGGAACGGGAGACTTTCAAGAATACAAAATCTCCGATTTCAAACTCAATATCTCGTCTTCTATTGTCGGCATAACTCTTTTGACGACTCTGAGCAGTTTTTAACCTTTCCCTTATAACTTGAATTTTCTCGGAAGTTTCTTGTACCTTATCCGGTGCTAACAACTTTTCATCACCAACTTCTTCCCAACATATAGTTGTTATGCACTTTAAGCCCATATAAAGCTTCATAAGGAGCCATCTGAATACTTGAATGATAACTATTATTATAAGTGAACTCAACAAGTGAAATATCCTTATCCCATTCGCCTTTCCAATCCATAACATAGGCTCTAAGCAAATCCTCAAGCGTTTGAATTGTTCTTTTCGTGACCATCGGTCGAGGATGATATCTTGATACTAAACTTAACTTTAGTGCCCATAGATTCCTGTAATCTTCTCCACCTCTAGAGAGAAATCTGAGTCTCTATCGAGATGATCTCCTTTGGAATACCATGAAGTCTTACTATTTCACCGACATATAAATCTGCAAGTCTATCAAGCGAATAAGTCATATTAATCGGTAGGAAATGTGCAGATTTTGTTAACCTATCAATGATAACCCAAATAGCATCATGCTTTTTTTAGAGGTTCTGGGTAGTCCTGAAACAAAATCCATAGTAATGCATTCCCATTTCCATACAGAATATCTAAAGGTTGTAACAACCCTCCGTGTCTTTGGTGTTCTACTTTGATTTGTTTGACAAGTCAAACATTTTGAAACATACATTGCAATTTCCTTCTTCATGCCTTCCCACCAATAATGACTTTGAAGATCTCTATACATCTTAGTGCTCCCAGGATGTATGGTGTACTTTGAAGTATAACTTTCCTTCGAGATTTGATTCTTAATATCTGGTTCATTTGGTACACATACCCTCTCCCAAATCTCAATAGGCCATCCTTTGAAACTTGAAATTGTGGCTTCAATTCCTTTTCTACTTCACTCCTCAAGTGGATTAAATGTGGATCTCGTAATTGTCCTTCCTTAATTTGTTGAATAAGATCGAATGCACTTGAATGGAGGCCATCAATATCATCGAGTCTTGCTCTTTCCTCAAAGCTTTCAAATCAAAATTTTCTTCTAATAACTTCCATTGCTTCACAACCTGGACTAGCCATAAAACTTGTAGATTTCCTACTAAGTGCATCATTTACAACATTGGCTTTGCGGGGTGATAACGGATGGCACAATCATAATCCTTCAAAGTTCTATCCATCTTAAGCTGCCTCATGTTTAACTCTTTTCTGAGTGAAAATGTATTTTCAACTCTTGTGATCAGTGAAGATTTCAAACTGTCGACCATACAAATAATGTCTCCAAATCTTTAGAGCAAAAATAATTACTGCTAATTCCAAATCATGAGTTGGATAATTCAATTCATAACCTTTAAGTTGCCTAGAAGCATAAGCAATTACTCTCCCTTCCTGCATCAAAACACATCCTAGGCCTTTTCTTGAAGCATCGATTATAAACTACAAATCCCTCACTACCACTTGGAATAGTGAGAATAGGGGCACTAGTCAATCTTCTTTTAACTCTTGAAAACTTTGCTCACAATCATCACCCCATACAAATTTTATATTCTTTTTAGTGAGGTTGGTGAGAGGTTGAGTGATTCGAAAAATCCCTCCACAAATCTCCCGTAATAACCTGCCATGCCCAAAAAGCTTCAAACTTCTTTACATTTGTTGGTACTTCCCATTCAACTACACTTCTATTTTCCTTGGATCAACAGATATACCCTTCCCTGAAATCACATGGCCTAAAAAAGCAACTTCATTCAACCAAAATTCACATTTGCTTGAACTTAGCATACAACTTCTTTTCTCTTAGTATGGACAACACATCTCTCAAGTGTTCCTCATGCTCTGATTACTCTTTGAATACACCAATATGTCATCAATAAATACAATTACACAGATATCTAAGAGCGGTTGAAATATCCTATTCATTAGTTCCATAAAAAGCTGCAGGGGCATTTGTCAAACCGAAAGGCATCACCAAGAATTCATAATGACCATATCGAGTTAAAAAAGTTTTTTTGAAATATCCTCCTCCTTGATCTTCAACTGATAGTAACTCGACCTCGGTCAATCTTAGAGAATACTTGTGCACCCTGCAGTTGATCAAACAAATCATCAATTCTAGGTAGGGGATACTTATTTTTTGATGGTCACCGATTCAATTGTCTATAATCAATACAAAGCCTCAATGTTCCATCCTTCTTCTTCACTAATAGTTCCTGAGCACCCCATGGGGATACACTTTGTCGTATGAAACCCTTATCTAATAATTCTTGTATTTGCTTCTTTAATTCCTCTAGCTTTCGGCGGTGCCATTCTCAGAGGGAGGCTTAGATATTGGGGTTGTCTTTTGGAGACCGATCAATAGCAAATTCACCCTCTCTATCTAGAGGTAAACCGGGCAAGTCATCCGGGAATACATCGGGAATTCTTTGACCACTACAATTTCGTCTAGGTGGGTTTCCTGATTTGAATGCTCCTTTACACACACCATATAACAAAAAACAACCTTTCTGCATAAGACGATAAACTTGAAGTGTCGATATCAAGCAAGGAGGCAAATCATGCCTAATGCCCTCAAAGAAAAATATAGGCGATCTGGTATGCAGAAAGTAATTATTTTTTTGTAACAATCAATACTAGCATGATGAGAAGATAACCAATCCATGCCAAGTATAATATCAAAGCCCTGGATCTCTAGGAGAATCAAATCAGCAACGAGTTCGTGGTCCCCAATAGAGATCAAACAAGATGGGTAGACCAAGTTTGTTGCCAATGAATCTCCAACAGCAGTTGTTACATATAACATATAATCCAGGGGTTTAGGTAGAATATCCAAGTGACAAGCAAAGTATTGTGAAACAAACGATAAGTTGGAGCCGGGATCAAACAAAACTTTTGCATTTCTTTTAGAAACATGAAGAATACCTTCCACCACTGATTTAGAAGCTTTAGAATCTTGTTCAGTGATAGCATACACTCTAGCATGGGCTGAGGGTCCAGGAGACAGTGGCTCTTTCTTCTTCCTCAAAGGGCAATCTTTTATTTGATGATCTAACTTTCTACAAGCAAAATAGGCTCCAGTCACCCGAAAACACAAACATGTTTCATAACTTAACTTGCAATTCATATATGATTGAGTCTTTTGCGATGACTTTCCTTTTCAAATCCAAATGTCTTGACACTCTTGTTATTACTTTCTGATTCATTTCCAATCATATTTTTATTGGTAATCATGTCCTTATCATTCGTAACACTGATCTCCAAAAATAATTTTCTTTGTTGCCATTAATGATCAGCCTCTACTTCCAATATAAGGTGGCAAAATAATTCTTTCGATCATTAGAACAATTTTGTACATCAAATATCTTCTCTGTTTGCATCATCCGTTTTTCTACCACCAATGAAATTTGGTTCACCATGTTTTAATCGCTACTCTGATTTTGTATCCTCGATCAACCCTTTCATCCCCTTAATTAATCGAAAACAAATGAAATTGGAGGACCATAAGTCCTCATCATCCTAGATTCCCAAAATGCATTAAAGAAAATTTTCATCAATCATTATCACTGGACCTCAATATATTTTGCGTCAACATATCAAATATTTCATGATCCTCAAACAATGCTTCATACCACCTCCTGTCACCCCTCAAAAAAATATCGACAATATTTAAAATTTTCATCATAACTAACCTAGGATCCAAGCACACATTTGAGGTCACTAAGAAAACATTCAGATCAAAATTTCACCTCTATAGTCTACAAATTCATAACCCATTCATAAACATACCACACATCATTCGATAATTCCTACAATCAGAACTCAACTCATCAAAATAATAACCACAATATAAATTCACAAATGGGGAAGTCTATGCAGTCACCAAACCAACGATTACCATAAGATCATATCATTACACGAATTTAACTTAACATTCCAAAATCCTATACATGAGGGATCCTTCATCTTACACAAAATCCACAGGTTTAGATTCATCGTCACATTTCATAAGATGCAGAGTATCTTATACAACAAATACACATATGCTAACAAGGATCTGCCCAAAATCTTCTAAACTTTCCACCGCCTCATTTAATCTTAACATTTAAGCAAGCAATATGCTATCCTCAAAATTTATCAACAAGCGGGGTGAGCATAACGAGCTCGACAAGTGACTAACATATCCATATCAAAATAGTACAACTTCCAAAGAGATACAGTTCCAAAATACAAGGCAAAAATATGATTTTGTAGACATAATATCATTAAGAGCAGAAACATAATTGTCCTTTCAATCTTACATATTTGGTTCCCCATGATGGGGGGCATAGAGTAATTGGAGCATATCAAGAAACAAAGGTAACATATCGAGCTTATCAATGGCATATAAAATGTTCAAAGCATATCAACGGCATATGGAACATTTGAAGCAAAATAATCGATGAATGAAGCATTTTAGAGCATATCAAAAACAAATATCGTCTGAGAAGCTCAAACGTCGTCCTTGGCGTTGCAATCATATCATTGTTATCCAGAGCATGAACAGAAACAACTCACCAAAACTCGGATGTCATATCAAACATATAGAAGGTGTGGTGGGATCTCAATCGAATGTGATTCATCCATTTCTGAATGACCACGACAAAAGTCTCCCACATCTGGGAGATCCCTCCACCCACGTCTAGGTGAAGTCGAGGCCAGCAGAGCATCGCGGGCTCTAAGCACATACCCTTTACCATTCTCGGCAAAGGTCCGAATATCCGAGGCGGGGACCCCACAGGCGGGTAATAAAAGCGCATCCCACAGAGGCGGGACCCCACGGAGCGGGTAATAAGCGCCGCGCCCTTTACCATTTCTGGCAAAGGTCCAGACAATCCCACACACCAGAGTATAAGAGGGCAGTTTTAACTATAAGTAGCATATATCGGAAGCACACGCAGAACAACAAACGTGCATGTGCCTTTTCGAGACAATACGAAACAAAGAACAAATCTCTCACAAATGAATTTAGATTTGGAATGAAATAAAAACAAGAGTGTACAGGGATTTCCAAGCAATCATATTTAGCTCAAATCCAATAAGAGGGTTAAACGAATTCAAATATCCAAAGGAACGGAGCAGAATATGCGAAATCGACCAAAGCTCGATTTTGGACAGAATTCCAGTGGCACATCAAACAAATACTTCAGAATATCAATTATGCTCCAATACCCATAAGAAAACTATGGTTGAACCATATATCAATCTATATTCTGATGGAACAAATTTCATATGAAACAGGGTTCCCAACGCAGAGTTACCTTTGATTTGGTAACACAAGGTCAAAAACACAATCACTGTTTTTCAGAATTTACAGGGTCGGATTCAACAGACAATAGGGTAGGCAATTGAAAGCCAAAATTTTCAAAATATAAGTCAAAAGAAAGATTTTCAAGTTTAGTTTCAAATAAAATCAGTTTGGTACAATTCAGAATTTTCAACAGGGAGTTATAGGCATTTTAGTATCGACAGGTCAGAAATCTTGAACCCTGTTTTACAGCGTCTATAGGCTCAATTGAATCAGATGTTTGGGTAAGTATTCGGTGTCCAAAATCTACAAAATCAGTGTCAACAGGAAGATATAAGAGTCTAATTTTCAAGCAAAATAGTTCCTGCCCGAATTCACATTTTGTACTAAAACTTATAGCTGAAACAGTGTATAGGGGTCAGTTTACTGAAATGAAAACTTCAAAATACATGGTTCTATGTCCAAATAGAGACATATCAGTTTCTAAATAGAAATCCTTCAATTTATTTTGATTCAGCATAAAAACAGAGACTAAAAATTCTGTAGGATGGGGTTAGAACACTTGCCTTTGAGAATTTTAGCCCTAAATGAGAAGAATTGAGCAAGAAACCTTAAAGCCCCAATTTCTTCTTCCTCTTCTTCTTCTTCTTCTTCTTCTTCTTCTTTCTTTCTTTCTTTCCCAGATCATCCACGCAGCTGCCTTCTCTGCTTCCTTAAGAACGAAGGCAGAGAGGCTTAAGCGGTGGAGTTTGTATTTTTGTACATTTTACAGTTTAGTCCTTGTATTTATCATATTTACGATTAGGTCCTCAGGGTTTACATATAGGTCCTCAGATTTTTGTTTTAACAAATCCTCCAAGTCTTATGAATATGTTCTCAGATTCATACTTTGACTTTTTATCAAATTTAAAATAGATACATACATTACAACTAGAAACTTATACGAAAATTCAGAAATGAGGGATGTTACAGAGACCTCCTGGGAAGTCCTCGTGTTGCACTCTTTTTTGTGCCCCAAGCAACAAAAACCTCTCCCGTCAACCTCCGAGGCGATGGTTTTGGGTCTCAAAATTTGCCGTGACCGCTATGCAGTCAGTCTCATGGGGCTCCAAGAGAGCTTTACGGAATTGGGTTGCAATAGCGATTCCGAGTTCGTTCGAGAAAGTTCAGAGGGTTTCGGCGCACGCTTGTCGTGTCCGGTGCGTGGTCGGCCTCGTGGGCATCGGAGAGATCCGAGAATGGCGATTCCGAGATCGTTCGAGGGTTTCGGGGCGCGAGAGGGTCCCCGGTCGTCGGTACGCCATCTGTGACGTGCACCTGGCGAGGGCGACGCACACAAAACGAAAAGCGATCATACTAGCACTAAAGCACCGGATCCCATCGAACTTCGAAGTCAAAGCGTGCTTGGGCGAGAGTAGTACTAGGATGGGTGACCCCATGGGAAGTCCTCGTGTTGCACTCCTTTTTTGTGCCCCGAGTGACCAAAACCTCTCCGTCAACCTCCGGCGATGGTTTTGGGCCTCGAAATTTTGCGTGACTAAGCGAAGGTCTCTCATGGGGCTCAGAGAGCTTTCCGAATGGGGTCGCAATAGCGATTCGAGTTCATTCGAAAAGTTCAGAGTGTTTGGGAGCACGCTTGTCCCGTCGGTCGGCGGTCGACCTCGTGGGCATCGGAGAGATCCGCGAATGGCGATTCGAGATCGTTCGAGTGTTTTGGGGTCTTGAGAGTCCCGGTCGTCGATGCGCCATCCGTGGCGTGCACAAATGCGAGGGGCGACACACAAAGCGAAAGTGCGATCATACCAGCACTAAAAGCACGGGATCCCATCAGAACTTCGGAAGTTAAGCGTGCTTGGGCGAGAGTAGTACTAGGATGGGTGACCCCTTGGGAAGTCCTCGTGTTGCACTCCTTTTTGTGCCCCGGTGACCAAAACCTCTCCCGTCGACCTCGGCGATGGTTTTGAGCCTCGAAATTTGCCATGACCGCTCGTGAGTCAGTCTCGTGGGGCTCCGAGAGCTTTCCGGAATGGGGTCGCAATAGCGATTCCGAAAGCACGCCGAAAAGTTCAGAGGGTTTGAAACGCGATGTCGTGGTCCAATCGCGGTCGGCCTCGGAGTGATCCGAGAATGGCGATTCCGAGATCGTTCGAGGGTTTCGGGGCGCGCAAGGGTCCCCAGTAGTCGAGACGCTATCCGTGACGTGCACAAAGGCGAGGGACGACGCACACAAAACGAGTGCGATCATACCAGCACTAAAGTATCGGATCCCATCAGAACACCGAAGTTAAGCGTGCTTGGGTGAGAGTAGTACTAGGATGGGTGACCCCCTGGGAAGTCCTCGTGTTGCACTCTTTTTTGTGCCCCGAGCGACAAAAACCTCTCCCGTCGACCTCCGAGGCGATGGTTTTGGGTCTCAAAATTTGCCGTGATCGCTACGCAGTCAGTCTCATGGGGCTCCGAGAGAGCTTTACGGAATTTGGTCGCAATAGCGATTCCGAGTTCGTTCGAGAAAGTTCAGAGGGTTTCAGCGCACGCTTCTCGTGTCCGATGCGCGGTCGGCCTCGTGGGCATCGGAGAGATCCGAGAATGGCGATTCCAAGATCGTTCGAGGGTTTCGGGGCGCGCAAGGGTCCCCGGTAGTCGAGACGCCATCCGTGATGTGCACAAAGGCGAGGGGCGACACACACAAAACGAGTGCGATCATACCAACACTAAAGCATCGGATCCCATCAAAACTCCGAAGTTAAGCGTGCTTGGGCGAGAGTAGTACAAAGATGGGTGACCCCTTAGGAAGTCCTCGTGTTGCACTCCTTTTTATGCCCCGAGCGAGACCAAAACATCTCCCGTCGACCTCCGAGGCGATGTTTTGGGCCTCGAAATTTGCCGTGACCGATACGTAGTCAGTCTCATGGGGCTCCGAGAGAGCTTTCCGGAATTGGGTCGCAATAGCGATTTCGAGTTCGTTCGAGAAAGTTCAGAGGGTTTCGGCGCACGCTTGTCGTGTCCGGTGCGCGGTCGTCCTCGTGGGCATCGGAGAGATCCGAGAATGGCGATTCCGAGATCGTTCGAGGGTGCGGGGCGCGCGAGGGTCCCCGGTCGTCGGTACGCCGTCCGTGACGTGCACAAAGGCGAGGGACGACGCACACAAAACGAGTGCGATCATACCAACACTAAAGCACCGGATCCCATTAGAACTTTGAAGTCAAGCGTACTTGGGCGAGAGTAGAACTAGGATGGGTGATCCCTTGGGAAGACCTCGTGTTGCACTCCTTTTTGTGCCCTGACTGACCAAAACCTCTCCTGTCAACCTCCGAGGCGATGGTTTTGGGCCTCGAAATTTGCCATGACCGCTAAGCAGTCAGTCTCATGGGGCTCCGAGAGAGCTTTCGGGAATGGGGTCGCAATAGCGATTCCGAGTTCGTTCCAGAAAGTTTAGAGTGTTTCGGCGCACGCTTGTCGTGTCCGGTGCGCGGTCGGCCTCGTGGGCATCGGAGAGATCCGAGAATGGCGATTCCGAGATCGTTCGAGGGTTTCGGGGCGCGCGAGGGTCCCCGGTCGTCGGTACGCCATCCGTGACGTGCACAAAAGCGTGGGACGACGCACACAAAACAAGTGCGATCATACCAGCACTAAAGCACCGGATCCCATCAGAACTCCTAATTTAAGCGTGCTTGGGCTGGAGTAGTACTCGGATGGGTGACCCCCTGGGAAGTCCTCGTGTTGAACTCCATTTTGTGCCCCGAGCGACCAAAACCTCTCCTGTCGACCTCCGAGGAGATGGTTTTGGGCCTCGAAATTTGCCGTGACTGCTATGCAGTCAGTCTCGTGGTGCTCCGAAAGAGCTTTCTAGAAAGGGGTCGCAATAGTGATTCCGAGTTCGTTCGAGAAAGTTCAGAGGGTTTTGGCGCACGCTTGTCGTGTCCGATGTGCGGTCGGCCTCGTGGACATCGGAGAGATCTGAGAATGGCGATTCCAAGATCATTTGAGGGTTTCGGGGCACGCAAGGGTCCCCGGTAGTAGAGACGCCATCCGTGACGTGCACAAAGGTGAGGGACAACGCACACAAAACGAGTGCAATCATACCAGCACTAAAGCACCGGATCCCATCATAACTCAGAAGTTAAGCGGGCTTGGGCGAGAGTAGTACTATGATGGGTGACCCCTTGGGAAGTCCTCGTGTTGCACTCTTTTTGTGCCTCGAGCGACCAAAACCTCTCCCTTCGACCTCCGAGGCGATGGTTTTGGGCCCCGAAATTTGCCATGACCGCTATGCAGTCAATCATGTGGGGCTCCGAGAGAGCTTTCCGGAATGGGGTCGCAATAGCGATTCCGAGTTCGTTCGAGAAAGTTCAGAGGGTTTCGGCGCACGCTTTTCGTGTCCAAAGCGCGGTCGGCCTCGTGGGCATCGGAGAGATCCGAGAATGGCGATTCCGAGATCGTTCGAGGGTTTTGGGGCGCGCAAGGGTCCCCAGTAGTCGAGACGCTATCTGTGACGTGCACAAAGGCGAGGGACGACGCACACAAAACGAGTGCGATCATACCAGCACTAAAGCACCGGATCCCATCAGAACACCGAAGTTAAGCGTGCCTGGGCGAGAGTAGTACTAGGATGGGTGAACCCCTGGGAAGTCCTCATGTTGCACTCTTTTTTGTGCCCTGAGCGAAAAAAACCTCTCCCGTCGACCTCCGAGGCGATGGTATTGGGCCTCGAAATTTGCCGTGACAGCTACGCAGTCAGTCTCATGGGGCTCCGAGAGAGCTTTCCGGAATTGGGTCACAATAGCGATTCCGAGTTCGTTGGAGAAAGTTCATAGGGTTTCGGTGCACGCTTGTCGTGTCCGGTGCGCGGTCGGCTTCGTGGGCATCGGATAGATCCGAGAATGGCGATTCCAAGATCGTTCAATGGTTTCGGGGCGCGAGAGGGTCCCCGGTCGTCGGTACGCCATCCGTGACGTGCACAAAGGCGAGGGACGACGCACACAAAACGAGTGCGATCATACCAGCACTAAAGCACCGGATCCCATTAGAACTTCGAAGTCAAGCGTGCTTGGGTGAGAGTAGAACTAGGATGGGTGACCCCTTGGGAAGACCTCGTGTTGCACTCCTTTTTGTGCCCTGAGTGACCAAAACCTCTCCTGTCAACCTCTGAGGCGATGGTTTTGGGCCTCGAAATTTGCCATGACCGTAAAGTAGTCAGTCTCATGGGGCTCCGAGTTAGCTTTCCGGAATGGGGTCGCAATAGTGATTCCGAGTTTGTTCGAGAAAGTTCAGAGTGTTTCGGCGCACGCTTGTCGTGTCCGGTGCGCGGTCGGCCTCGTGGGCATCGGAGAGATCCGCGAATGGCGATTCCGAGATCGTTCGAGTGTTTCGGGGTGCGCGAGGGTCCCCGGTCGTCGGTACGCCATCCGTGACTTGCACAAAGGCGAGGGACGACGCACACAAAACAAGTGCGATTATACCAGCACTAAAGCACAGGATCCCATCAGAACTCGGAAGTTAAAGCGTGCTTGGGGCGAGTAGTACTAGGATGGGGCGAACCCCCAGGAAGTCCTCGTGTTGAACTCCTTTTTTGTGCCCGGCGACCAAAACCTTTCCCGTCGACCTCCAAGGCGATGGTTTTTTGGCCTCGAAATTTGCCGTGACTATTATGCAGTCGGTCTCGTGGGGCTCGAGAGAGCTTTCCGCAATGGGGTTCATAATAGCGATTCGAAGTTCGTTCGAAAAGTTCAGAGGGTTTTGGCAAGCTTCGCTTCGTGTCCGTCTTGCGCGGTCGGCCTCGTGGGCATCGGAGAGATCCGAGAATGGTGATTCGAGATCGTTCGAGGGTTTCAACCCCAAAGGTCCCCTCCAGGTCGAGACGCCATCCGTGACGTGCACAAAGGCGAGGGGCGACGCATACAAAACGAGTGCCATCATACCAACCCTAAAGCACCAGATCCCATCAGAACTCCGAAGTTAAGTGTGCTTGGGCGAGAGTAGTACTAGGATGGGTGACCCCCTGGGAAGTCCTCGTGTTGCACTCCTTTTTGTGCCCCGAGCGACCAAAACCTCTCCCGTCGACCTCCGAGGATGGCTTTGGGCCTCGAAATATGCCGTGACCGCTACATAGTTAGTCTCATGGGGCTCCGAGAGAGCTTTCCGGAATTGGGTCGCAATAGCGATTCTGTGTTCGTTCGAGAAAGTTCAGAGGGTTTCGGCGCACGCTTGTCGTTTCCGGTGTGCGGTCGGCCTCGTGGGCATCGGAGAGATCCGAGAATGGCGATTCTGAGATCGTTCGAGGGTTTCGGGGCGCGCGAGGGTCCCCGGTCGTCGGTACGCCGTCTGTGACGTGCACAAAGGCGAGGGACGACGCACACAAAACGAGTGCGATCATACCAGCACTAAAGCACCGGATCCCATTAGAACTTCGAAGTCAAGCGAACTTGGGCGAGAGTAGAACTAGTATGGGTGACTGTCACGACCCGGGTCTGATGAGCTAACTGTCCAATAACTCCATTTTGGTCCTTGCAACCATGGACCAAGATGCTTAAGCGGGAGGTAATGTAGTACACTCATCAGGCCCTTATAAGCTAATCATACACATTCCCCACTTCCGATGTGGGACTAATGGGATGTTACATTATCCCCAACTCAATTAGCTTGACGTCCTCGTCAAGGCCAGATATAACCCGATCGAACCCTAGCATAGTGCATGTGAGGTTTAATCTCAATGGTGGCTCCACGCCGTGATGAGTTCTCGACTCCATCCACGGGTAGCCCTTTCCTACTCGAGCCCTCTCACCCTGCCCCAAATGCTAGGTCGGCTCTGATACCAAATGTCACGACCGTCTGATGAGCTAACTGTCCAATAACTCCATTTTGGTCCTTGCAACCACGGACCAAAATGCTTAAGCGGGAGGTAACGTAGTACACTCATCAGGCCCTTATAAGCTAATCATACACATTCCCCACTTCCGATGTGGGACTAATGGGATGTTACATTATCCCCAACTCAATTAGCTTGACGTCCTCGTCAAGGCCAGACATAACCCAGATCGAACCCTAGCATAGTGCATGTGAGGTTTAACTCAAAGGTGGCTCCACGCCGTGATGAGTTCTCTGACTCCATCCACGGGTAGCCCTTTCCTACTGAGCCCTCTCACCCCCCCAAATGCTAGGTCGGCTCGATACCAAATGTCACGACCGGATGCGATGAGCGCACTGGCCAATAACTCCATTTTGGTCCTTTCAATCTTACATAGTTGGTTCCCAGACAGTTGGGGCATAGAGTAATTGGAGCATATCAAGAACAAAGGTAACATATCGAACTTATCAATGGCATATAAAATGTTCCAAGCATATCAACGGCATATGGAACATTTGAAGCAAAATCATCGATGAATGGCGCATTTGAGCATATCAAAAACAAATATCGTCATGTGAAGCTCAAACGTCGTCCTTGCCATTGCAATCATATCATTCTTATCCAGAGCATGAACAAAAACAACTCACCAAAACTCTGGATGTCATATCAAACATATAGAAGGTGTGGTGGGATCTCGGTTAGAATGTGATTCATCCATTTCGAATGACCACGACAAAAAGTCTCCCCACGTCCGGGAGATCCCTCCACCCACGTCTAGGTGAAGTCGGAGAGGCGGCAGAGCATCGCGGGATCTAAGCACATACCCTTTACCATTTCGGCAAAGGTCGAGAATATCCCACGGGCGGGACCCCACAGAAGCGGGTAATAAATCGCATCCCACAGAGCGGGACCCCGCGGAGGGTAATAAAGCGCATACCCTTTTTACCATTTCTGGCAAAGGTCTAGACAATCCCACACACCAGAGTACAAGAGGGCAGTTTTAACAATACGTAGCATATATCGGAAGCACACGCGGAACAACAAACGGTGCATGTGCCTTTTTTAGACAATCTGAAAAAAAAGAACAAATCTCTCTCAAAAGGTATTCAGATTTGGAATGAAATAAAAACA
The DNA here is from genome assembly GCA_900464855.2 of Musa schizocarpa. NCBI lineage: Eukaryota > Viridiplantae > Streptophyta > Magnoliopsida > Zingiberales > Musaceae > Musa > Musa schizocarpa. The sequence continues at coordinate 30,118,543 of LS990922.1, read as the reverse complement.
AGAGTGTACAGAGATTTCCAAGCAATCATATTTAGCTCAAATCCAATAAGAAGGTTAAACGAATTCTAATATCCAAAGGAACGGAGCAGAATATGCGAAATCGACCAAAGTTCGATTTCAGACAGAATTCCAGTGGCACATCAAACAAATACTTCAGAATATCAATTATGCTCCAATACCCATAATAAAACTATGGTCGAACCATATATAAATTTATATTCTGATGGAACAAATCTCATATGAAACAGGGTTCCCAACGCGGAGTTACCTTTGATTTGGTAACACAAGGTCAAAAACACAATCACTGTTTTTGCAGAATTTATAGGGTCGGATTCAACAGACAATAGGGTAGGCAATTGAAATCCAAAATTTTTAAACTATAATTCAAAAAGAAATATTTTCAAGTGTAGTTTCAAATAAAATCAGTTTGGTACAATTCAGAATTTTCAACAGGGAGTTATAGGCATTTTAGTATCGATAGGTCAGAAATCTTGAACCCTGTTTTACAGCATCTATAGGCTCAATTGAATCAGATGTTTGGGTAAGTATTCGGTGTCCAAAATCTACAAAATCAGTGTCAAAAGGAAGAAATAAGAGTCTACTTTCAAACAAAATAATTCGTGCCCGAATTCACATTTTGTACTAAAACTTATAGCTGAAACAGTGTATAGGGGTTAGTTTACCAAAAAGAAAACTTCAAAATCCATGGTTCTATGTCCAAATAGAGACATATCAGTTTCTAAATAGAAATCCTTCAATTTATTTTGATTCAACATAAAAACAGAGACTAAAAATTCTTTAGGATGGGGTTAGAACACTTGCCTTTGAGAATTTCGACCCGAAGTGAAAAGATTAAAGCAAGAACCCTAAAAACCCCAATTTTTTTTTCTTCTTCTTCTTCTTCTTCTTCTTCTTCTTCTTCTTCTTCTTCTTCTTCTTCTTCCTTTCTTTCTTTCTTTGATCACCCACGAGCTGCCTTCTCTGCTTCCTTAAGAACGAAGGCAGAGAGGAATAAACGGTGAAGTTTGTATTTTTGTACATTTTACAGTTTAGTCCTTGGATTTATCATATTCACGATTAAGTCCTTAGGGTTTACATATAGGTCCTCAGATTCTTTCTTTTAACAAATCCTCCAACTCTTATGAATAAGTTCTCAGATTCATACTTTGACTTTTTATCAAATTTTAAAATAGATACATACATTACAACTAGAAACTTATACGAAAATTCGGAAATGAGGGGTGTTACACTAATTGAGTTGGGGATAATGTAACATCACATTAGTCCCACATTGGAAGTGGGGAATGTGTATGATTAGCTTATAAGGGCCTGATGAGTGTACTACGTTACCTCCCGCTTAAGCATTTTGGTCCGTGGTTGCAAGGACCAAAATGGAGTTATTGGACAGTTAGCTCATCAGACCCGGGTCGTGACATTTGGTATCAGAGCCGACCTAGCATTTGGGCAGGGTGAGAGGGCTCGAGTAGGAAAGGGCTACCTGTGGATGGAGTCAGAGAACTCATCACGGCGTGGAGCCACCATTGAGTTAAACCTCACATGCACTATGCTAGGGTTCGATCTGGGTTATGTCTGGCCTTGACGAGGACGTCAAGCTAATTGAGTTGGGGATAATGTAACATCCCATTAGTCCCACATCGGAAGTGGGGAATGTGTGTGATTAGCTTATAAGGGGCCTGATGAGTGTACTACGTTACCTCCAGCTTAAGCATTTTGGTCCGGTGGTTGTAAGACCAAAATGGAGTTATTGACGATTAGCTCATCGGACCGGGTCATGACATTTGGTATCGAGCCGACCTAGCATTTGGGGCGGTGGTGAGGGCTCGAGTAAGAAAAAGGCTACCCGTGGATGGAGTCGAGAAACTCATCACGGCGTGGAGCCACCATTGAGTTAAACCTCACATGCACTATGCTAGGGTTGATCGGGGTTATGTGCGGCCTTGGCGAGGGCGTCCAAGCTAATTGAGTTGGGGATAATGTAACATCCCATTAGTCCCACATCGGAAGTGGGGAATGTGTATGATTAGCTTATAAGGGCCTGATGAGTGTACTACGTTACCTCTCCTTAAGCATTTTGGTCCGTGGTTGCAAGGACCAAAATGGAGTTATTGACGATTAGCTCATCGGACGGGTCACGACATTTTGGTATCGAGCCGACCTAGCATTTGGGCAGGGGTGAGGGGCTCGAGTAGGAAAAAAAACTACCCGTGGATGGAGTCGGAGAACTCATCACGGCGTGGAGCCACCATTGAGTTAAACCTCACATGCACTATGCTAGGGTTCGATCTGGGTTATGTCCGGCCTTGGCGAGGGCGTCCAAGCTAATTGAGTTGGGGATAATGTAACATCCCATTAGTCCCACATCGGAAGTGGGGAATGTGTATGATTAGCTTATAAGGGCCTGATGAGTGTACTACGTTACCTCCAGTTTAAGCATTTTGGTCCGTGGTTGCAAGGACCAAAATGGAGTTATTGGACAGTTAGCTCATCAGACCCGGGTCGTGACAGTACTAGGATGGGTGACCCCCTGGGAAGTCCTCGTGTTGCACTCCTTTTTGTGCCCCGAGCAACCAAAACATCTCCCGTCGACCTCCGAGGCGATGGTTTGGGCCTCAAAATTAATCGAGATCGCTAAGCAGTCAGTCTCGTGGGGCTCCGAGACAGCTTTCCTGAATGGGGTCGCAATAGCGATTCCGAGTTCGTTCGAGAAAGTTCAGAGGGTTTCGGCGCATGCTTGTCGTGTCCGGTGCGCGGTGGGCCTCGTGGGCATAAGAGAGATCCGAGAATGGCGATTCCGAGATCGTTAATTGGGTTTCGGTAGCGCAAAAGAGTCCCGGTCGTCGATCGCCATCCGCGGCGATGCCTGGCGAGGGCGGCGCACACAAAAACAAGTCGCGATCATACCGGCACTAAAAGCACCAGATCCCATCAGAACTCCGAAGTTAAAGCGTGCTTGGGCGAAAGTAGTACAAGGATGGGTGACCCCTTAGGGAAGTCCTCGTGTTCCACTCCTTTTTTTTGTGCCCGGCGAGACCAAAACATCTCTTGTCAACCTCCGGCGATGGTTTGGGCCTCAAAATTTGCCGAGATAAGCTCGCGATCGGTCTCGTGGGGCTCGAGAAACTTTCTGAATGGGGTCGCAATAATAGCGATTCCGAGTTCGTTCGAGAAAGTTCAGAGGGTTTCGGCGCACGCTTGTCATGTCTGATGCGCGGTGGGCCTCGTGGGCATCAGAGAGATCCGAGAATGGCGATTCCGAGATCGTTCGTGGGTTTCGGGGCGCGCAAGAGTCCCCGGTCGTCGATACGCCATCAGCGACAGGCACAAAGGCGAGGGACGACGCACACAAAACAAGTGCGATCATACCAGCACTAAAGCACCAGATCCCATTAGAACTCCGAAGTTAAGCGTGCTTGGGCGAGAGTAGTACTAGGATGGGTGACCCCTTGGGAAGTCCTCGTGTTGCACTCCTTTTTGTGCCCCGAGCAACCAAAACCTCTCCCGTCGACCTCCGAGGCGATGCTTTTGGGACTTGAAATTTGCCGTGACCACTACCCAGTCAGTCTCGTGGGGCTCCGAGAGAGCTTTCTGGAATGTGGTCGCAATAGCGATTCCGAGTTCGTTCGAGAAAGTTCATAGGGTTTCAGCGCACGCTTGTCGTGTCCGATGAGCGGTCGGCCTCGTGGGCATCAGAGAGATCCGAGAATGGCGATTCCGAGATCGTTCGTGGGTTTCGAGGCGCGTAAGGGTCCCCCGGTCGTCGATAAGCCATCCGTGACGTGCACAAAGGCGAGGGACGACGCACACAAAACAAGTGCGATCATACCAGCACTAAAGCACCGGATCCCATCAGAACTCCGAAGTTAAGCGATGCTTTTGGGCCTTGAAATTTGCCGTGACCACTATGCAGTCAGTCTCGTGGGGCTCCGAGAGAGCTTTCCGGAATGGGGTCGCAATAGCGATTCCGAGTTCGTTCGAGAAAGTTCAGAGGGTTTCGGCACACGCTTGTCGTGTCCGATGAGCGGTCGGCCTCGTGGGCATCGGAGAGATCCGAGAATGGCGATTCCGAGATCGTTCGTGGGTTTCGGGGCGCGCAAGGGTCCCCGGTCGTCGATACGCCATCGTGGCGTGCCAAAGGCGGCGGGGCGGCGAACACAAAATAAAATCGATCATACCAGCACTAAAAAGCCGGATCCCATCAGAACTCTCAAGTTAAGCATGCTTGGGCGAGAAATAGTACTAGGATGGGTGACCCCTTAGGAAGTCCTGTGTTGCACTACTTTTTTGTGCCCCGGCGACCAAAACCTCTCCGTCGACCTTGAGGTGATGGTTTTGGGCCTCTAAATTCTTTGTGATCTCTACAGTCAGTCTCGTCGTGGCTTCAGAGAACATTCTGGAATCGCGATCTGTCGCGATTCGAAAGTTCGTTCGAGAAAGTTTATCGGGTTTTGGCGCATGCTTGTCGTGTCCGGTCTTGGCGGGCCGGCCTCGTGGGCATCGTAGAGATCTGAGAATGGCGATTCGAGATCTTTCCGGGGTTTGAAGCGCAAAAGGTCCCCGGTCTTCAATCGCCATCCGTGGCGTGCACAAAGGCGAGGGCGACGCACACAAAAGCGAATCGCGATCATACCAGCACTAAAGCATGGGTCCTATTAGAACTCCAAGTTAAGCGTGCTTGGCGAGAGAGTAGTACAAGGATGTGTGACCCTTGGGAAGTCCTCGTGTTGAACTCCTTTTTTTGTGCCCCTGAGGCGACCAAAACCTCTCTGTCGACCTCGGGGGCGATGGTTTTGGGCCTCAAAATTTGCCGCGATCGCTTCTGAAGTCATTCTCGTGGGGCTACGAGAGAGCTTTCCGAATGAATTCGCAATAGCGATTCCGAGTTCGTTTGAAAAGTTCAGAGGGTTTTGGCGCTGCGCTTGTGGGTGTCCGATGCTTTCGATCGACCTCGTGGGCATCGGAGAGAACCGAGAATGGCGATTCGAAATCATTCGAGGGTTTGGGGCGCGCAAAGGGTCCCGGTGGTCGATACACCATCCGTGGCGTGCACAAGGGGAGGGGACGATGCACACAAAAAAGCGAGTGCAATCATACCAGCACTAAAGCACGGATCCCATCGAGAACTCCAAAGTTAAGCATTCTTGGGCGAGAGTAGTACTAGGATGGGTGACCCCCGTGAAAGTCCTCATGTTGCACTCCTTTTGTGGCGGCGACCAAAACCTCTCCGTCGACCTCCGAGGCAATGGTTTTGGGCCTCGAAATTTGCCGATAATCGCTCTGAGCGGTCAGTCTCGTGGGGCTCCTAGTGAGCTTTCCGAATGGGTTATAATAGCGATTCGAAGTTCGTTCGAAAAGTTCAGAGGGTTTGGCGCCGCGCTTATCGTGTCCGTCTTGTGATCGGCCTCGTGGGCATCGAAGATCCGAGAATGGCGATTCGAGATGGTTCGAGGGTTTTGAGGCGCTCAAAGGGTACCGATGCGTCGATCGCCATCCGTGGCGATGCCTGGCGAGGGCGGCGCACACAAAATAGAGTGCGATCATTCCAAAGCACTAAAGCATCGGGTCCTATCGAACTCAGAAGTTAAGCATGCTTGGGCGAGTAGTACTAGATTGGGTGACCCCACAGGAGGTCCTCGTGTTGCACTCCTTTTTTGTGCCCCGGCGACCAAAACATCTACCATCGACCTCCGGCGCGATGCTTTTGAACCTTGAAATTTGCCATGACCACTACCGGTCGGTCTGTGGGGCTCGAGAAAGCTTTCGGAATGGGTTACCGCAATAGCGATTAAGAGTTCGTTCGAAAGTTCAAGGGTTTCGGCGCCGCTTGTCGTGTCCGATGAGCGGTCGGCCTAAATGTGCATCGGAGAGATCAAAATGGCGATTCGAGATGGTTAAATTGGGTTTTTTAGGCGCAAAGGGTCCCCGATCGTCGATCATACGCCATCCGTGGCGTGCACAAAGGAGGGGCGGCGCACAAAAAAAAGTGCTATCATACCCGGCACTAAAGCTCGGATCCCATCAGAACTCGAAGTTAAAGCGATGCATTTGGGCCTTGCAATTTGCCGTGACCACTACGATTAGTCTCGTGGGGCTCAGAAACTTTCGGAATGGGGTCGCAATAGCGATTCGGAGTTCGTTCGAAAAGTTCGAAGGTTTTTTGCGCGCTTAGTGTCCAGATGGCGGTCGGCCTCGTGGGCATCGAAGAGATCCAAGAATGGCGATTCGACATCGTTCGTGGGGTTACTGGCGTGCAAGGGTCCCCGGTTGTCGTCGCCATCCGTGGCGTGCACAAGGCGAGGGCGCAGCACACAAAACGAGTCGCGATCATACCAGCACTAAAGCACCGGATCCCATCGAACTCAAAGTTAAGGTGCTTGGGTGAGAGTAGTACTAGGATGGGTGACCCCTATGAAGTCCTCGTGTTACACTCCTTCTTGTGGCCCGGCGACCAAAACCTCTCCGTCGACCTCGAGGCGATGGTTTGGGCCCTAAAAATTTGCGAGATAAAGCTAGACAGTCCGTCTCGTGGGGCTCAAGAAGCTTTCGGGAATAAATTGCCAATAGCGATTCGAGTTCGTTCGAAAAAGTTTAGGGGTTTTCGCACTGCGCTTGTGGGTCCCGATCTTGCGATTGTTTAACCTCGGGGCATCGGAGATTCGAGAATGGCGATTCCGAGATCGTTCGTGGGTTTGGAGCGGCGCAAAAGTCCCCGATGCGTCGATCGCCATCCGTGGCGTGCACAAAGGCGAGGGGCGGCGCACACAAAACAAATGCGATCATACCAGCACTAAAGCACCGGATCCCATCAGAACTCGAAGTTAAGCGTGCTTGGGCGAGAGTAGTACTAGGATTGGTGACCCCTTGGGAAGTCCTCATGTTGCACTACTTTTTTGTGCCCCGGCGACCAAAACTCTCCGTCGACCTCGAGGCGATGCTTTTGGGCCTTGAAATTTGCCGTGACCACTACGCAATCAATCTGGTGGGGCTCAGAAAGCTTTCCGTAATGGGGTCGCATAGCGATTCCGAGTTCGTTCGAAAAGTTCAGGGGTTTGCGCCACGCTTGTGGTGTCCGATCTTGCCAGTCGGCCTCGTGGGCATCGGAGAGATCCGAGAATGGCGATTCCGAGATCGTTCGTGGGTTTCGGGGCGTGCAAGGGTCCACGGTCGTCGATACGGCATCCTTGACGTGCACAAAGGCGAGGGACGACGCACACAAAACAAGTGCGATCATACCAGCACTAAAGCACCGGATCCCATCAGAACTCCGAACTTAAGCGATGCATTTGGGCCTTGAAATTTGCCATGACCACTACGCAGTCAGTCTCGTGGGGCTCCGAGAGAGCTTTCCTGAATGGGGTCGCAATAGCGATTCCGAGTTCGTTCGAGAAAGTTCAGAGGGTTTCGGCGCACGCTTGTCGTGTCCGATGAGCGGTCGGCCTCATGGGCATCGGAGATCCGAGAATGGCAATTCGAGATCGTTAGGTGGGTTTCGAAGCGCGCAGCGGTCCCCGATCGTCGATCGCCATCCGTGGCGTGCACTAAAGGCGAGGGCGGCGCTACAAAACAAGTGCGATCATACCGACACTAAAAGCACGGATCCCATGAACTCCGAAGTTAAGCGATGCTTTTGGGCCTTGAAATTTGCCGTGACCACTATGCAGTCAGTCTCGTGGGGCTCAGAAAGCTTTCCGAATGGGTCGCAATAGCGATTCGATTTCGTTCGAAAGGTTCGAAGGGTTTCGGCACACGCTTGTCGTGTCCGATGAGCGGTCGACCTCGTGGGCATCGGAGAGATCCGGATTGGCGATTCGAGATCGTTAATTGGTTTCGAGGCGCAAAGTGTCCCCGGTCGTCGATAAGCCATCCGTGGCGTGCACAAAAGCGGTGGGACGGCGCACACAAAAACAAGTGCGATCATACCGGCACTAAAGCAATCGATCCCATGAACTCTGAAGTTAAGCGATGCTTTTGGGCCTTGAAATTTGCTGTGACCACTATGCAGTCAGTCTCGTGGGGCTCGAGAGAGAGCTTTCGGAATGGGGTCGCATAGCGATTCAGTTCGTTTGAAAGTTCAGAGGTTTTAGCTGCACGCTTTGTCGTGTCCGATGAGCGGTCGACCTCGTGGGCATCGAGATCCGAAAATGGCGATTCCGAGATCGTTCGTGGGTTTTGGTAGCGCGCAGAGTCCCCGGTCGTCGATCGCCATCCGCGGCGTGCACAAAGCGAGGGGGCGGCACACAAAACAAGAATGCGATCATACCAGCACTAAAGCACCGATCCCATCGAACTCCGAAATTGCGTGCTTGGGTGAGAGTAGTACTAGGATGGGTGACCCCTGAGGAAGTCCTCGTCTTGCACTACTTTTTTTGTGCCCCGAGCAACTAAAACCTCTCCGTCGACCTCCAGGCGATGGTTTTGAGCCTCGAAATTTGTCGTGACCGCTACACAATCCGGTGGGGCTCAGGGAGAACATTCTGAATCTTGATGCAATCGCCATTCGAAGTTCGTTCGAAAGTTTCGAGGGTTTTTTACGCTAGTCGTTTATCCGTCTTATCGGCCTCCTGTGGGCATCGTGAGATCCGAAATGGCGATTCCGAGATCTTTCAGGGGTTTGAGCACGCATGGGTCCCCGATCGTCGATCATGCCATCGCATGGCGTGCGGTAAAAGGCGAGGGACAACGGACACAAAACGAGTTCGATCATACCAGCACTAAAGCATCGGGTCATATCAGAACTCCGAAGTTAATCGTGCTTGGGCAAGAGTAGTACAAGGATGTGTGACCCCTTGGGAAGTCCTCGTGTTGAACTCCTTTTTGTGCCCCGGGCGACCAAAACCTCTCCCGTCGACCTCCGAAGCGATGGTTTTGGGCCTCGAAATTTGCCTTGAACGCTACGCAGTCAGTCTCGTGGGGCTATGAGAGAGCTTTCCGGAATGGGGTCGCAATAGCTATTCCGAGTTCGTTCGAGAAAGTTCAGAGGGTTTCGGCGCACACTTGTCGTGTCCGATGCTCGGTTGGCTTCGTGGGCATCGGAGAATCCGAAATGGCGATTCGAGATCGTTCGAGGGTTTCCGCGGCGCGCAAGGGTCCCGGTGGTCGATCGCCATCGTGACGTGCACAAGAGGCGAGGGACGACAAACACAAAATGAGTGCGATCATACCCAGCACTAAAAGCACCGGATCCCATCGAACTCCAAATTTAAGTGTGCTTGGGAGAGTAGTACTAGGATGGGTGACCCCACAGGAAGTCCTCGTGTTGCACTCCTTTTTGTGGCCCGGCGACCAAAACCTCTCCTGTCGGCCTCCGAAGCGATGGTTTTGAACCTCGAAATTTGTCTTAAGACGCTTCTGTGATCGGTCTCGTGGGGCTCCTAGAGAGCTTTCGAATGGGGTCACAATAGCGATTCGGTTGGTTCGAAAAGTTCGGGAGGGTTTTCAGCGCCGCTTGTCATGTCCGTCTTGTGATCGGCCCGTGGGCATCGAAGAGATCCGAGAATGGCGATTAGAGATGGTTCGAGGGTTTCGAGGCTCGCAAAGGGTCCCGTCGTCGACACGCGCCATCCGTGACGTGCACAAAGGCGGGGGGACTGGCACACAAAACGAAAAGCGATCATACCAGCACTAAACCACGAATCCCATCAGAACTCCGAAGTTTAGCGTGCTTGGGCCATAGTAGTAATAGGATGGGTGACCCACAGGAAGTCCTCGTGTTGCACTCCTTTTTTTGTTGCCCCGGCGACAAAAACCTCTCCCCCTCGACCTCCGGGAGGCGTTGGTTTGGGCCTCAAAATTTGCCGTGATCGCTCACGCAGTTAGTCTCGTGGGGCTCTCGATAGAGCTTTCGAATGGGGGTCATAATAGTGATTAGGGAGTTCGTTCGAGAAAGTTCCGGAAGGGTTTCAGCCCATGGGTCCGTGCTCCGGTCGGCCTCGTGGGCATCGGAGAGATCCAAAATGGCGATTCGAGATCGTTCGAGGGTTTCGGCCTATGCGCTTATGCGTGTCCTATGAGCGGGTCGGCCTCGTGGGCATCGAAGAGATCCGAGAATGGCGATTCGAGATAGTTCAGTGAGTTACGAGCGCATAAGGGTCCCCTGTTCTCGATCGCCATCCAGACGCGTACAATGGCGAGGGGCGACCTTTTGCAAAGCGAGTGCGATCATACCAGCATTAAAGCAACATCCCATCAGAACTCCAAAGTTAAGGGTGCTTGGGTGAGAGTAGTACTAGGATGGGTGACCCCTGGAAGTCCTCGTGTTACACTCCTTTTTGTGGCCCGGCGACCAAAACCTCTCCCGTCGACCTCCGGCGATGGTTTTGGGCCTCAAAATTTGGCGAGATCAACTCACGCAGTCAGTCTGCGTGGGCTCCTGGGAGAGCTTTCGGAATGGGGTCACAATAGCGATTCCGTTCCCATTCGAAAGTTCAGAGGGTTTCGCGCGACGCTTGTCGTGTCCGATCTTGCGATGGCCTCGTGGGCAGCGGAGAGATCCGAGAATGGCGATTCGAGATCGTTCGTGGGTTCGGGCGCGCAAAGTCCCCGGTCGTCGATCGCCATCCGTGATGTGCACAAAGGCGAGGGACGGCGACACAAAACAAGTCGCGATCATACCAGCACTAAAGCACCAGATCCCATCGAACTCCGAAGTTAGCGTGCTTGGGCGAGAGTAGTACTAGGATTGGTGACCTTGGGAAGTCCTCGTGTTGCACTACTTTTTTTGCCCCGGCGACCAAAAAAACTCTCGTCTACCTCCGAGGCGATGCTTTTGGGCCTTGAAATTTGCTGTGACCACTACGCAGTCAGTCTCGTGGGGTTCGAAAAAGCTTTCGAATAAATTCCACAATAGCCCGAATCTGTTCGAGAAAGTTCAGAGGGTTTCGGCGCACGCTTGTCGTGTCCGATGCGCGGTCGGCCTCGTGGGCATCGGAGAGATCCGAGAATGGCGATTCTGAGATCGTTCATGGGTTTCGGGGCGTGCAAGGGTCCACGGTCATCGATACGCCATCGTTGACGTGCACAAAGGCGAGGTACGACGCACACAAAACAAGTGCGATCATACCAGCACTAAAGCACCGGATCCCATCAGAACTCCAAACTTAAGCGATGCATTTGGGCGTTGAAATTTGCCATGACCACTATGCAGTCAGTCTCGTGGGGCTCCGAGAGAGCTTTCCGGAATGGGGTCGCAATAGCGATTCCGAGTTCGTTCGAGAAAGTTCAGAGGGTTTTGGCGCACGCTTGTCGTGTCCGATGAGCGGTCGGCCTCATGGGCATCGGAGAGATCTGAGAATGGTGATTCCGATGGATTCGTTGGGTTTCGGGGGCGCTAGGGTCCCGGTCGTCGAGCACGCCATCCGTGGCGCGCACAAAAGGCGAGGGACGACGACACACAAAACGAAAAGCGATCATACCAGCACTAAAGCACGGATCCCATCAGAACTCCTAAGTTAAGCATGCTTGGGCGAGTAGAACTAGGATGGGTGACCCCCTTTGGAAGTCCTCGTGTTGCACTCCTTTTGTGCCCCCCCGACAAAACCTCTCCATCGACCTCGGAGGCGATGGTTTTGGGCCTCGAAATTTGCCGTGACCTTCGCTTTAGTCAATCTCATGGGGCTCGATGAGAGCTCCGGAATGGGGGTCGCAATAGCGATTCCGAGTTCGTTCGAGAAAGTTCAGAGGGTTTCAAAAGAGACGCTTGTCGTGTCCCGATGCGCGCTGTCGACCTCGTGGGCATCGGAGAGATCGAGAATGGCGATTCCGAGATCGCTTCGATGTTTTGAAGCGCAAGGGTCCCCTGGTCGTCGATCGCCATCCGTGGCGTGCACAAAGGGCGGGAGATGCACACAAAAACGGTGTGATCATACCAGCACTAAAGCACCAGATCCCATTTGAACTCCAAAGTTAAGCGTGCTTGGGCGAGACTAGCACTAGGATGGTGACCCCCCCCTGGGAAGTCCTCGTGTTGCACTCCTTTTGTGCCCGGCGACCAAAACCTCCCGTCGACCTCCGAGGCGATGCTTTTTTGGGCCATGAAATTTGCGTGACCTCACACGCAGTCAGTCTCGGTGGGGCTCCAGAGAGCTTTTCGGAATGGGGTCGCAATAGCGATTCCGGAGTTAGTTCGAGAAAGTTCAGAGGGTTTTTTCACGTTGTCGTGTCCCCATCTTGTCGGCATCGTGGGCATCGGAGAGATCCGAGAATGGCGATTCGAGATCGTTCGAGGGGGTTTCGGGCGCAAGGGGTCCCCGGTCCTCGACACCTCATCCGCGTGCCGGCAATAAAGGAGAGGGACGACGCATTTCAAAACGAAAAGTGGCGATCATACCAGCACTAAAGCAATTAATCCCATCAGAACTCCGAAGTTTAGCGTGCTTGGGCCATAGTAGTACTAGGATGGGTGACCCACAAAGTCCTCGTGTTGCACTCCTTTTGTGTTCCAGTGAGTGACCAAAACCTCTCCCGTCGACCTCAGGCGTTGGTTTTGGGCCTCGAAATTTGCCACGATCGCTACACAATCAGTCTGTGGGGCTCAAGAGAGCTTTCCGAATGGGGGTCCAATAGCGATTCGAGTTTCGTTCGAGAAAGTTGAGAGGGTTTCGGGCACACGCTTCGCGGTCCCATGAGCGGTGGGCCTCAAGTGGGCATCGGAGAATCCGAGAATGGCGATTCGAGATCGCTTCATGAGTTTCGGGTGCGTAAAGAGTCCCCGTCGTCGATCGCCATCCGTGGACGTGCAAAGTTGAAGGCGAGGGACGGCGCACACCAAAACAAGTGCGATCATACCAGCACTAAAGCACCGGATCCCCATCAAACTCCGGGTTGCGATAGTTTAGCAAAGTAGTACTAGGATGGGTGACCCCTAGGAAGTCCTCGTGTTGCACTCCTTTTTTTGTGCCCGAAATACCAAAACCTCTCCGTCGACCTCCCAGGCGTGGTTTTGGGCCTCGAAATATGCCGACTGCCAAGTAGTTAGTTCTGCGGCTCGGAGAGCTTTCCCGAATGGGGGTCGCAATAGCCGCATTCCGAGATCGCTCGAGAAATTTCTCGAGGGTTTTAAGACGCTTTGTCGCGGTCCTGATGCGCTGGGTCGGCCGTGGGCATCGGAGAGATCCGAGAATGGCGACCGAGAATGCCTCGAGGGTTTCTGGCCGCAAGGGTCCCCGGTCGTCGAGACGCCGCCCTAGACGCGGTATAGAAGGGGATGACGACACACAAAAAAGAGTGCGATCATACCAAAGACTAAAGAACCGATCCCATCAAACTCCGGTTAAGCGCGGTTTAACAGAGTAGTACAAGGGATGGGTGACCCCTGGAAGTCCTCGTGTTGCACTCTTTTTGTGCCCTCGAAACACCAAAAACCTCTCCCGCGACCCCCGAGGCGACGGTTTTGGGCCTCGAAATTTGTCGCGGACTGCTTCGCAGTCATTCATCTCATGGGGCTCCCAGAGAGCTTTCCGAATGGGGTCGCGAATAGCCATTCCGAAGTCCGCTCGAGAAAGTTCTGAGGGTTTCAAAGCCACAATTTGTCGGTCCGGCGCGCCGGTCGGCATCGTGGCATCGGAGAGAGATCCGAGAATGGCGAGATTCCGAGATCGCCCGCGGGTTTCGGGGGCCAAGGGTCCCCGGTAGTCGATACGCCCATCCGCGACGTGCACAAAGAAGAGGGACGACGACACAAACAAGTGCTACTCATACCAACACCAAAAGCACCGATCCCATTAGAACCCCGGAAGTTGCTGGCGAGTAGTTTGGTGACCGGGAAGTTTGTCCTTTCAGGCTACCACCTCTCCGTCGCAGTGCACGTCCTCGAATGGTCGCATCCGACGCTTTTCCGAATGGGGGTCCCAATAGCGCATTCCGAACCGCTCGAGAAAGTTCAGAGGGTTTTGCCACTTGTCGTGTCCGAGCGCTGCTCGCCCTTCGTGGGCATCGGAGGAGATCCGAGAATGGCGCCGAGATCGCTCGAAAGGTTTCGCGCTGCCAGGGTCCCCTACGTCGATATCGCCATCCGTGACGTACAAAGCGGCAGGGACGCACGACACAAAACAAGCGATCATACCAGCACTAAAAGCATCGATCCCATATGAACCTCTGGTTAAGCGTTTGCAGGGCAGAGTAGTACTAGGGATGGGTGACCCCCGGAAGTCCTCATGTTGCACTACTTTTGTGCCCCTCGGCAAATCAAAACCTCCCTCACGACCGAGGCGACGTTTTGGGCTCGAATTTGCCGGACCGCTACATAGTCGCCTCGGTGGGGGTCTCCCGAAGAGAACATTCCTGAATGCTGTCGCAATCATATTCCGAATTGCTCGAGAAAGTCCAGGGGGTTTCGGCGCACGCTTGTCGTGTCCGCGCGCCGGCCGGGCATCATGGGCACGGAGAGATCGGTGAATGGCTATCCAGATCGCTCCGGGTTTCGGGCGCGGTCCTGGTCCCCTGTCGTTTATAAGCCATCCGCGACATGCACAAAGAAGAGGATGACGACACAAAACGAAAAGCGATCATACCAGCACTAAAGCATCGATCCCATTAGAACTTCCGGGTTAAGCGTGTTTGGGCGGAGTAGTGCTAGGATGGTGACCCCCCCGGGAAGTCCTCGTGTTGAACTCTTTGTGCCTCGAAGCCACCAAAACCTCTCCTCACACCTCCCCGAAGCACCTGCTGGGGCCTCGGAATGTCGAACGCCACGCATTCAGTCTCGTGGCCTCAGAGAGCTCGGAATGGGGCTCCAATACGGTCTCCGGTCCGGTCGGTAGGCCCTCGAGTTTCAAGACACTTGTCGTAACCGGAGCGCCGGTCGGCCTTCGCGGGCACGGGAGATCCCAGAATGGCGATTCCAGATCGTCGAAGCCGCTAGGGGCTGCGAGGGTCCCCGTCGCTTCATATCAAACTGCGGACGCAGCATGCTGGGGTTATGTAGGGATGACTTAACAAAACGAGGCGATCATACCAGCACACTAAAGCACCGGATCCCATCAACTGGGTTAAGCATGCTTGGGCGAGTAGTACTAGGATGGTGACCCCGGGAAGTCCTCGTGTTGCACTCCTTTTTTTTGCGCCGAAGCGATGAAACCTTCCGTCGCCTCCCAGGTTAACCGTTTTGGGGGTAGCACTAGATGGTGACCCCTCGAAGTTCGTGTCCACTTGTTTTTACCGAGCAACTAAATCGATGCCGGAGTCCTCGAGAGATCGATGGTTTTCGGCCCAAAGTTTGTCTTGATCGCCGCAAGTCAGCCTCGCGGCCTCAACGATTTCGGATTGGGGTCGATTTAGCCATTCCGCGATCGGGAGAGCAAGTTACGATAGTTTTAGCCCCGACGGGTCGAAGCCCCTGGCTACAGACGGGCCGCCGACGCGCACTTAGGGCGGCGATGACGATGACGAATGGGTGCGATCATACCAGCACTAAAGCACCGATCCCATCGTAACCCGGTTAAGCGTGTTTGGGCGAGAGTAGTACTAGGATGGTGACCCCCCCGAAGTCCTCGTGTTGCACTCTTTTTTGCGCCGAAGCGATGAAACCTCGAACGCAGCCTCCGGGTTAACCGTCTCGGCAGGGTAGCACTAGGGATGGTGACCCTGGGATGCACCGCTTTGGCGCCGAGCCACGAAATCGACGTCAGAGCCGGGAGATTGGGTTTTCGCCCAATAGTCGTGACCGCCCCGCAATAGGAATGTGGGCCTCGAAGGGAGCTCGATTGGGGTCGCATTTAGCGATTCCGCACTGGAGAGAGAGGTTACGATAGTTTTAGACGACGGAAACGAAGTCGACGCCATGACGACGGGTGCCGCGACGGCACTTAGGGCGGCGACGACGATGCCGAATGGTGCGATATACCAGCACTAAAGCACCGGATCCCATCGTGACTCCGGTTAAGCGCAGCTTGGGCGAGAGTAGTACTAGGATGGTGACCCCTCGAAGTCCTCGCGGTTGCACTCCTTTTGCGCCGAAGCGATGAAACTCGCAACGCCGCCTCCGGGTTAAGTTGCCTTCGCAGGGTAGCACTAGGATGGTGACCCCGGAAGTCCGATTGGATGCACTTTGGCGCCGAAATCGAATCGATGTCAGAGGCCTCGTGGAGACGATGGTTTTCGGCCCAAAACTTGTCGTGACCGCCAGAGCCACCGGGCCTCTCGGAAGCCTCCGGATTGGGGTCGCAATTGGCGATTCCGCCGATCGGGAGAAAGTTACGATAGTTTTCGCCCGCGACGGGTCGAAATTTCGGACGCCACAAGACGGGTGCCGCCGACGCGCACTTAGGCGGCGACGACACGATGCCATGGGTGCGATCATACCAAAGACTAAAGCACCGGATCCCATCGAACTCCGGTTAAGCGGCTTGGGCGAGAGTAGTACTAGGATGGTGACCCCCTCGAAGTCCTCGTTGCACTCCTTTTGGCGCCGAAAGCGATGAAACCCGCCCGCAGCCTTCCGGGTAAGCGCTTTGGGCGAGGGTAGCACTAGGATGGGTGACCGGAAGTCTCGCGGGATGCACCGCTTTGCGCCGAGCAACGAAATCGATGCCAGGGACCTCGAGATTTATGGTTTTCGCCCAAAATTTGTCGTGACCGCCAGTCACCCGTGGCCTCGAACGAGCTTTCCTGATTGGGGTCGATTTATGATTCCGCCGATCGGGAGAGCAAGTTACGATAGTTTTAGCCCGAACGGTCGAAGCGACGCCTGGACGTTTGACGTGTCGCCGACGTTCCACTTTAGGGCGGCGACGGACGACGATGCCGAATGGTGCGATCATACCAAGACTAAAGCACCGGATCCCATCAGAACTCCGGTTAAGCGCGCTTTGGGCGAGAGTAGTACTAGGATGGTGACCCCCCCCGAAGTCCTCGTTGCACTCCTTTTGCGCCGAAAGCGATGAAACCCGACGCCAGCCCTCCGGGTTAAGCAGCTTCGGCGAGGGTAGCACTAGGATGGTGACCCCGGGAAGTCCACGGGATGCACCGCTTTGCCGAAAGCAACGAAATCGACGCCAGAGACCTCGAGACGATGGTTTTTTCGCCCAAAGACATGTCGTGACCGCCCAGTATCACCAGGCCTCGGGCGGGAGCTTTCCGGATTGGGGTCGATGGCGATTCCGCCGATCGGAGAGAAAGTTACGATAGTTTTCGCACGCATGGGTCGAAGCCGGACGCGACAAGACGGGTGCCGCGACGCACTTTAGGGGCGGGCGACGACACATGCCGGCGGGCGATCATACCAAAGACTAAAGCACCGGATCCCATCGTAACTCCGGTTAAGCGCTTGGGCGAGTAGTACTAGGATGGTGACCGGAAGTCCTCGTGTTGCACTCCTTTTGCCCGAAGCGATGAAACCCGCGCGCGCCTCCGTTAAGCCGCTTCTCGGCGGGTAGCACTAGGATGGTGACCCCCCGAAGTCCGACTTGCACTGCTTTTGCGCCGAAAGCCAAATCGACGCCAGGCCTCGAGACGATGGTTTTCGGGCCAAAAATTGTCGTGACAGCCAGTCAGCCTCGCGGGCCTCAAACAGAGCTTTCCTTGGGGGGGATTTATATTCCGCCATCGGAGAGCAAGTTATAGTTTTCGCACGACGCCCGGTCGGTCGAAGCGACGCTACAGACGGGTGCCGCGACGCGGCACTTAGGGCGAAGGACGACGATGCCGCGGGTGCGATCATACCAAAGACTAAAAGCACCGGATCCCATCGTAACTCCGTTAAGCGCGGCTTGGGCGAGTAGTACTAGATGGTGACCCCCCGAAGTCCTCGTTGCACTCCTTTTTGCGCCGAAGCGATGAAACCTCGCCGCCACCTCCCGGTTAAGCCGTTTCGCCAGGGTAGCACTAGGGATGGTGACCCCCCGAAAGTCCGACTGTTGCACTGCAGTTATGCCGAAAGCCACGAAATCGATGCCAGAGACCTCGAGATTTTATGGTTTTCGCCCAAAGTTTGTCGACCGCGGTCAGTCACCTCGGCCTCGAACGAGCTTTCCCCGATTGGGGTCGATTAGCGCGATTCCGCTGATCGGAGAGCAAGTTACGATAGTTTTAGACGACGGTCGAAGCCGGACGCTACAAGACGGGTGCCGCGACGCACTTTAGGCGCGATCGACGACGATGCCGGCTGGTGCGATCATACCAAAGACTAAAGCACCGGATCCCATCGAACCCGTTAAGCGTGCTTGGGGCGAGAGTAGTACTAGGATGGTGACCCCCCTGGAAGTCCTCGTTGCACTCTTTTTATGCCGAAGCGATGAAAACCGACGCCCGCCTCCGTTAAGCCGCTTCGCCAGGGTAGCACTAGGATGGTGACCCCGAAGTTCGCTTGCACTGCTTTTTGCGCCGAGCAACGAAATCGACGCCAGAGCCCCTCGAGACGATGGTTTTTCGCCCAAATTTTGTCGTGATCGGCCAGTGACTCGTGGCCTCGGAACAGAGCTTTCCTGATTAGGGTCGATTAGCGATTCGCCGACGGAGAGCAAGTTACGATAGTTTTCGCGACGACGGTCGAAGTTTGGACGCTGACGGACGGGTGCGCCGACGGCACTTAGGGCGAAGGACGACGATGCCGAATGGGTGCGATCATACCAGCACTAAAGCACCGGATCCCATCGAACCCCGGGTTAAGCTGCGTTGGGCAGAGTAGTACTAGGATGGTGACCCCTCGAAGTCCTCGCGTTGCACTCCTTTTTGCCGAAGCGATGAAAACCTCGACGCCGCCCTCCCGGGTTAACGGTTTTAGGGAGGGTAGTTAGGGATGGTGACCCCTCGGGAAGTCCACTTGTTGCGCCTGCCGAGCCACTAAATCGATGCCGTAGGCCTCAGAGACGGCGGTTTTCGCCCAAATTTACCGTGACCGCCGTCACTGTCGCGGGCCTCAAACAGCTTTCGGATTGGGGTCGATGGCGACATTCCGAATGACGGAGAGAAAGTTACGATAGTTTTAGCGACGACGTCGAAGTCGACGCTACGAGACGGGTGTGCCGCGACGCACTTAGGCGGCGACGACACATGACGAATGGTGCATCATACCAAAGACTAAAGCACCCATCCCATCGTAACCCTTCGTTGCATGCTTTGGCAGAGTAGTACTAGGATGGTGACCCCCGGAAGTCCTCGTTGCACTCTTTTTGCCGAAATGAAACCCTCCACTCGCAGCCTCCGGCTGTTAACCGCTTTGGGCCTCGGGTAGCACTAGGATGGTGACCCCGGAAGTCTCCACTTGCACATTTTTTGCGAAATGGTTTTATCGCACAACGAATCGGCGTCGGGCCAGGGAGATCGATGGTTTTCGCCCAAAGTTTGTCCGTGACCGCCCAGCACTTGTGGGCCTCAAACGGCTTTTCCTGATTGGTCGATTGGATACCGGAATGGAGAGAAAGATATTTATAGTTTTCGGACGCGACGGTCGAATGGACGAGACGGGTGCCGACGCGGCTTATTCTTTAAAGGGCGACGACGAACGAGGTGCTGGTGCGATCATACCAAGACTAAAGCACCGATCCCATCGTACTCCGGTTAAGCATGTTTAAGCGAGAGAGTAGTACTAGGATGGTGACCGGAAGTCCTCGTGTTGCACTCTTTTTGTGCCCCGAAGCACTCAAAACCTCTCCCCGCCGCTGCCTCCGTGAGGGTAGACTCGTTTGGGCCTCGAAGTCTGTCGATGACCGCCACGCTACAAAATCTCGGGGGCTCGGAGAGATGGTTTTCGGCCCAATTGGTCGCAATAGCCATTAGCCCGAACCGGAGAAAGTTCGAGAGTTTTTTGAAGACACCCTGTCGCATCCGTGCGTCGCCTCGGGGCATCGGAGAGATCCCAGAATATTCCGACGCCGATCGTTTCGGCGCCTGAAGCGCCGAGGGTCCCCTGCCGTCGACATATCGCTTCCGTGACGGCGATAAGATGACGGATGACGCAAATGGTGAGTGAATATGTAGATTCAAAGCACGGATCCCATACAATGGGTTGCAGCGTGAGAGAGTAGGATGGTGATGGTGACTTCGAAGTCCCTCGTTGCACTCTTTGTGCTCGAACACCAAAAAACCGTTCGCTTAAGAGTCCCGGGCGCACGTTTTGGCCTCGAATTTGTCGATCGGAAGTCGGGATGGGGCTGCAGAGTTCGGAATGGGGTCGCAATAGCGACCCGAGTCCGAATGGTGAAAGTTCTGATGGTTTCAACCCCACATTTGTCGTCCGGTGCGGTCGTCCCTCGTGGCCTCCGAGAGATCCGAATGGGCCGATTTGCATCGTTCGACGGTTTCAAGGGCGCGAGGGTCCCCTTGCCGCCGACCACACGCCGGCGATCGCGCGACTTTTAATGACGACACAAACGAAAAGCGACCATACCAGCACTAAAAGCACCGATCCCATCAACTCCGGCTGTTTCTTGGGCGAGTAGTACTAGATGGGTGACCCCCAGGAAGTCCTCGTGTTGCACTCCTTTTGTGCCCCTCGAGCCACCAAACCTCTCCGCTGACCTCCGAGGCTTACGTTTTGGGGCTCGAATTTGTCGGACCGCCACGGCCGCCCGGGCTCAGAGAGCTTCCCGGAATTTGGCCTAATGAGCGATTCGAACCCAGAAAGTTCGAGGGTTTCGCCCACACTTGTCGTGGTCCGAGCGCCGGTCGCCTTCGTGGGCACGGAGAGATCCAGAATGGCGATTCCGGATCTCGCTCGAGGGCTTCGGGGCCGCTACAGGTCCCCTGTCGTCGAGACGCCGCCCCGTGACGTATAAAGGCGAGGGATGACGCACACAAAACGAAAGTGCGATTACCAGCATTCAAAAGCACGGATCCCATAAGAACCCGGTTAAGCATGTTTGGGCGAGAGTAGTACTAGGATGGTGACCCCTGGAAGTCCCTCATGTTGCACTTTTTTGTGCCCCGAAGCGACCAAAAACCTTCCCGCCGACCTCCGAGGCGACCATTTTGGGCCTCGGAATTTGTCGTGGATCACGCGAAGCCGCCTTCGCGGGGTTCGAGAGCTTTCCTGATGGGGTCGCAATAGCGACCCGAACCGACCGAAAAGTTCGAAAGTTTCAGCCACTTGTCGGGTCCGTGCGCGGTCGGCCTCGGGGCATCCGAGAGATCCGGAAATGGCGATTCCGAGATCGTTTCAGGGTTTCGGGACACGCAGGGTCCCCGGTCGCGAGACACGTCCCGCGACGCTGCATAAAGAAGAGGGATGACGCACACAAAACGAGTGCGACCATACCAGCACTAAAGCACCGGATCCCATTAGAACCCGGTTAAGCGTTTGGGCGAGAGTAGTACTAGGATGGTGACCCTGGGAAGTCCTCGTGTTGCACTCCTTTTTGTGCCCCCGAAGCACTAAAAACCTTCTCCTCGTCGACTCCTCCGAGGCGACGATTTTAGGGCCTCGAATTTGTCGTGACCGCTACGCAGTCAGTCTCGTGGCTCGAGAGAGCTTTTCCGAATGGGGTCGCAATAGCGAATCCGAGTCCGGATCGAGAAAGTTGAGGGTTTCAGCGCACACTTGTCGTGTCCGGTGCGCGTCGGCCCGGGGCATCGGAGAGATCCCAGAATGGCGATTCGGTGATCGCTCGAGGGTTTCGGGGCGCCACAGGTCCGGCCGTCGATACGCCGACCTGACGCGGTATAGTGAGGGATGACGCACACAAAACAGGCGATCATACTTTTGTGCCCTCGAGCCACTTCAAACCTCCTCTGCCCACCTCCGAGGCCGTCTGGGCTCACCACGGACCGCCACATAGTCGGCCCCCGTGGGCTCAGAGAGCTTTTCCAATGGGGTCGCATTAGCCATTCGAAGTCCGGACCAGAAAGTTCAGGGTTTTCAAGCATACTTGTCTTGTCCGTGCGCGTCGCCTGGGTTTGAGAGATCCGAGAATGGCGATTACTTAGATCGCTCGAGGGCTTCGCGGCGAGGGTCCCCTCAGTTGTCGATAATGCCGTCCGGTGACGTGCATAAAGAAGAGGGATGACGCATCACAAACGAAAGGGGCATCATACCAGCACCAAAGCACCGATCCCATTAGAACCGTTGCTGCCGCGGCTGGGCGAGAGTAGTACTAGGATGGGTGACCTGGGAAGTCCCTCGTTGTGTCTTTGTGCCCCAAGCCACCAAAAAACCTCTCCTCCGACCTATAAAATGGTGCTGGGCCCCGGTTTGTTGGGACTGCCACAAGTAGTCAGTCTGGCCTGAGAGTTCTAATGGGGTCGCAATAGCCATCTGAAGTCCGAATGAGAAAAGTTTCAGAGTTTCAGCACACTGTCGCGGTCCGGGAGCCGGGTCACCTCAGGCACCTGGAGATCCAGAATGGCGAGCCCTCGGTGATCGCTTGAGGGTTTCTGGGGTTGCTGAGGGTCCCCGGTCGCCGACACCTGGCCCCTGCGATGCATAGCATGAGGGATGACGAATAACAAAAACCAGGCGACCATACCAGCACTAAAGCACCTGATCCCATCGTAACTCCAAGTTAAGCTTGCTTTGGGAGAGTGAGTAGGATGGGTGACCCACTGGGAAGTCCTCTCGGTTGCACCTTTTTGTCTCCGAGTCAGCAAAAAAACCTCTCCCCGTCACCCCTCCGGCGACGGGTTTTGGGGCCTCGGCTTGCCGACTGCCAGTCAGTCAGTCTTGTCGGCTCGGAATGGGGTTTAAATGGCGTCTAACAGATCGAGTTCGAGCTCGTTCTGACGAGTTTCAGCCAGCACGCTTGTCGTGCACATGGCCTCGGGGCACGGAGAGATCCGAGAATGGCGCATTCGAGATCGTTTCCAGGGTTTCGGTGCGCGGGTAGGGTCCCCGACGTTTGATACGCCATCCGCGGACGCATAAAGGCGGGATGACGACACAAAATGAGTGCGCGCGATCAAACCAGCACTAAAAGCACCGATCCCATACTAACTCCGAAGTTAAGCTGTTTGGGCGAGTAGTACTAGGATGGTGACCCCCTAGGAAGTCCTCGTGGTTGCAATTTTGTGCCCCGAAAGTACTGTAAAACCTCTCCCTGTCGACCAGGCGTGTTTTGGCTTTGAATTTGTTCTGACCGCCACATAGTCGGGGTCTCGGGGTTCAGAGAGCTTTCTTTAATGGGGTCGCACATTCCGGTCCCATCGAGAAAGTTCGCGGGTTTCAGCCCACTTGTCTTGTCCGCGCGCGGTCGGCCTCGTGGGCATCGAGAGATCCCGGAATGGGCTTCTGCAGATCGTTTCAGGTTTTTGGCGCTGCGCTGGGTCCCCGTCACGTGAGCCGCCCCTGCGATGCATAAATAAGTGAGGGATGACGACACAAAACGAGGGTGCGGATTGCTACCAGCACCAAAAGCACGCATCCCATTAGAACCCCAGTTAAGCGGGGCGAGAGTAGTACTAGGATGGTGACTCGGAAGCCTTGGTTGTACTTTTTTGCCCCTCGAAGCACTAAACCTCTGTCTTCCTCCGAGGCGAATCGTTTTGGGCCTCGAATTGTCGACCGCTACAGCTGGCCTCTGTGGGGGTCTGAGAGCTTTCCGGAATGGGGTCGCACAGCGACCCAGTCCGATCGAAAAAACTCGAGAGTTTCAGCCCACCGCTCGTGAACCGCGTCGGCGCTGGTCGGCGCATCGGAGAAATCCGGAGAATGGCGACCCGGCGATCGTCGAGGCCTTCGAAGCGCGAGGGTCCCCTGGTTGCCGATACCGTCTGTGACGCGCATAAAGGCCAGGGGACGACGACAAAAAAACGAGGTGATCATACCAAAGACTAAAGCACGGATCCCATATGAACCCGGAAGTTAAGCCATGGTAGTACTTAGGATGGGTGACACCCCGGAAGTCCCTTTGTTGCACTCCTTTTGTGCCCCTTTAGTGACCAAAACTTCTCCCTGCCCACCCCAGGCACGCTTTTGGCCTCAACGGTCGACCGCCACGCAGTCGCCTGGGCCTCGTGGGAGCTTTCCGAGAGGTTGAATGAAGCGACATCCTGGAGTCCCATCGAGAAAGTTCTCGATGGTTTCAGCCCACACTTATCGTGAATCACAGCGCCGGGTCGCCTGTGGGCATCGGAGAAACTGGAGAATGGCGATTCCAAGATCGCTCGAGGGTTTCGAAGCGCGAGGGTCCCCGCGTCGCCGTCTGCGGATGTGCATAAAGGTTAGGACGCATCTAACAAAACGAGTTAGGCGATCATACCAGCACTAAAGCACCCGATCCCATCGTGGCAACCCCCAGGTTGTTGCGTGTTTGGGCGAGTTGTACTAGGATGGTGACCCTGGAAGTCCTCGCAGTTGTAACCTTTTTAAGCCCGAAATAATGGGGTTAAACCTTCGCCTCGGGTTAAGCGCACGGGTTTGGGCCTCGATTAGATGGTGACCCGCCACGCCTCAGTCAGTCTCGCGGCTCCAGAGAGCTTTTCGAATGGGGCCAATACCATTCCGAACCGATCGTTTCCCTCGATGAGCCAAACACTTTTGTCGCATCCGGGGCCTCAAGGGAGGCCTTTCATCGAGAGATCCCGAGAATACGCATTCCGAGATCGCTAGGGGGTTTTACCGATAGGGTCAAAGACTTAACGACACGCCCGTGATGTGTAAAGTTATTTAGGGATGACGACACAAACGAAATGGCGATCATACCAGCACTAAAGCACCGGATCCCATTAGAACCTCGTTAAGCGCGTTTTGGCCAGAGTAGTACTAGGGATGGGTGACCCCCCGGAAGTCCTCGTTGTAATCTCCTTTTGTGCCCCGGAAATGAATAAAACCCGCACTCCTTCACGACCGAGGCGACGCGCTTTTGGGCCTCGAATTGTCGGCCGCCACGCCAGCCAATCTCGTGGGGCTCCCGAGAGCGCCCGAATGGTGTTTCAATGACCCAGTCCCATCGGTAAAAGTTTCGACATGGTTTTCCAGCCCACACCCTTGTCGCGGTCCCGTGCGCTTTGGCCGGCCTGCGGCATCGAGAAATCTGAGAATGGCTATCTCGGTGATCGCCCGAGGGTTTCGAAGCGCCGAGGTCCCCCGTCGACACGTCCGCGACGCGGCATAAAGCATGGCAGGGATGACAAAAAAAAATGAGTGCGATTGCATACCAGCAATTAAAGCACCGATCCCATATGAACCCGCCAATTTAAGCGTGTGGGCGAGAGTAGTACTAGGATGGTGACCCCCTGGAAGTCCTCTGGTTGCACCCTTTTGTGCCCTCGAAGATGCATTAAAACCCTCCTTGCTGCTTTAACCCAGGCAGTACCATTTTGGGCCTCGAATTTGTTATGTCCTTTTTTGCAGTCAGCCGAATTGATCGCCAGAAATCCTCGATAATGGGCCCCTGACACAGCAGACCGCTCCCAGCATCGAGAAAGTTCCCGAGGCCTCCAGCCCATTTTCTTGTCCAACCGGGGTCGCATGCTCGGGCAGATCAATAGAGAATCCCAGAGATCGTCTGAGGGCTCGAAGGGGCGCGTGCCAGGGTCCCTGGTCGATACGCTTAGCGTCCGTGACGTAGTTAAGGCATGACGGATAGCCCATCATAAGGACTAAAGCATTTGGGGCATCTGATCCCATCAGAACCGGAAGCGTGTTTGGGCGAGAGTAGTACTAGGATGGGTGACCCCCGGAAGTCCCTTTTGCACTCCTTTTGAAGCCACCAAAAAACTCCGTCGCACCTCCGGCGATGGTTTTGGGCCTCAAATTTTGTCGGTGACCGAATACATAGTCATCTCCTTGGCTCGGTGAGAGAGCTTCGAATGGGGTCGCAATAGCGATTCCGAACCGACCGAGAAAAGTTCGAGGGGTTTCGACACGCAGTCTCAGCCTGGTGGCCTCGTGGGCATTGGAGAGATCCGAGAATGGTGATTCGGAGATCGCTTCAGGGTTTCGGGCCAGGGTCCCTCGGTCGTCGACACGCGCAGTCCGGTGACGCATAAAGGCGCAGGGAGGACGACACAAAACGAGTATGATCATACCAGCACTAAAAAAGCACCGATCCCATCAGAACTCCCCGTTGCTGTTTGGCGAGAGTAGTACTAGGATGGTGACCCTGGGAAGTCCTCGTTGTTGCACTTTTTGTGCCCCGAAGACCAAAACCTTTCCTCCGCCGACCTCCGAGGCGACCTTTGGGCCCGAATTTGTCGTGACCGCCACGAGTCAGTGGCTCCGAGAGCTTTCTCGAATGGGAGAGATCCAGAATGGCCATTCCAGATCGCTCGGTGTTTCGCTATGGTGGTCCCCTCTGTCGTCTCTACGCCCGCGACGCATACAAAGGAGAAAGGGATGACGCACACAAAACGAAAAGTATGATGTATACCAAAGACTGGGAAAAGAATTGATCCCATCGAATCCGGAAGTTAAGCGTAAGCTTGGGCGAGATAGTACTAGGATGGTGAACCCCTCGCCGAATCTTCACAGAGCAATTCTTTTGTGCCCCTGAAGCCACTAAAAGCCTCCTGCCGACCTCCAGGCGATGTTTGGGCTCAAAATTGTCGGACTGCCACGCAGTATGTCTCGGGGCTCCTGCAGAGAGTTTCCTCGAATGGGGCTCGAAGAAGGAGCTCCGAAATCGTTTCGAGAAAAGTTCGATGGTTTCCACTTATCGTAACCGCGCGCGCTCGGTTTGTGGGTATCGGAGATCCAGAATGGCGACTCGAGATCGTTCGGTGGGAGCGGGCGCCAGGGTC
>LS990922.1:29977482-30091821 GCA_900464855.2 Musa schizocarpa | reverse complement strand
AGGTCGACGGAGAGGTTTTGGTCGCCGGGGCACAAAAAAGGAGTGCAACACGAGGACTTCCTGTGGGGTCACCCATCCTAGTACTACTCTCGCCCAAGCACGCTTTTAACTTCGGAGTTCTCGATGGGATCCGTGTTTTAGTGCTGGTATGATCGCACCGCTTTTTGTGCGTCATCCTCGCTTTTTGTGCACGCCACGGACGGCGATCGACGACGGGGACCCTCGCTACCAAACCCTCGAACGATCTCGAATCGCCATTCTCGGATCTCTCCGATGCCCACGAGGCCGATCACAAGACCGGACACGACAAGCGTAACGAAACCCTCTGAACTTTCTCGATCGACTCGAATCGCTATTGCGACCCCATTCCGAAAGTTCTCTGAGCCCCACGAGACTGACTGCGCAGAAGGGTCACGACAAATTTCGAGGCCCAAAACCATCGCCTCGAGGTCGACGGAGAGGTTTTGGTCGCCGGCACACAAAAAGGAGTGCAACACGAGGACTTCCCTGGGGGTCACCCATCCTAGTACTACTCGCCCAAGCACGCTTTTAACTTCGGAGTCTGATGGGATCCCGTGCTTTAGTGCTGGTATGATCGCACTCTTTTTTGTGTGCGCATGTCCTCGCCTTTTTGTGCACGCCACGGACGGCGATCGACGACCGGGGACCCTCGCGCCCCAAAACCCTCGAACGATCTCGAATCGCCATTCTCGGATCTCCGATGCCCACGAGGCCGACCACGACCGGACACGACAAGCGCGGCGCCGAAAACCCTCGAACTTTTCGATCGACTCGAATCGCTATTATGACCCCATTCCGAAAGCTCTCTCGAGCCCCACGAGACTGACGAAGGCGAAGCGGTCACGACAAATTTTCGAGGCCCAAAACCATCGCCCGGAGGTCGACGGAGAGGTTTTGGTCGCCGGGCACAAAAAAGGAGTGCAACACGAGGACTTCCCTGGGGGTCACCCATCCTAGTACTACTCTCGCCCAAGCACG
The DNA here is from genome assembly GCA_900464855.2 of Musa schizocarpa. NCBI lineage: Eukaryota > Viridiplantae > Streptophyta > Magnoliopsida > Zingiberales > Musaceae > Musa > Musa schizocarpa. Next base: position 30,090,822 of record LS990922.1, on the reverse strand, counting down.
CTTTAACTTCGAGTTCTGATGGGATCCGTGTTTTAGTGCTGGTATGATCGCGACTCATTTTTGTGCGCCATCCCTCGCCTTTGTGCACGCCACGGACGGCGATCGACGACCGGGGACCCTCGCCGCTCAAAACCCTCGAACGATCTCGAATCGCCATTCTCGGATCTCTCCGATGCCCACGAGGCCGACCAAGAATCGACACTAACAAGCGGCGCTGAAACCCCTCGAACTTTTTCGATCGACTCGAATCGCTATTGCGACCCCATTCCGAAAGCTCTTCTGAGCCCCACGAGACCGATGCTTAGCGGTCACGGCAAATTTCGAGGTCCAAAACCATCGCCTCGGAGGTCGACGGAGAGGTTTTGGTCGCCGCCGGGGCACAAAAAGGAGTGCAACACGAGGACTTCCTGTGGGGTCACCCATCCTAGTACTACTCGCCCAAGCACGCTTTAACTTCGAGTTCTGATGGGATCCGTGTTTTAGTGCTGGTATGATCGCACTCATTTTGTGTGCGCCATCCTCGCCTTTATGCACGCCACGGACGGCGGCGATCGACGACCGGGACCCTCGCGCTTAAAACCCTCGAACGATCTCGAATCGCCATTCTCGGATCTCTCCGATGCCCACGAGGCCGACCGCGACCGGACACGCACAAGCGTGCGCCGAAACCCTCTGAACTTTTCGATCGACTCGAATCGCTATTGCGACCCCATTCCGGAAAGCTCTTCTGAGCCCCACGACGAGACTGACTGCTTAGCGGTCACGACAAATTTCGAGGCCCAAAACCATCGCCCTCGGAGGTCGACGGGAGAGGTTTTGGTCGCCGGGGCACAAAAAAGGAGTGCAACACGAGGACTTCCTAAGGGGTCACCCATCCTAGTACTACTCGCCCAAGCACGCTTTAACTTCGAGTTCTGATGGGATCCGTGCTTTAGTGCTGGTATGATCGCACTCGCTTTTTGTGCGCCATCCTCGCCTTTTATGCACGCCACGGACGGCGATCGACGACCGGGGACCCCGCGACTACCAAAACCCTCGAACGATCTCGAATCGCCATTCTCGGATCTCTCCGATGCCCACGAGGCCGATCACAAGACCGGACACGACAAGTGTAAGCGCCGAAAACCCTTAGAACTTTCTCGATCGGACTCGAATCGCTATTGCAACCCCATTCCGGAAAGTCTCTGAGCCCCACGAGACTGATCGCGAGAAGGTCACGACAAATTTCGAGGCCCAAAACCATCGCCTCGGAGGTCGACGGAGAGGTTTTGGTCGCCGGGGCACAAAAAGGAGTGCAACACGAGGACTTCCTGTGGGGTCACCCATCCTAGTACTACTCTCGCCCAAGCACGCTTTAACTTCGAGTTCTGATGGGATCCGGTGTTTTAGTGCTGGTATGATCGCACTCGTTTTTTGTGTGCGCATCCTCGCCTTTGTGCACGCCACGGACGGGCGATCGACGACGGGGACCTCGCGCCGCTCTAAAACCCTCGAACGATCTCGAATCGCCATTCTCGGATCTCTCCGATGCCCACGAGGCCGACCGACCAAGACCGGACGGACACGATAAGTGCGCAAAACCCTCTGAACTTTTCGATCGGACTCGAATCGCTATTGCGACCCCATTCCGAAAGCTCTCTGAGCCCCACGAGACTGACTGCTTAGCGGTCACGACAAATTTCGAGGGCCCAAAACCATCGCCTCGAGGTCGACGGAGAGGTTTTGGTCGCCGGGGCACAAAAAGGAGTGCAACACGAGGACTTCCTGTGGGGTCACCCATCCTAGTACTACTCTCGCCCAAGCACGCTTAACTTCGAGTTTCGATGGGATCCGTGTTTTAGTGCTGGTATGATCGCACTCGCTTTGTGTGCGGCCATCCCTCGCCTTTTGCACGCCACGACGGCGATCGACGACCGGGGACCCTCTCACGCGCCGAAAACCCGAAACGATCTCGAATCGCCATTCTCGATCTCTCCGATGCCCACGAGGCCGACCACAAGACCGGACACGACGACAAATGTGCCGAAACCCAGAACTTTTTCGATCGACTCGAATCGCTATTATGCGACCCCATTCCGAAAGCTCTCTGAGCCCCACGAGACTGACTCATGAAGCGGTCACGACAAATTTCGAGGCTCAAAACCCGCCTCGAGGTCGACGGGAGAGGTTTTGGTCGCCGGGCACAAAAAGGAGTGCAACACGAGGACTTCCCAGGGGTCACCCATCCTAGTACTACTCGCCCAAGCACGCTTTAACTTCGAGTTCTGATGGGATCCGTGTTTTAGTGCTGGTATGATCGCGACTGCTTTGTGTGCGCCATCCTCGCCTTTATGCACGCCACGGACGGCGATCGACGACCGGGGACCCTCAAGGTCGCGAAACCCTCGAACGATCTCGAATCGCCATTCTCGGATCTCTCCGATGCCCACGAGGTCAATCACAAGACCGGACACGAACAAAGCGCATTAAAACCCTCTCGAACTTTTTCGATCGACTCGAATCGCTATTTGCGACCCCATTCGGAAAGCTCTCGAGCCCCACGAGATGACTGCTTAGGGTCACAACAAATTTCGAGGGCCAAAACCATCGCCTCGGAGGTCGACGGGAGAGGTTTTGGTCGCCGGGCACAAAAAGGAGTGCAACACGAGGACTTCCCCAGGGGTCACCCATCCTAAAAGGACGCTTTGCAACTTCGAGGAGTTCCTGATGGGATCCGTGCTTTTTAGTGGGTCAAAAAAAATATCAAAAAATATTTAAAATTTTCATCATAACTAACCCAGGATCCAAGCACACATTTGAGGTCACTAAGAAAACATTCAGATCAAAATTTCACCTCTATAGTCTACAAATTCATAACCCCTGTGCAATTCATAAACATACCACACATCACTGATAATTCATACAATCAGAACTCAACTCATCAAAATAATAACCACAATATAAATTCACAAATGGGGAAGTCTATGCAGTCACCAAACCAACGATTACCATAAGATCATATCATTACACTAATTTAACTTAACATACCAAAATCCTATACATGAGGGATCCTTTATCTTACACAAAATCCACAGTGTTTAGATTCATCGTCACATTTCATAAGATGCAGAGTATCTTATACAACAAATACACATATGCTAACAAAGATCTGCCCAAAATCTTCTAAACTTTCCAATCACTTCAGCCCAATCTTAACATTTAAGCAAGCAATATGCTATCTGAAAAAAATTTATCAACAAACGGGTGAGCATAAAGAGCTCAGCAAGTGACTAACATATCCATATCAAAATAGTACAACTTCCAAAGAGATACAGTTCCAAAATACAAGGCAGAATATACGATTTGTAGACATAATATCATTAAGAGCAGAAACACAATTGTCATTTCAATCTTACATATTTGGTCCCCATGATTGGGGCATAGAGTAATTGGAGCATATCAAGAATAAAGGAAACATATCGGAGCTTATCAATGGCATATAAAATGTTCAAGCATATCAACGGCATATGGAACATTTCAAGCAAAATCATCAGTGAATGAAGCATATCAGAGCATATCAAAACAAATATCGCACAGAAGCTCAAACGCCATCCTTGACGTTGTAATCATATCATTCTTATCCAGAGCATGAAAGAAACAACTCACCAAAACTCTGGATGTCATATCAAACATATAGAAGGTGTGGTGGGATCTCACCGAATGTGATTCATCCATTTCTGAATGACCACTGACAAAAGTCTCCCACGCCTGGGAGATCCCTCCACCCACGCCTAGGTGAAGTCAGAGGGGGGGCAGAGCATCGCAGGTTCTAAGCACATCCCTTTACCGGAGCGGGCAAAGGTCCAGAATATCCCACTGAGCGGGACCCCACAGAGCTGGTAATAAGTTTATCCCACAGAGCGGGACCCCACGGAGCTGGTAATAAGCGATACCCTTTACCATTTCTGGCAAAGGTCCAGACAATCCCACACACCAGAGTACAAGAGGGCAGTTTTAACAATAAGTAGCATATATCGAAGCACACGCTGAACAACAAACGGCATGTGCTTTTTTTTTTCGAAACAATAATAAACAAAGAACAAATCTCTCACAAATGTATTCAGATTTGGAATGAAATAAAAACAAGAGTGTACAGGAATTTCCAAGCAATCATATTTAGCTCAAATCCAATAAGAAGGTTAAACGAATTCAAATATCCAAAGGAACGGAGTAGATATGCTAAATCGACCAAAGCTCGATTTCGGACAGAATTCCAGTGGCACATCAAACAAATATTTCAGAATATCAATTATGCTCCAATACCCATAAGAAAACTATGGTCGAACCATATATCAATCTATATTCTGATGGAACAAATTTCATATGAAACAGGGTTCCCAACGCGGAGTTACCTTTGATTTGGTAACACAAGGTCAAAAAACACAATCACTGGTTTTGCAGAATTTATAGGGTCGGATTCAACAGACAATAGGGTAGGCAATTGAAATCCAAAAATTTTCAAACTATAAGTCAAAAGAAAGATTTTCAAGTCTAGTTTCAAATAAAATCAGTTTGGTACAATTCAGAATTTTCAACAGGGAGTTATAGGCATTTTAGTATCGACAGGTCAGAAATCTTGAACCCTGTTTTACAGCGTCTATAGGCTCAATTGAATCAGATGTTTGGGTAAGTATTCGGTGTCCAAAATCTACAAAATCAGTGTCAAAAGGAAGATATAAGAGTCTAATTTCAAACAAAATAGTTCCTGCCCGAATTCACATTTTGTACTAAAACTTATAGCTGAAACAGTGTATAGGGGTCAGTTTACCGAAAAAAAAACTTCAGAATCCATGGTTCTATGTCCAAAGAGAGACATATCAGTTTCTAAATAGAAATCCTTCAATTTATTTTGATTCAACATAAAAAACAGAGACTAAAAATTTGTAGGATGGGGTTAGAACACTTGCCTTTGAGAATTTTGACCCTAATTGAGAAGATTGAGCAAGAAACCTTAAAGCCCCAATTTTTTTTTTTTCTTCTTCTTCTTCTTTTCTTCTTCTTCTTTTCTTTCTTTTTCTTTTCCCAGATCATCCATTTAGCTGCCTCTCTGCTTCCTTAAGAACGAAGGCAGAGAGGCTTAAACGGTGGAGTTTGTATTTTTGTACATTTTACAGTTTAGTCCTTGTATTTATCATATTTACGATTAGGTCCTCAGGGTTTACATATAGGTCCTCAGATTTTTTTTTTAACAAATCCTCCAACTCTTATGAATAAGTTCTCAGATTCATACTTTGACTTTTTATCAAATTTAAAATAGATACATACATTACAACTAGAAACTTATACTTAAAATTGAAATGAGGGGTGTTACACTCCCCCCTTTAAAAAAAAAAATTTAGTCCTCTAAATTTATCGCACTTCTATCGATGAAAAGACGGGGTACACCTTTGTCATTTCCTCCTCTAGCTCCCAAGTTGTTTCCTCTCCAGAATGATGTCTCCAAATTACTTGAACCAAGTGAGATGACCCATTCCTTAGGACTTTTTCTTTTTCTTATCAACGATCTGAATAGGTTCTTCCACATAAGATAAATCTTTATCAATCTCCACCAGCTCATACTTAATGATGTGAGAAGGGTCATATATATACTTCCTAATCATCGAGACATGAAATATATCATGGACATGACTCAATGCTGGTGGCAAGGCAATCCTGTAAGCGACAGAACCAACCCTCTCGAGAACCTCAAAAGGTCCAATAAATCTGGGGCTTAACTTTCCTTTCTTCCCAAACCTAATAATGCCTTTGGAAGGGGAGACTTTCAAGAATACAAAATCTCCGATTTCAAACTCAATATCTCATCTTCTATTGTCGGCATAATAACTTTTTGACGACTCGAAAGCAGTTTTTAACCTTTCCTTATAACTTGAATTTTCTCGAAGTTTTTGTACCTTATCCGGTGCTAAAACTTTCTGTCACCAACTTCTTCCCAACATATAGGTGTTATGCACTTTCGCCCATATAAAGCTTCATAAGGAGCCATCTGAATACTTGAATGATAACTATTATTATAAGTGAACTCAACAAGTGAAATATCCTTATCCCATTCACCTTTCCAATCCATAACATAGGCTCTAAGCAAATCCTCAAGTGTTTGAATTGTTCTTTTTTTTCGACCACCATCACCGAGGATGATATGCAGTACTAAACTTAACTTTAGTGCCCATAGATTCCTGTAATCTTCTCCAAAATCTAGAGAGAAATCTGGAGTCTCTATCGAGATGATCTCCTTTGGAATACCATGAAGTCTTACTATTTCACTGACATATAAATCTGCAAGTCTATCAAGTTTAATAAGTCATATTAATCGGTAGGAAATGTGCAGATTTTGTTAACCTATCAATGATAACCCAAATAGCATCATGCTTTTTAGAGGTTCTGGGTAGTCCCTGAAACAAAATCCATAGTAATGCATTCCCATTTCCATTCAGGAATATCTAAAGGTTGTAACAACCCTCCGTGTCTTTGGTGTTCTACTTTGATTTGTCGACAAGTCAAACATTTTGAAACATACATTGCAATTTCCTTCTTCATGCCTTCCCACCAATAATGACTTTGAAGATCTCTATACATCTTAGTGCTCCCAGGATGTATGGTGTACTTTTGAAGTATGACTTTCCTTTAGGATTTGATTCTTGATATTGGTTCATTTGGTACACATACCCTCTCCCCAAATCTCAATAGGCCATCCTTTGAAACTTGAAATTGTGGTTTCAATTCCTTTTCTACTTCATTCCTCAAGTAGATTAAATGTGGATCTCAGAATTGTCCTTCCTTAATTTGTTGAATAAGATGGATTGCACTTGAATGGAGGCCATCAATATCATCGAAGTCTTGCTCTTTCCTCAAAGCTTTCAAATCAAAATTTTCTTCTAATAACTTCCATTGCTTCACAAACCAGACTAGCCATAAAACTTGTAGATTTCCTACTAAGTGCATCACTACAACATTGGCTTTTGCCCGGTGATAACGGATGGCACAATCATAATCCTTCAGAAGTTCTATCCATCTTCGCTGCCTCATGTTTAACTCTTTCTGAGTGAAAATGTATTTTAAACTCTTGTGATCGGTGAAGATTTCAAATTGTCGACCATACAAATAATGTCTCCAAATCTTTAGAGCAAAAAATAATTGCTGCTAATTCCAAATCATGAGTTGGATAATTCAATTCATAACCTTTAAGTTGCCTAGAAGCATAAGCAATTACTCTCCCTTCCTGCATCAAAACACATCCTAGGCCTTTTCTTGAAGCATCAAGATAAACTACAAATCCCTCACTACCACTTGGAATAGTGAGAATAGGGGCACTAGTCAATCTTTTTTTAACTCTTGAAAACTTTGCTCACAATCATCACCCCATACAAATTTCATATTCTTTTTAGTGAGGTTGGTGAGAGGTTGAGCATTCGAGAAAATCCCTCCAACAAATCTCCTGTAATAACCGCCATGCCCAAAAAGCTTCAACTTGTTACATTTGTTGGTACTTCCCATTCAACTACAGCTTTCTATTTTCCTTGGATCAACAGATATACCCCTTCCCTGAAATCACATGGCCTAAGAAAGCAACTTCATTCAACCAAAATTCACATTTGCTGAACTTCAAGATACAACTTTTTTTTTTCTTAGTATGGACAACACATCTCTCAAGTGTTCCTCATGCTCCCCCGACTTTTTTGAATACACCAATATGTCATCAATAAATACAATTACACAGATATCCAAGAGCTGTTGAAATATCCTATTCATTAGTTCCATAAAAGCTGCAGGGCATTTGTCAAACCCAAAGGCATCACCAAGAATTCATAATGACCATATCGAAGTTCAAAGCTGTTTTTGAAATATCCTCCTCCTTGATCTTCAATCGATAGTAACCTAACCTCAGTGTCAATCTTAGAGAATACTTGTGCACCCTGCAGTTGATCAAACAAATCATCAATTCTAGGTATGGGATACTTATTTTTGATGGTCACCGATTCAATTGTCTATAATCAATACAAAGCCTCAATGTTCCATCCTTCTTCTTCACTAATAGTACCGAGCACCCCATGGGGATACACGGGTCGTATGAAACCCTTTATCTAATAATTCTTGTATTTGCTTCTTTAATTCCTCTAGCTCGAGTGGTGCCATTCTGTAGGGAGGCTTAGATATTGGGGTTGTAACCGAGACCAGATCAATAGCAAATTCACCCTCTCTATCTAGAGGTAAACCGTGCAAGTCATCCGGGAATACATCGGGAATTCTTTGACCACTACAATTTCATCTAGATGGGTTTCCTGATTTGAATGCTCCTTTACACACACCATATAACAAAAAAACAACCTTTTCTGCATAAGACGATAAACTTGAAGTGCCGATATCAAGCAAGGAGGCAAATCATGCCTAATGCCCTCAAAGAAAAATATAGGTCGATCTGGTATGCAGAAAGTAATTATTTTTTTTGTAACAATCAATACTAGCTGATGATGAGAAGATAACCAATCCATGCCAAGTATAATATCAAAGCCCCTGGATCTCTAGGAGAATCAAATCAAAGAAGGAGTTCGTGGTCCCCAATAGAGATCAAACAAGATGGGTAGACCAAGTTTGTTGCCAATGAATCTCCAACAGCAGCTTGTTGTTACATATAACATATAATCCAGGGGTTTAGGTAGAATATCCAAGTGACAAGCAAAGTATTGTGAAACAAACGATAAGTTGGAGCCGGATCAAACAAAACTTTTGCATTTTTTTTAGAAACATGAAGAATACCTTCCACCACGATTTAGAAGCTTTAGAATCTTGTTCAGTGATAGCATACACTCTAGCATGGGTTGAGGGTCTAGGAGACAAAGGGGCTTTTTTCTTCTTCCTCAAAGGATCCAACTTTTATTTGATGATCCAACTTTCCACAACCAAAACATGCCCCAACCAAAAAAACACAAACATGTTTCATAACTTAACTTGCAATTCACATATGATTGAGTCTTTTACATGATGACTTTCCTTTTCAAATCCAAATGTCTTGACACTCTTGTTATTACTTTCTGATTCATTTCCAATCATATTTTTATTGGTAAACTTGTCCTTATCATTCAGACAATCGATCTCCAAAAATTATTTTTTTTGTTGCCATTAATGATCAGCCTCTACTTCCAATATAAGGTGGCAAAAAAGAATTTTTCGATCATTAGAACAATTTTGTACATCAAATATCTTCTCTGTTTGCATCATCCGCTTTTTCTACCACCAATGAAATTTGGTTCACCATGTTTTCATCAAGGCTTGTTTGATTTTGTATCCTCGATCAACCCTTTCATCCCCCTTAATTAATCAGAAACAATGAAATAGGAGGACCATATGTCCTCATCATCCTAGATTCCTAAAATGCATCAAAGAAAATTTCCACCAATCATTATCACTGGACCTCAATATATTTTGCACGCCAACATATCAAATATTTCAAGTGATCCTCAAACAATGCTCGATACCACCACCTCACACGCCCTCTCAAAAAAAATATCGACAATATTTAAAATTTTCATCATAACTAACCCAGGATCCAAGCACACATTTGAGGTCACTAAGAAAACATTCAGATCAAAAATTTCACCTCTATAGTCTACAAATTCATAAACCCTATGCAATTCATAAACATACCACACATCACTCGATAATTCATACAATCAGAACTCAACTCATCAAAATAATAACCACAATATAAATTCACAAATGGGGAAGTCTATGCAGTCACCAAACCAACGATTACCATAAGATCATATCATTACACTAATATAACTTAACATACCAAAATCCTATACATGAGGGATCCTTTATCTTACACAAAATCCATGTGTTTAGATTCATCGTCACATTTCATAAGATGCAGAGTATCTTATACAACAAATACACATATGCTAACAAAGATCTGCCCAAAATCTTCTAAACTTTCCACCGCCTTCAGCCCAATCTTAACATTTAAGCAAGCAATATGCTATCCCAAAAAATTTATCAACAAACGGGTGAGCATAAAGAGCTCAAGCAAGTGACTAACATATCCATATCAAAAAATAGTACAACTTCCAAAGAGATACAGTTCCAAAATACAAGGCAGAATATACGATTTCAGAGACATAATATCATTAAGAGCAGAAACACAATTGTCATTTCAATCTTACATATTTGGTTCCCCACAGATTGGGGCATAGAGTAATTGGAGCATATCAAGAATAAAGGAAACATATCGGAGCTTATCAATGGTATATATAAAATGTTCAAGCATATCAACGGCATATGGAACATTTCAAGCAAAATCATCAATGAATGAAGCATATCGAGAGCATATCAAAACAAATATCGCACAGAAGCTCAAACGTCGTCCTTGACGCTGTAATCATATCATTCTTATCCAGAGCATGAACAGAAACAACTCACCAAAACTCGATGTCATATCAAACATATAGAAGGTGTGGTGGGATCTCAGCCAGAATGTGATTCATCCATTTCTGAATGACCACTGACAAAAGTCTCCCACGCCTGGGAGATCCCTCCACCCACGCCTAGGTGAAGTCGAGGGGTCGGCAGAGCATCGCAGGTTCTAAGCACATACCCCTTTACCAGCAAAGGTCCGGACGGAGCGGGACCCCACAGAATGGTAATAAGTTTATCCCACAGAAAGGGACCCCACACGGAGCTGGGTAATAGCGCGATACCCTTTACCATTTCTGGCAAAGGTCCGCAATCCCATACACCAGAGTACAAGAGGGCAGTTTTAACAATAAGTAGCATATATCGGAAGCACACGCTGAACAACAAACGCATGCATGCCTTTTTTTCAAACAATACGAAACAAAGAACAAATCTCTCACAAATGTATTCAGATTTGGAATGAAATAAAAACAAGAGTGTACAGGAATTTCCAAGCAATCATATTTAGCTCAAATCCAATAAGAAGGTTAAACGAATTCAAATATCCAAAGGAACGGAGCAGAATATGCGAAATCGACCAAAGCTCGATTTCGGACAGAATTCCAGTGGCACATCAAACAAATATTTCAGAATATCAATTATGCTCCAATACCCATAAGAAAACTATGGTCGAACCATATATCAATCTATATTCTGATGGAACAAATTTCATACGAAACAGGGTTCCCAACGCGGAGTTACCTTTGATTTGGTAACACAAGGTCAAAAACACAATCACTGGTTTGCAGAATTTATAGGGTCGGATTCAACAGACAATAGGGTAGGCAATTGAAATCCAAAATTTTCAAACTATAAGTCAAAAGAAAGATTTTCAAGTCTAGTTTCAAATAAAATCAGTTTGGTACAATTCAGAATTTTCAACAGGGAGTTATAGGCATTTTAGTATCGACAGGTCAGAAATCTTGAACCCTGTTTTACAGCGTCTATAGGCTCAATTGAATCAGATGTTTGGGTAAGTATTCGGTGTCCAAAATCTACAAAATCAGTGTCAAAAGGAAGATATAAGAGTCTAATTTTCAAACAAAATAGTTCCTGCCCGAATTCACATTTTGTACTAAAACTTATAGCTGAAACAGTGTATAGGGGTCAGTTTACCGAAAAAAAAAACTTCAAAAATCCATGGTTCTATGTCCAAAGAGAGACATATCAGTTTCTAAATAGAAATCCTTCAATTTATTTTGATTCAACATAAAAACAGAGACTAAAAAATTCTGTAGGATGGGGTTAGAACACTTGCCTTTGAGAATTTTGACCCGAAGTGAAAAGATTGAGCAAGAACCCTAAAAGCCCCAATTTTTCTTCTTCTTCTTCTTCTTCTTCTTCTTCTTTCTTTCTTTTTCTTTCTTTCCCAGATCATCCATTTAGCTGCCCTCTCTGCTTCCTTAAGAACGAAGGCAGAGAGGCTTAAACGGTGGAGTTTGTATTTTTGTACATTTTACAGTTTAGTCCTTGTATTTATCATATTTTACGATTAGGTCCTTAGGGTTTTACATATAGGTCCTCAGATTTTTTTTTTTAACAAATCCTCCAACTCTTATGAATAAGTTCTCAGATTCATACTTTGATTTTTTTATCAAATTTAAAATAGATACATACATTACAACTAGAAACTTATACTAAAAATTCGAAATGAGGGGTGTTGTACATCTCCTTTTGGCACGATCGACATCGGAGAGCCATTTCGATTCTCCATCCAAAAAGGAGTGCAACACTAGGATCTTTCCGATCGGGGTCACCCATCCATTAACTTGAGCCCAAGACGTTAACTTCGAGTTCACGACAAATTTCGATGGGATCGGGAGGTTTTAGTCGCCGGGGCACAAAAAAGGAGTGCAACATTTTTGTGCCATGGGGTCACCCGCTTTTATGCACGCCACGGACGTTCGATGGGATCCGTGTTTTTAGTGCTGGTATGATCGCCTCGCTTTTGTGCGAATCCCCTCGAACGATGCACTCACGGAATCGCCATTCTCGATCGGGGACTCTCCGATGCCCACGAACCTCGAACGATCTCGAATCGCCATTCTCGGATCTCGATGCCCACGAGGCCGACACAAGACGGACACGACAAAGGCGCCGAAACCCTCTGAACTTTTCGATCGACTCGAATCGCTATTGCAACCCCATTCCGAAAGCTCTCTGAGCCCCACGAGACTGACTGCGTGAGTGGTCACGACAAATTTCGAGGCCCAAAACCATCGCCTCGGAGGTCGACGGGAGAGGTTTTGGTCGCCGGGCACAAAAAGGAGTGCAACACGAGGACTTCCTGTGGGGTCACCCATCCTAGTACTATTTCCCAAGCACGCTTTAACTTCGAGTTCTGATGGGATCCGTGTTTTAGTGCTGGTATGATCGCGACTCGCTTTTAAAGCGCCATCCTCGCTTTTGTGCACGCCACGGACGGCGATCGACGACCGGGGACCTCCTCGCCAAAAACCCTCGAACGATCTCGAATCGCCATTCTCGGATCTCTCCGATGCCCACGAGGCCGACCAAGACCGGACACGACAAAGTGCGCGCCAAAACCCTCTGAACTTTTCGATCGGACTCGAATCGCTATTGCGACCCCATTCCGAAAGCTCTCTGAGCCCCACGAGACTGATCGAGAGGTGGTCACGACAAATTTCGAGGCCCAAAACCATCGCCCGGAGGTCGACGGAGAGGTTTTGGTCGCCGGGGCACAAAAAGGAGTGCAACACGAGGACTTCCTGTGGGGTCACCCATCCTAGTACTACTCTCGCCCAAGCACGCTTTAACTTCGAGTTCTGATGGGATCCGTGCTTTAGTGCTGGTATGATCGCACTCGCTTTTGTGTGCGCCATCCCTCGCCTTTATGCACGCCACGGACGGCGATCGACGACCGGGGACCTCGCGCGCTTCCTGAAAAACCTCGAACGATCTCGAATCGCCATTCTCGGATCTCCGATGCCCACGAGGCCGACCAAGACCGGACACGACAAGCGCGGGCCAAAACCCTCTGAACTTTTCGATCGGACTCGAATCGCTATTGCGAACCCCATTCCGAAAGCTCTCTCGAGCCCCACGAGACTGACTGACTGAAGCGGTCACGACAAATTTCGAGGGCCAAAACCATCGCCCGGAGGTCGACGGAGAGGTTTTGGTCGCCGGGCACAAAAAGGAGTGCAACACGAGGACTTCCTGGGGGTCACCCATCCTAGTACTACTACTCGCCCAAGCACGCTTTAACTTCGAGTTCTGATGGGATCCGTGTTTTAGTGCTGGTATGATCGCGACTTTTTTTGTGTGCGCCATCCCTCGCCTTTTTATGCACGCCACGGACGGACGGCGATCGACGACCGGGGACCCTCGCGCCCGAAACCCTCGAACGATCTCGAATCGCCATTCTCGGATCTCTCCGATGCCCACGAGGTCGACCACAAGACCGGACACGATAAGCGTGGCGCCAAAACCCTCTGAACTTTTCGATCGGACTCGAATCGCTATTTATTGGTAACCCCATTCCGAAAGCTCTCTCGAGCCCCACGAGACTGACATGCGCGAAGGTCACGACAAATTTCGAGGCCCAAAACCATCGCCTCGGAGGTCGACGGAGAGGTTTTGGTCGCCGGGGCACAAAAAAGGAGTGCAACACGAGGACTTTCCTGGGGGGTCACCCATCCTAGTACTACTCTCGCCCAAGCACGCTTTAACTTCGAGTTCTGATGGGATCCGTGCTTTAGTGCTGGTATGATCGCATTCGCTTTTGTGTGCGCCATCCCCTCGCTTTTGTGCACGCCACGGACGGCGATCGACGACCGGGGACCCTCGATGCCTCCTCAAAACCCTCGAACGATCTCGAATCGCCATTCTCGGATCTCCGATGCCCACGAGGCCGACCAAGACCGGACACGACAAGCGTGCGCCAAAAAAACCTCTGAACTTTTTCGATCGACTCGAATCGCTATTGCGACCCCATTCCGAAAGCTCTCTGAGCCCCACGAGACTGACCGCGAAGCGGTCACGACAAATTTCGAGGCTCAAAACCATCGCCCCGGAGGTCGACGGAGAGGTTTTGGTCGCCGGGGCACAAAAAGGAGTGCAACACGAGGACTTCCTGTGGGGTCACCCATCCTAGTACTACTTCTCGCCCAAGCACGCTTTAACTTCGAGTTTCGATGGGATCCGTGCTTTAGTGCTGGTATGATCGCGACTCTTTTTTGTGTGCGCCATCCTCGCCTTTTATGCACGCCACGGACGGCGATCGACGACCGGGGACCCTCGATCGCTCAAAAACCCTCGAACGATCTCGAATCGCCATTCTCGGATCTCTCCGATGCCCACGAGGCCCGACGCAAGACCGGACACGACAAGCGCGGCGCCAAAACCCTCTGAACTTTTCGATCGACTCGAATCGCTATTGCGACCCCATTCGGAAAGCTCTCTCTGAGCCCCACGAGACTGATCATGTAGCGGTCACGACAAATTTCGAGGGCCAAAACCATCGCCTCGAGGTCGACGGAGAGGTTTTGGTCGCCGGGGCACAAAAAAGGAGTGCAACACGAGGACTTCCCTGGGGGTCACCCATCCTAGTACTACTACTCGCCCAAGCACGCTTTAACTTCGGAGTCTGATGGGATCCGTGCTTTAGTGCTGGTATGATCGCGACGCTTTTTGTGCGCCATCCCTCGCCTTTATGCACGCCACGGACGGCGATCGACGACCGGGGACCCTCAATACTCCTGAAACCCTCGAACGATCTCGAATCGCCATTCTCGGATCTCTCCGATGCCCACGAGGCCGACCACAAGACCGGACACGATTAGTGCAGTGGGCTAAAACCTCTGAACTTTTCGATCGACTCGAATCGCTATTGCGACCCCATTCCGGAAAGCTCTCTGAGCCCCACGAGACTGATCGCGTAGCGGTCACGACAAATTTCGAGGCCCAAAACCATCGCCTCGGAGGTCGACGGAGAGGTTTTGGTCGCCGGGCACAAAAAGGAGTGCAACACGAGGACTTCCTCCTGGGGGTCACCCATCCTAGTACTACTCTCGCCCAAGCACGCTTTAACTTCGAGTTCTGATGGGATCCGTGCTTTAGTGCTGGTATGATCGCACTCGCTTTGTGTGCGCCATCCCTCGCTTTTTATGCACGCCACGGACGGCGATCGACGACCGGGGACCTCGCGCTACCCCAAAAACCCTCGAACGATCTCGAATCGCCATTCTCGATCTCTCCGATGCCCACGAGGCCGACACGCAAGACCGACACCATAAGCGGCGCTGAAACCCTCTGAACTTTTTCGATCGACTCGAATCGCTATTGCGACCCCATTCCGGAAAGCTCTCTCGAGCCCCACGAGACTGACGCATGAAGCGGTCACGACAAATTTCGAGGTTCAAAACCATCGCCTCGGAGGTCGACGGAGAGGTTTTGGTCGCCGGGGCACAAAAAAGGAGTGCAACACGAGGACTTCCTGTGGGGTCACCCATCCTAGTACTACTCTCGCCCAAGCACGCTTTAACTTCGAGTTCTGATGGGATCCGTGCTTTAGTGCTGGTATGATCGCACTCGCTTTTTTGTGTGCCATCATCCTCGCCTTTATGCACGCCACGGACGGGCGATCGACGACCGGGGACCTCGGCGCCCCGAAACCCTCGAACGATCTCGAATCGCCATTCTCGGATCTCTCCGATGCCCACGAGGCCGAATCACAAGACCGGACACGACAAGCGTGGCCAAAACCCTCTGAACTTTTCGAACGGACTCGAATCGCTATTGCGACCCCATTCCGGAAAGCTCTCTGAGCCCCACGAGACTGACTGCAGAGCGGTCACGACAAAATTTCGAGGTCCAAAACCATCGCCCGGAGGTCGACGGGAGAGGTTTTGGTCGCCGGGGCACAAAAAGGAGTGCAACACGAGGACTTCCAGGGGTCACCCATCCTAGTACTACTCGCGCCAAGCACGCTTTAACTTCGAGTTCTGATGGGATCCGTGCTTTAGTGCTGGTATGATCGCGACTCTTTTTTGTGCGCCATCCTCGCCTTTGTGCACGCCACGGACGGCGATCGACGACCGGGGACCCTCGCTCCCCAAAACCCTCGAACGATCTCGAATCGCCATTCTCGGATCTCTCCGATGCCCACGAGGGCCGACCAAGACCGCGACCGGACACGCATAAGCGGCGCCAAAACCTCTGAACTTTTCGATCGACTCGAATCGCTATTATAACCCCATTCGGAAAGCTCTCTCTGAGCCCCACGAGACCGACCGCGAAGCGGTCACGACAAAATTTCGAGGCCCAAAACCATCGCCTCGGAGGTCGACGGAGAGGTTTTGGTCGCCGGGGCACAAAAAAGGAGTGCAACACGAGGACTTCCTGGGGTCACCCATCCTAGTACTACTCGCCCAAGCACGCTTAACTTCGAGTTCTGATGGGATCCGTGTTTTAGTGCTGGTATGATCGCGACTCGCTTTTGTGTGCGCCATCCTCGCCTTTATGCACGCCACGGACGGCGATCGACGACCGGGGACCCTCGCGCCCTCAAACCCTCGAACGATCTCGAATCGCCATTCTCGGATCTCTCCGATGCCCACGAGGCCGACCACAAGACCGGACACGACAAGTGGGCGCCAAACCCTCTGAACTTTTCGATCGACTCGAATCGCTATTATTGCGACCCCATTCCGAAAAGCTCTCTGAGCCCCACGAGACTGACTGCAGAGCGGGTCACGACAAATTTCGAGGTTCAAAACCATCGCCTCGGAGGTCGACGGAGAGGTTTTGGTCGCCGGGGCACAAAAAAAAGGAGTGCAACACGAGGACTTCCTGTGGGGTCACCCATCCTAGTACTACTTCGCCCAAGCACGCTTTAACTTCGGAGTTCTGATGGGATCCGTGTTTTAGTGCTGGTATGATCGCGACTCGCTTTTGTGTGCGCCATCCTCGCTTTTTTATGCACGCCACGGACGGCGATCGACGACCGGGGACCCTCGCGCGCCCGAAACCCTCGAACGATCTCGAATCGCCATTCTCGGATCTCTCCGATGCCCACGAGGCCGACCGCAAGACCGGACACGACAAGCGTGCGCCGAAACCCTCTGAACTTTTTCGACGGACTCGAATCGCTATTGCGACCCCATTCCCGAAAGCTCTCTGAGCCCCACGAGACTGATCGCGTGAGCGGTCACGACAAATTTCGAGGTTCAAAACCATCGCCTCGGAGGTCGACGGAGAGGTTTTGGTCGCCGGGGCACAAAAAGGAGTGCAACACGAGGACTTCCTGTGGGGTCACCCATCCTAGTACTACTCGCCCAAGCACGCTTTAACTTCGGAGTTTGATGGGATCCGTGTTTTAGTGCTGGTATGATCGCGACTCGCTTTTGTGTGCGCCATCCCTCGCCTTTATGCACGCCACGGACGGCGATCGACGACCGGGGACCCCTCGCTTCCAAAAACCCTCGAACGATCTCGAATCGCCATTCTCGGATCTCTCCGATGCCCACGAGGCCGACACCAAGACCGGACACACCACAAGCGTGCGCTGAAACCCTCTGAACTTTTCGATCGACTCGAATCGCTATTTGCGACCCCATTCCGAAAGCTCTCTCTGAGCCCCACGAGACTGACCGCGTGAAGGGTCACACGACAAATTTCGAGGTTCAAAACCATCGCCGGAGGTCGACGGAGAGGTTTTGGTCGCGGGGCACAAAAAAAGGAGTGCAACACGAGGACTTCCCTGGGGTCACCCATCCTAGTACTACTCGCCCAAGCACGCTTTAACTTCGAGTTCTGATGGGATCCGTGTTTTTAGTGCTGGTATGATCGCACTCGCTTTTGTGTGCGCCATCCCTCGCTTTTTTGCACGCCACGGACGGCGATCGACGACCGGGACCCTCGCGCCAAAACCCTCGAACGATCTCGAATCGCCATTCTCGGATCTCTCCGATGCCCACGAGGTCGACCACGAGACCGACACGATAAGCGTGGCGCTGAAACCCTCTGAACTTTTCGATCGACTCGAATCGCTATTGCGAACCCCATTCCGGAAAGCTCTCTCTGAGCCCCACGAGACTGATGACGCAGAGCGGTCACGCACAAATTTCGAGGTTCAAAACCATCGCCTCGGAGGTCGACGGAGAGGTTTTGGTCGCCGGGGCACAAAAAGGAGTGCAACACGAGGACTTCCTGTGGGGTCACCCATCCTAGTACTACTTTCGCCCAAGCACGCTTAACTTCGAGTTCTGATGGGATCCGTGTTTTAGTGCTGGTATGATCGCACTCGCTTTTTTTGTGTGCGCCATCCTCGCTTTTATGCACGCCACGGACGGCGATCGACGACCGGGGACCCTCGCGCGCCTCAAAACCCTCGAACGATCTCGAATCGCCATTCTCGGATCTCTCCGATGCCCACGAGGCCGACCGCAAGACCGGACACGACAAGCGTGCGCTGAAAACCCTCTGAACTTTTTCGATCGGACTCGAATCGCCATTATTGCGACCCCATTCGAAAGCTCTCTCGAGCCCCACGAGACTGACATGAAGCGGTCACGACAAATTTCGAGGCCCAAAACCATCGCCCCGGAGGTCGACGGAGAGGTTTTGGTCGCCGGGGCACAAAAAGGAGTGCAACACGAGGACTTCCTGTGGGGTCACCCATCCTAGTACTACTCGCCCAAGCACGCTTTAACTTCGGAGTTCTGATGGGATCCGTGTTTTAGTGCTGGTATGATCGCACTCGCTTTTGTGTGCGCCATCCCTCGCCTTTATGCACGCCACGGACGGGCGATCGACGACCGGGGACCTCGCAAACTCAAAAACCCTCGAACGATCTCGAATCGCCATTCTCGGATCTCTCCGATGCCCACGAGGCCGACCAAGACGACGGACACGACAAGCGGCGCTGAAACCCCTGAACTTTTTTCGATCGGACTCGAATCGCTATTATGACCCCATTCGGAAAAGCTCTCTGAGCCCCACGAGACTGACTGACGCGAAGCGGTCACGACAAATTTCGAGGCCCAAAACCATCGCCGGAGGTCGACGGAGAGGTTTTGGTCGCCGGGCACAAAAAAGGAGTGCAACACGAGGACTTCCCTGGGGTCACCCATCCTAGTACTACTCGCCCAAGCACGCTTTAACTTCGGAGTTCTGATGGGATCCGTGTTTTAGTGCTGGTATGATCGCACTCGCTTTTTGTGTGCGCCATCCTCGCCTTTATGCACGCCACGGACGGCGATCGACGACCGGGGGACCCTCGCATGCCAAAAAACCCTCGAACGATCTCGAATCGCCATTCTCGATCTCTCCGATGCCCACGAGGTCGACCACAAGACCGGACACACATAAGCGTGCGCCAAAACCCTCTGAACTTTCTCGATCGACTCGAATCGCTATATTGCAACCCCATTCCGGAAAGCTCTCTCGAGCCCCACGAGACTGATCGCGAGAGCGGTCACGAAAATTTCGAGGCCCAAAACCATCGCCCGGAGGTCGACGGGAGAGGTTTTGGTCGCCGGGGCACAAAAAGGAGTGCAACACGAGGACTTCCTGTGGGGTCACCCATCCTAGTACTACTCGCCCAAGCACGCTTTTAACTTCGAGTTCTGATGGGATCCGTGTTTTAGTGCTGGTATGATCGCACTCGCTTTTTGTGCGCCATCCTCGCCTTTATGCACGCCACGGACGGCGATCGACGACGGGGACCTCGCGCGCCAAAACCCTCGAACGATCTCGAATCGCCATTCTCGGATCTCTCCGATGCCCACGAGGCCGACCAAGACCGGACACGACAAAGCGGCGCTGAAACCCTCTGAACTTTTTCGATCGGACTCGAATCGCTATTTGCAACCCCATTCCGAAAGCTCTCTGAGCCCCACGAGACCGACTGATGCGAAGCGGTCACGACAAATTTCGAGGTTCAAAACCATCGCCCGGAGGTCGACGGAGAGGTTTTGGTCGCCGGGGCACAAAAAGGAGTGCAACACAGGACTTCCTGGGGTCACCCATCCTAGTACTACTCTCGCCCAAGCACGCTTTAACTTCGGAGTTCTGATGGGATCCGTGTTTTAGTGCTGGTATGATCGCGACTCGTTTTGTGTGCGCCATCCTCGCCTTTATGCACGCCACGGACGGCGATCGACGACCGGGGACCCTCGCGCCTCAAAACCTCGAACGATCTCGAATCGCCATTCTCGGATCTCTCCGATGCCCACGAGGCCGATCCAAGACCGGACACGACAAAGTAAGCGGCCGAAAACCCTGAACTTTTTCGAACGACTCGAATCGCTATTGCGACCCCATTCCGAAAGCTCTCTGAGCCCCACGAGACTGACATGAGAAGCGGTCACGACAAATTTCGAGGTTCAAAACCATCGCCTCGGAGGTCGACGGAGAGGTTTTGGTCGCCGGGCACAAAAAAGGAGTGCAACACGAGGACTTCCTGTGGGGTCACCCATCCTAGTACTACTCTCGCCCAAGCACGCTTTAACTTCGAGTTCTGATGGGATCCGTGCTTTTTAGTGCTGGTATGATCGCGACTCGCTTTGTGTGCGCCATCCTCGCTTTTTTATGCACGCCACGGACGGCGATCGACGACCGGGGACCCTCGCGCCTCAAAACCCTCGAACGATCTCGAATCGCCATTCTCGGATCTCTCCGATGCCCACGAGGCCGACCGCGACCGGACACGACACAAGCGTGGCGGCGAAACCTCTGAACTTTTTCGATCGGACTCGAATCGCTATTGCGAACCCTATTCCGAAAGCTCTCTCGAGCCCCACGAGACTGATGCATGAAGGTCACGACAAATTTCGAGGTCCAAAACCATCGCCTCGGAGGTCGACGGAGAGGTTTTGGTCGCCGGGCACAAAAAGGAGTGCAACACGAGGACTTCCTGTGGGGTCACCCATCCTAGTACTACTCTCGCCCAAGCACGCTTTAACTTCGGAGTTCTGATGGGATCCGTGCTTTAGTGCTGGTATGATCGCGACTCGCTTTTTGTGCGCCATCCCTCGCCTTTATGCACGCCACGGACGGCGATCGACGACCGGGGACCCTCGCGCTTCTCAAAACCCTCGAACGATCTCGAATCGCCATTCTCGGATCTCTCCGATGCCCACGAGGCCGACCAAGACCGGACACGACACACAAGCGCGGCTTGAAACCCTCTGAACTTTTTCGATCGACTCGAATCGCTATTGCGACCCCATTCCGAAAGCTCTCTGAGCCCCACGAGACTGATCGCGAAGCGGTCACGACAAATTTCGAGGTTCAAAACCATCGCCCGGAGGTCGACGGAGAGGTTTTGGTCGCCGGGGCACAAAAAGGAGTGCAACACGAGGACTTCCTGTGGGGTCACCCATCCTAGTACTACTCTCGCCCAAGCACGCTTTAACTTTCGAGTTCTGATGGGATCCGTGTTTTAGTGCTGGTATGATCGCACTCGCTTTTTGTGTGCGCCATCCTCGCTTTTTTGTGCACGCCACGGACGGCGATCGACGACCGGGGACCCTCGCGCTACTCAAAACCCTCGAACGATCTCGAATCGCCATTCTCGGATCTCTCCGATGCCCACGAGGCCGACCACAAGACCGGACACGCATAAGCAAGTTGAAAACCCTCTGAACTTTTTCGATCGGACTCGAATCGCTATTATGACCCCATTCCGAAAGCTCTCTGAGCCCCACGAGACCGACTGACGCGAGCGGTCACGACAAATTTCGAGGCCTCAAAACCACCGCCCCGGAGGTCGACGGAGAGGTTTTGGTCGCCGGGGCACAAAAAAGGAGTGCAACACGAGGACTTCCTGGGGGGTCACCCATCCTAGTACTACTCGCCCAAGCACGCTTTAACTTCGGAGTTCTGATGGGATCCGTGTGTTTTAGTGCTGGTATGATCGCGACTCGCTTTTTGTGTGCGCATCCCTCGCCTTTATGCACGCCCACGGACGGCGATCGACGACCGGGGACCTCGCGCGCCAAAACCCTCGAACGATCTCGAATCGCCATTCTCGGATCTCTCCGATGCCCACGAGGTCGACCCAAGACCGACACGCATAAGTAAGGGCTGAAAAACCTCTGAACTTTTTCGATCGACTCGAATCGCTATTATTATGAACCCCATTCCGAAAGCTCTCTGAGCCCCACGAGACTGACCGCGAGCGGTCACGACAAATTTCGAGGCCCAAAACCATCGCCTCGGAGGTCGACGGAGAGGTTTTGGTCGCCGGGGCACAAAAAGGAGTGCAACACGAGGACTTCCTGGGGGTCACCCATCCTAGTAGTACTATTTCGCCCAAGCACGCTTTAACTTCGGAGTTCTGATGGGATCCGTGCTTTAGTGCTGGTATGATCGCGACTCGCTTTTTGTGCGCCATCCTCGCCTTTGTGCACGCCACGGACGGCGATCGACGACCGGGGACCTTTCGCTACCCCGAAACCCTCGAACGATCTCGAATCGCCATTCTCGGATCTCTCCGATGCCCACGAGGCCGACCAAGACCGGACACCACAAGCGTAAGCGCTGAAACCCTCTGAACTTTTCGATCGGACTCGAATCGCTATTGCGACCCCATTCCGAAAGTTCTCTGAGAGCCCCACGAGACTGACCACAGAAGGTCACGACAAATTTCGAGGTTCAAAAACCGCCTCGGAGGTCGACGGAGAGGTTTTGGTCGCCGGGGCACAAAAAAGGAGTGCAACACGAGGACTTCCTGTGGGGTCACCCATCCTAGTACTACTTTCTCGCCCAAGCACGCTTAACTTCGGAGTTCTGATGGGATCCGTGTTTTAGTGCTGGTATGATCGCACTCGCTTTTGTGTGCGCCATCCTCTTTTTTGTGCACGCCACGGACGACGGCGATCGACGACCGGGGACCCCTCGCGCTACCGAAAACCCTCGAACGATCTCGAATCGCCATTCGGATCTCTCCGATGCCCACGAGGCCGACCACAAGACCGGACACGACAAGCGTAAAAAAACCCTCTGAACTTTTTCGATCGGACTCGAATCGCTATTGCGACCCCATTCCGAAAGTTCTCTCGAGCCCCACGAGACTGACCGCGAGCGGTCACGACAAATTTCGAGGTTCAAAACCATCGCCCGGAGGTCGACGGAGAGGTTTTGGTCGCCGGGCACAAAAAAGGAGTGCAACACGAGGACTTCCTGTGGGGTCACCCATCCTAGTACTACTACTCGCCCAAGCACGCTTTAACTTCGGAGTTCTGATGGGATCCGTGCTTTAGTGCTGGTATGATCGCACTCGCTTTTTGTGTGCGCCATCCCCTCGCCTTTTATGCACGCCACGGACGGCGATCGACGACCGGGGACCCTCGCGCGCCCAAAACCCTCGAACGATCTCTCGAATCGCCATTCTCGGATCTCTCCGATGCCCACGAGGCCGACCAAGACCGACACGACAAAAGCTGCAAAAAACCCTCTGAACTTTTTCGAACGACTCGAATCGCTATTATGACCCCATTCCGAAAGCTCTTCTGAGCCCCACGAGACTGATCCGCGAAGGTCACGACAAATTTCGAGGCCCAAAACCATCGCCGGAGGTCGACGGAGAGGTTTTGGTCGCCGGGGCACAAAAAGGAGTGCAACACGAGGACTTCCAGGGGTCACCCATCCTAGTACTACTCTCGCCCAAGCACGCTTTAACTTCGGAGTTCTGATGGGATCCGTGTTTTAGTGCTGGTATGATCGCGACTCGCTTTTTTTGTGCGCCGCCCTCCTCGCTTTTTGTGCACGCCACGGACGGCGATCGACGACCGGGGACCCTCGCGCGCCCCGAAACCCTCGAACGATCTCGAATCGCCATTCGGATCTCTCCGATGCCCACGAGGCCGACCGACCAAGACCGGACACGACAAGCGCGGCGCCGAAACCCTCTGAACTTTTTCGATCGACTCGAATCGCTATTGCGACCCCATTCCGAAAGCTCTCTCGAGCCCCACGAGAGACTGATCGCGAGCGGTCACGACAAATTTCGAGAGGCCCAAAACCATCGCCCGGAGGTCGACGGAGAGGTTTTGGTCGCCGGGGCACAAAAAAAGGAGTGCAACACGAGGACTTCCTGTGGGGTCACCCATCCTAGTACTACTACTCGCCCAAGCACGCTTTAACTTCGAGTTCTGATGGGATCCGTGCTTTAGTGCTGGTATGATCGCGACTCTTTTTGTGTGCGCCGTCCCTCGCCTTTATGCACGCCACGGACGGCGATCGACGACGATGGGGACCCTCGCGAACAAACCTCGAAACCCTCGAACGATCTCGAATCGCCATTCTCGGATTCTCCGATGCCCACGAGGTCGATCACACGCGACCGGACACGACATAAGCGTGTGCGCTGAAACCCTCTGAACTTTTCGATCGACTCGAATCGCTATTGCGACCCCATTCCGAAAGCTCTGAGCCCCACGAGACTGACACGAAGCGGTCACGACAAAAATTTCGAGGGAGGTCAAAAAACCATCGCCGGAGGTCGACGGGAGAGGTTTTGGTCGCCGGGCACAAAAAAGGAGTGCAACACGAGGACTTCCCAGGGGTCACCCATCCTAGTACTACTTTCGCCCAAGCACGCTTTAACTTCGAGTTCTGATGGGATCCGTGCTTTAGTGCTGGTATGATCGCGACTCGCTTTTTTGTGCGCCATCCTCGCCTTTTATGCACGCCACGGACGGCGATCGACGACCGGGGGGACCTCGGCGCTACCAAAAACCCTCGAACGATCTCGAATCGCCATTCTCGGATCTCTCCGATGCCCACGAGGCCGATCACAAGACCGGACACGACATAAGTGTGAAAAAAAAAACCCTCTGAACTTTTCGAACGAACTCGAATCGCTATTATTGCGACCCCATTCCGAAAGCTTCTCTGAGCCCCACGAGACTGACTCATGAGCGGTCACGACAAATTTCGAGGCTCAAAACCATCGCCTCGAGGTCGACGGAGAGGTTTTGGTCGCCGGGGCAAAAAAGGAGTGCAACACGAGGACTTCCTGTGGGGTCACCCATCCTAGTACTACTACTCGCCCAAGCACGCTTTAACTTCGGAGTTCTGATGGGATCCCGTGCTTTAGTGCTGGTATGATCGCACTCGCTTTTGTGTGCGCCATCCCTCGCCTTTATGCACGCCACGGACGGCGATCGACGACCGGGGACCCTCGGCAATTTCAAAACCCTCGAACGATCTCGAATCGCCATTCTCGGATCTCTCCGATGCCCACGAGGTCGACCACAGACCGGACACGACATAAGCGCGCGCCGAAACCCTCTGAACTTTCTCGATCGGACTCGAATCGCTATTATGACCCCATTCCGAAAGCTCTCTCGAGCCCCACGAGACTGATCATGAAGCGGTCACGACAAATTTCGAGGCTCAAAACCATCGCCCCGGAGGTCGACGGAGAGGTTTTGGTCGCCGGGGCAAAAAAGGAGTGCAACACGAGGACTTCCCAAGGGGTCACCCATCCTAGTACTACTCTCGCCCAAGCACGCTTTTAACTTCGAGTTCTGATGGGATCCCGTGCTTTAGTGCTGGTATGATCGCGACTCGCTTTTGTGTGCGCCATCCCCTCGCCTTTGTGCACGCCACGGACGGCGATCGACGACCGGGGACCCTGGGCTACCAAAACCCTCGAACGATCTCTCGAATCGCCATTCTCGGATCTCTCCGATGCCCACGAGGTCGACCACCAAGACCGGACACGACAAGCGCAAGCCGAAACCCTCTGAACTTTTCGAACGAACTCGGAATCGCTATTATGACCCCATTCCGAAAGCTCTCTCGAGCCCCACGAGACTGACCGCATGAAGCGGTCACGACAAATTTCGAGGCCCAAAACCATCGCCTCGAGGTCGACGGAGAGGTTTTGGTCGCCGGGGCACAAAAAGGAGTGCAACACGAGGACTTTCCTGTGGGGTCACCCATCCTAGTACTACTACTCGCCCAAGCACGCTTTAACTTCGGAGTTCTGATGGGATCCGTGCTTTAGTGCTGGTATGATCGCACTCGCTTTGTGTGCGCCATCCCTCGCTTTTGTGCACGCCACGGACGGCGATCGACGACCGGGGACCCTCGCGCGCTACCAAAAACCCTCGAACGATCTCGAATCGCCATTTCGGATCTCTCCGATGCCCACGAGGCCGACCGCAAGACCGGACACGACATAAGCGTGCGCTGAAACCCTCTGAACTTTTTCGATCGAACTCGAATCGCTATTATGACCCCATTCCGAAAGCTTTCTGAGCCCCACGAGACTGACGCGAGCGGTCACGGCAAATTTCGAGGCCCAAAACCATCGCCTCTGGAGGTCGACGGAGAGGTTTTGGTCGCCGGGGCACAAAAAAAGGAGTGCAACACGAGGACTTCCCTGGGGGTCACCCATCCTAGTACTACTCGCCCAAGCACGCTTTAACTTCGAGTTCTGATGGGATCCGTGCTTTAGTGCTGGTATGATCGCACTCGCTTTTGTGTGCGCCATCCTCGCTTTTTGTGCACGCCACGGACGGCGATCGACGACCGGGGACCCCGCGCACGCCCAAAACCCTCGAACGATCTCGAATCGCCATTCTCGGATCTCTCCGATGCCCACGAGGCCGACCGCAAGACCGGACACGACATAAGCGGCGCTGAAACCCTGAACTTTCTCGAACGACTCGAATCGCTATTATGACCCCATTCCGAAAGCTCTCTCGAGCCCCACGAGACTGATCGTGAAGCGGTCACGACAAATTTCGAGGTTCAAAACCATCGCCGGAGGTCGACGGAGAGGTTTTGGTCGCCGGGGGGCAAAAAAAGGAGTGCAACACGAGGACTTCCTGTGGGGTCACCCATCCTAGTACTACTCTCGCCCAAGCACGCTTTAACTTCGAGTTCTGATGGGATCCGTGTTTTAGTGCTGGTATGATCGCGACTGCTTTTGTGCGCCGCCCTCGCCTTTGTGCACGCACGCCACGACGGCGATCGACGACCGGGGACCCTCACGCGCCTAAAACCCTCGAACGATCTCGAATCGCCATTCTCGGATCTCTCCGATGCCCACGAGGAGGCCGACCGCGAGACGGACACGACAAGCGTGGGCGCCGAAACCTCTGAACTTTTCGAACGAACTCGAATCGCTATTGCGACCCCATTCCGAAAGCTCTCTGAGCCCCACGAGACTGATCATGTAGAGCGGTCACGACAAATTTCGAGGTTCAAAACCATCGCCCGGAGGTCGACGGAGAGGTTTTGGTCGCCGGGGCACAAAAAAGGAGTGCAACACGAGGACTTCCTGTGGGGTCACCCATCCTAGTACTACTCGCCCAAGCACGCTTTAACTTCGGGAGTTCTGATGGGATCCGTGCTTTAGTGCTGGTATGATCGCGACTCTTTTTGTGTGCGCCATCCTCGCCTTTGTGCACGCCACGGACGGGCGATCGACGACCGGGACCCTCGCGCCTCGAAACCCTCGAACGATCTCGAATCGCCATTCTCGGATCTCTCCGATGCCCACGAGGCCGACCAAGACCGGACACACAAAGCGCAAAACCA
The DNA here is from genome assembly GCA_900464855.2 of Musa schizocarpa. Classification (NCBI taxonomy): domain Eukaryota; kingdom Viridiplantae; phylum Streptophyta; class Magnoliopsida; order Zingiberales; family Musaceae; genus Musa; species Musa schizocarpa. The sequence continues at coordinate 30,062,814 of LS990922.1, read as the reverse complement.
AAACCTCTGACTTTTTTCGAACGAACTCGGAATCGCTATTATGACCCCATTCCGAAAGCTCTCTGAGCCCCACGAGACTGACCGCAGAAGGTCACGACAAATTTCGAGGCCCAAAACCATCGCCTCGGAGGTCGACGGAGAGGTTTTGGTCGCCGGGGCACAAAAAGGAGTGCAACACGAGGACTTCCTGTGGGTCACCCATCCTAGTAGTACTACTTCGCCCAAGCACGCTTTTAACTTCGGAGTTTCGATGGGATCCGTGTTTTAGTGCTGGTATGATCGCGACTCGCTTTTTGTGCGCCATCCCTCGCTTTTGTGCACGCCACGGACGGGCGATCGACGACCGGGGACCCTCGCGCAAAACCCTCGAACGATCTCGAATCGCCATTCTCGGATCTCTCCGATGCCCACGAGGCCGACCACAAGACCGGACACGACATAAGCGCGGCGCCAAAACCCTCTGAACTTTTCGAACGAACTCGAATCGCTATTGCGACCCCATTCCGAAAGCTCTCTGAGCCCCACGAGACTGATCATAGAAGCGGTCACGACAAATTTCGAGGCTCAAAACCATCGCCTCGAGGTCGACGGAGAGGTTTTGGTCGCCGGGGCACAAAAAAGGAGTGCAACACGAGGACTTCCTGTGGGGTCACCCATCCTAGTACTACTCTCGCCCAAGCACGCTTTAACTTCGGAGTTCTGATGGGATCCGTGCTTTAGTGCTGGTATGATCGCGACTCGCTTTTGTGTGCGCCATCCCTCGCCTTTATGCACGCCACGGACGGCGATCGACGACCGGGGGGGACCTCTCAAAAACCTCGAACGATCTCGAATCGCCATTCTCGGATCTCTCCGATGCCCACGAGGCCGACCACAGTGCACCGGACATGACAGGTTTCAAACAACTGAAACCGACGGAACTTTCTCGCAAAAAAGGAGGAATCGCTTATTGTGACCCCATTCCGAAAGCTGGACGTTACTGAGTTTGATGGGATCCCTTTTTTAGTGCTCATGAAGGTTTTGCTGAATTTCAGATCTAGGGTTTTTATACAAAAGCGAGGGCGATCAGATCTCCCTAGGGGTGACCCATCTGACTCTGCATTGGACTTTCTCCCATGGGATCCGGCTTTTTAGGCTGGTATGGCGGCACAGAGCGGTGATCAGATCTCCCAAGGGCGACGCCATCAGAGCGGGCGGCGCCCAGATCTAGGGCGACGGTACTCAGGACAACCATATCTCCCTAAGGTTGATCTAACTCCTGCAGTGTCGGCTTTCTCCCACGAATGAGCGAAGGGCTTACTTCCACACTGTAGAGGTGATCAGATCTCCCAAGGACGACAGTATACTTTAGGGCGGGCGACGACACTGTAGCAGCGATCAGATCTCCCAGAAGGCCGGCTTCACCCCAAGGGCGACGATACTGTAGCAGCAACCATAAATCCCTAGGGTGACGGTACCATAGCGGCATCTAATATACTGCAGCGTGGCTTTTCCCAATGGCGCCGCTTCAGAAGGGCAACCGAGAGGGATCAAACATGGCAGCGATGGCCCCTAGGGCTGGCGATGGTATGAGAGGGTTGAAACGATGGCAAGGCTCCCTACCGCTACCCCCCCCCCAAGTTGCTCTTCCAACATATCTTTTTCCAGAGAGAAACTCCTTCGACCAACCAAGATCGAAGGCAGGTCGCGCTTCTAGATCGCGACAGCCTGCTTCTCATTTCCAGCGATCCTCGGCCTTTGACTAGCCTCTTCAAGGTCGTTGGAAGTCCAGATCTAAGCTTGGAATTCTTTTACTCCGTAAGTTCAGCCGATAAGAAGATTGCTGTATATTTAGACTGTTGATTCAGCAGAGCTTATTGAGACATGGTCTATGGCGCATTGTTGGCTATGTGGTAGGTCTCAAAACATCTTATTTCCCACTATCCTCATTTATCAAAACTCGATGGGGAATATCGCCATTTGATCTTCATATGCTGGAGAACGGATTTTTTTGTTTGCAAGCTATACTTTGAAGAAGATTTGCAGCTTAACTCAAGGATTCTGGACTATCCGCTGGTCATCCAATGATTCTACGACGCTGGTCTCCCGATGTCCGCTTTGGAGTTAGATAGCCTACAGTCTATTCCATTATGGGTATCCTTTCAAGGACTGCCTCTACATCTTTGGAGTCGACGCTTTATTGCAAAGTTATGCAGCACTGGGACAGCCACTCTTACATCGACAAAGCAACAGCAGCTCGACGAGATTAGCATTTGCACGAGCATGTGTGCTGGTTTCTTCCGATGAAGATCTTCCTAATGAGGTTTTCTATCGCGGATCTTGACGGGAACACTCGGAAGGTACATGTCTCATATTCCCCGAAGCCACAACGATGTCATGTTGTTTATCTTTTTTTGGTCATCCAAATGGAGCTTGTCAAAGAAACCCCAAATCCAACCACAAAGGTCTATCGACCACGCCAAGCCCCCAAAGAACAAAGTGATTCTTTCTAATGGCAGCAGCACCGATGGTGGCAAAACTATTGAGCATTCCGACCGCAAGGAAAGCACCATGGACAGAAGGACAATTCCAAAACTTTTATCTGTACCTATAATGTCGAGCCTTCCACAACAGAGGTTTCCCATGGTACTAGTGGACAGGAGAAACATAAGTCAGGAACTTCATCTCTTCCAATATCATCGGATCCATCCACACTAGCTCAACTAACTCAGTCCAAGCAAATCTCGCTAGCAAGGATATTATTCCTCAACAAACTCAAAGCCACAACAAACATTGCCAACAAGGATATTCTGTCTCAACAAACTCATGCTCCAACAAACCCCTCTATAGCCAGACTGCTCCAACAAGTACTATCCAGATATTGTGATGCAACAATCTTATCGAAGCTTCAACAAACCCCGCCAATCAAGACCACATGATTCAAGGTATTTTAAAGTTTAAAAATCTGCAAAGTGTAGATGAAGTGGATAAATATAGGAATAAAGCCATAAAAGGTAAGGATATTTGTGGGAGGAAAATACAAACCTAAAAAGATAAGAAAAAGGATGGTACAATCCATCCAAAGTCGAGAGGATGAATACCTTTACTATCTTTTACTAATGAAGATAACATGTTGGAATGTTCATGGACTTAATAAGCCGGAGAAATGTCGGGAGCTCAATAGAATAATCAAGTCTGCCGCGATGTGATATTGTTATTCTAGTGGAAACAAAAATTAAACAATCGCTGCTCAAGCTTCAAAAAAAAGAATTTAATATGGCCGGACGCAGAACTGTTTACCAATGATTCAAATGACACTTTTGGTAGAATATGGGTCTTATGGCATCCTAACTCTATTAATGCTTGGTTTATTTCTGCTATCGATCAATTCATTCATCTTAAGGTAGAGGATAAAAAAGAATGGCTGTCAATTCAATTTCATCGGTATATATGCTTCAAACAAGATGCAAGAAAGAAATACTCTTTGGTCCGACCGACTAATATTGTAAATGGCTGTCTCAATGTACCTTGGATTGTTCTTGGAGACTTTAATACTGTTCGGTACACAAATGAAAAACAGGGTGGTAGACAACTTTCGTAAAGCCAGCTTCAAAAGTTCAATGATTACATTGACACCGCAGCATTGTTTGATATGAAATCTGTGGGTAATTGGCTCTCCCGAGTAATCAAGGTGCTGCTAACAGAAAAATAATGGCTCGAATTTGATAGGTGTTTGATTAATCATGAATGGTTAACAGTTTACCCAGATTCACTTTTTGAGTATGGTGCTCCTTTGTTTTCTCGACCATTCTTTAATGTATATACACGCAGAAAAAAGCTTTTACACCAAGAGGCAAGAAACCATTTAGATTCTTTTAACATGTGGAGTACTCATCCTCAATTTCTTGATGTTATCGATCTGCTTGGAATGTTAATGTGCATGGATCCCCCCCCTTACATCTTATGTCAAAAGCTCAAAGCCCTCAGAAGCAGCACTAAAGGAGTGGAATACAAATACCTTTGGCAATATTAACACCGTGAGTTCAACTTTGCAGAAAGGAACTAATGTCTTTGCAACATGAGCTGCAACTTCAGCCAAATGATGAAAATATTATCTACAAAGAGGCGAAGTTTAAATAACTTCATGCAAGCCTTAAAAAGGAGGAAAGTTTTGCAAAGCAGAAGTCTCGACAACATTGGCTTACGCTTAGGGGATTCCAATACAAAATTTTTCTATGCTTCAATTGCTACTCAAGGGCTATTAACCATATCAAGAAATGCAGAGACAAAGATGATAATCTTATTGAGAAGTTGGATGAGGTTAAAGCACACACAGAGCAATTTTTTTTATTCCTTACTCAATCAAGTCGGGAAACCTAATAACATTCATGTGGAGCCGACTAGAAAACTTGATTCGAAGCTATTTCAATCCTCAATGCCCCAATTACAGATGACTAAATTGTATGTGTTGTCTTTAAGTCACCAAAGCACAAAAAAGCCCAGTGTCCAGATGGATTTCCAAATTGAATTTTACCAAACCGCTTGGTCAATTATTGGAAATGATGTGATCAAGGCTTGCCAACATTTTTTTTCTTCAGGTCATATTCTTAGAGAGATGAATTGCACTTTTATTTCCTTAATTCAAGAATGCAGGGGCTGATTCACTAGAGAACTATCGAACCCATATCATTATGCAACTTTATTTACAAGATCATCTCCAAAGTATTGGCAAATAGAATGCAAAAGGTAATACACAAGATCATTAGCCCAAACCAAGCTGCTTTCATCAAAGGGAGAAGTATACATCATAACATTTTGCTTGCTAATGACTTGGTCAAAGATTTGCATTCAAAAGCAAGAGGGACAAAAAAATATGTTTTAAAGCTGATTTACTGGAAAGCCTTCGATTCAGTTAATAGGAAGTTTATCTATAAGATGCTCCTCGATATGAACTTCCCACAAAGAATGGGTTAATTGATTCAATCTTGCTTGAAACTCCAAAGTTTTCGATACTCTTTAATGGCTCACCAATTGGTTTTTTTTTGGGAGCACGAATGGCATCCCCAAGGTGATCCACTCTCTCCCAGATTTTTTTTATATTGATGGAAGGACTTAGTCAGATGTTGGAACACGCAGTCTTAAATGGCAGCATTAAGGTACCCATTGTCGGTTCTGTTCATATATCACATATAACATTTGCAGATGACTTATTTATCTTTCTCCAAAATGAACCAACTTCAAGAAAGACCCGGCTACTTTATTATGAATGACTTTGGTATGGTTTCTGGACTTCGTTAAATCATGCTAAAAGTAAAGTATATATGAGCCCTTACGCTGAGGATAATGTCTTTATTGCACAAACTTTGGGGTTAGTGAGGGAAGCTTGCCAGTTCCTTATTTGGGTCTCCCCCTCATATCCACAGTGCATTCACAAAAACCCATCGTCAGCCTATCTTGCAAAAAAAAAAAAAATAAAGAATAGAATTTCTTCTTGGAAAAATAGGTTTCTATCAAAAGCAGGATCTACTCAACTCATCCGCTCGGTATTGCACTCCTACTCTATATATTGGTGTAATGCATTTCTTCTACCGCTGGACTTCTCCAAGATATTGAACGGTTATTAATGAACTTTTTTCGAATGGCACAAATGATAAGGCAATGCATATGGTAAATTGGGATAGCATTTGCAAAACCGAAAAGATGAAGGGGGCTAAACTTGAGAAATACTAGAGATGGAATCAAGCATGTCTGGTGCAGCAATTGTGGGATCTTTTTGCAAAACAAATGTTCCTTATGGTCACATTGGGTTTCGCTAGGTATCTTTCAAAAGAATCAATCTGGGAAATTTCAACAAGAACATACCACTGCAGCTTTGGAAAGGAATTTTAAAGGCAAGGAATTGGCTAATCAAACACATTTCCTATGCAATCTCTTTTCGAACTAGTACTAATATGTGGTACCATCCTTGGGTGAATGGGAAGAGTATATTTCAATTATATGGTGACATAATCATTTAAAAGATCTCGGGGCTCCCAAAGATTGAAGGTTTCGAAGTTCATTGCTAACTGCATCGGTGTCTCCCTAATCCTATTTCCTAAATGTTATCACTTTGGCCTAATTATTATAGTTATTCCAATCACTAACAACTCTTCAGATAAACTTATTTGGCCTCATGACAATGGCAAATTTAGTGCCACATCTGCATGGAATCAAATTAGGCAAAGAAATAACAAGTGGGTCCCAAGTAGTTGGACATGGGATCGACCGGGATCAAAAAGACATTCCTTATGTACATGGCAGGCCCTTCTCAATAAACTACCTACAATAGACAATATGAAAAGAAGAGGTATCTATCATGTTAACCGATGCTCCCTTTGTATGCAACAAGAAGAAACTGTTGACCACCTTTATTTTGCTTGTGATTATACAAAATGGATATGGAAGGAGATTCTCCAGCGATTTGAACTCAATAGACTGCCGCAACCAAACTTGCACCAAGAACTAGGCGAACTCATGCAATGTTTCTCAAGAAAAGGGCCTCTCACACAACTGGCAAAGGTTACTTTCAGATGCGCTATTTGGTGGATGTGGAAGGAGAGATGTAACAGAATCTTTGAATGTCAACACACAAACAATGCTTTTTTTTTGTAAGTAAAAGTAAATTGATTATGTGTAAAGTTTCTACAAATAGCTTTATCTATACAAGTCATAGACAAAGCCATGTAACTCATAGAGTGCGAATGCGATAGTTATGACTACACATGTTGTAGACTATAACTCCTAATTATAATCAAAATAGAAAATGTTTATCCAGATATATCAAAATTTGGCATCATTCCCAAGATCTTTAGCTAATAGCAAAATTAAAATTGATAAAAATATATTTTTCTCTTTGGGTAAAGTGCTCCGTTTTGAGATCTTGCTCCATACAGGATCTTGAGTCTCTAATAATCTCTTTCAATAGCTGAGCATTGTTTGTGTGTTGACATTTAAAGATTCTGTTACATCTCTCCTTCCACATCCACCAAATAGCGAATCTGAAAGTAACCTTTGCCAGTTGTGTGAGAGGACCTTTTCTTGAGAAACATTGCATGAGTTCGCCTAGTTCTTGGTGCAAGTTTGGTTATGCAGTCTATTGAGTTCAAATCGCTGGAGAATCTCCTTCCATATCCATTTTGTATAATCACAAGCAAAATAAAGGTGGTCAACAGTTTCTTCTTGTTGCATACAAAGGGAGCATCGGTTAACATGATAGATACCTCTTCTTTTCATATTGTCTATTGTAGGTAGTTTATTGAGAAGGGCCTGCCATGTACATAAGGAATGTCTTTGTGATCCCTACGATCCCATGTCCAACTCGCTTGGGACCCACTTGTTATTTTTTTTGCCTAATTTGATTCCATGCAGATGTGGCACTAAATTTGCCATTGTCATGAGGCCAAATAAGTTTATCTCAAGAGTTGTTCGTGATTGGAATAGCTATAATAGTCGGCCAAAGTGATAACATTTCTGGGAAATAGGATTAGGGAGACACCAAAACCGCTAGCAATGAACTCTTAAACCTTCCAATCTTTGGGAGCCCCGAGATCTTTTCAGATTCTGTCACCATATAATTGAAATATACTCTTCCCATTCACCCAAGGATCGTACCACATATTAGTACTAATTCCAGAAGAGATTGCATAGGAAATGTGTTTGATTAGCCAATTCCTTGCCTTTAAAATTCCTTTCCAAGCTGCAGAGTGGTATGTTCTTGTTGAAATTTCCCAGATTGATTCTTTTGAAAGATACCTAGCAGAAACCCAAAGTGACCATAAGGAACATTTGTTTTGCAAAAGATCCCACAATTGCTGCACTGCACATGCTTGATTCCAATCTCTAGTATTTCTCAAGTTTAGCCCCTTCATCTTTTAGGGGTTTGCAAATGCTATCCCAATTTACCATATGCATTGCCTTATCATTTGTGCCATTCCGAAGAAGTTCATTAATAACCGCTCAATATCTTGGAGAAGTCCAGCAGGTAGAAGAAATGCATTACACCAATATATAGAGTAGGAGTGCAATACCGAACGGATGAGTTCGAATGTCCCCGCTTTTGATAGAAACCTATTTTTCCAAGAAGAAATTCTATTCTTTATTTTTTTTGCAAGATAGGTCGACAAAGGGATTTTGTGAATGCCTCGTGGATATGAGCGGAGACCCAAATAAGGAACTGCAAGCTTCCCTCACTAACCCCCAAAGTTTGTGCAATAAAGACATTATCCTCAACGTAAGGGCTCATATATACTTTACTTTTCGCGATGATTTAACTGAAGCCCTTAAACCATACCAAAGTCATTCATAATAGTAGCCGTGTTCTTTAATGAAGTTGGTTCATTTTGGAGAAAGATAAGTAAGTCATCTGCAAATGTTATATGTGATATATGAACAGAACCAAAGAATTGGTACCTTAATGCTGCCATTTAAGACTGCGGTTCCAACATACAGCTAAGTCCTTCCATCGCAATAGTAAAAAAAGATACGGAGAGAGTGGATCACCTTGTCGGATGCCATTCGTGTTCAAAAAAAACCAATTGGTGAGCCATTAAAGAGTATCAAAAACTTTGGAGTTTCCAGGCAAGATTGAATCCAATTAACCCATTGCTGTGGGAAGTTCATATCGAGGAGCATCTTATAGATAAACTTCCTATTAACTGAATCAAGGCTTTCCCAGAATCAGCTTCAAAACATATTTTTGTCCCTCTTGCTTTTGAATGCAAATCTTTGACCAAGTCATTAGCAAGCAAAATGTTATGATGTATACTTCTCCCTTTGATGAAAGCAGCTTGGTTTGGGCTAATGATCTTGTGTATTACCTTTTGCATTCTATTTGCCAATACTTTGGAGATGATCTTGTAAATAAAGTTGCATAATGATATGGGTCGATAGTTCTCTAGTGAATCAGCCCCTGCATTCTTCGGAATTAAGGAAATAAAAGTGCAATTCATCTCTCTGAGAATATGACATGAAGAGAAAAAAAAAGTGCGATTCATCTCTCTAAGTCATCTGCAAATGTTATATGTGATATATGAACAGAACCAGCAATGGGTACCTTAATGCTGCCATTTAAGACTGCGTGTTCCAACATACAGCTAAGTCCTTCCATCGCAATAGTAAAAAGATACGGAGAGAGTGGATCACCTTGTCGGATGCCATTCGTGCTCCCAAACACACACAAACAATGCTCACCTATTGAAAGAGATTATTAGAGACTCAAGATCCTGTATGGAGCAAGATCTCAAAACGGAGCACTTTACCCAAAGAGAAAAATATATTTTTATCAATTTTAATTTTGTTATTAGCTAAAGATCTTGGGAATGATGCCAAATTTTGATATATCTGGATAAACATTTTCTATTTTTAATATAATTAGGAGTTATAGTCTACAACATGTGTAGTCATAACTATCGCATTCGCACTCTATGAGTTACATGGCTTTGTCTATGACTTGTATAGATAAAGCTATTTGTAGGAACTTTACACATAATCAATTTACTTTTACTTACCAAAAAAAAAAAAAAAAAGGAGTGCAACACGAGGACTTCCCAGGGGGTCACCCTTCATAGTTCTAATCTAGCCCAAGCACACTTAACTTCGGAGTTCTGATGGGATCCAATGCTTTAGTGCTGGTATGATCGCACTTGTTTTGTGTGTGTCGTCCCTCGCCTTTGTGCAGGTAACGGACGGTGTACCGACGAACGGGGACCCTCGCGCACCCCGAAACCCTCGAACGGTCTCGGAATCGCCATTCTCAGATCTCTCCGATGCCCACGAGGCCGATCGCGCACCGGACATGACAAGCGTGCGCCGAAACCCTCTGAACTTTCTCATACGAACTCGGAATCGCAAATGCGACACCATTCCGGAAAGCTCTCTCGGAGCCCCATGAGATTGGCTGCGTAGCGGTCATGGCAAATTTCGAGGCCCAAAACCATCGCCTCAGAGGTCAACGGGAGAGGTTTTAGTCGCTCGGGGCACAAAAAGGAGTGCAACACGAGGACTTACCAGGGGGTCACCCTTCCTAGTACTACTCTCGCCCAAGCACGCTTAACTTCGATGTTTTGATTGGATCCGGTGCTTTAGTGCTGGTATGATCGCACTCATTTTGTGTGTGTCGTCCCTCGCCTTTGTGCACGTCACGGACGGCGTATCGACCACCGGGGACCCTCGCGCGCCCCGAAACCCTCGAACGATCTCGGAATCACCATTCTCGGATCTCTCCGATGCCCACGAGGCCGACCGCGCATCAGACACGACAAGCGTGCGCCGAAACCCTCTTAACTTTCTCGAACGAACTCGGAATCGCTATTGCGACCCCATTCCGGAAAGCTTTCTCGGAGCCCCACGAGACTGACTGTGTAGCGGTCACCACAAATTTCGAGGCCCAAAACCATCGCCTCGGAGGTCGACGGGAGAGGTTTTAGTCGGTCGGGGCACAAAAAGGAGTGCAACACGAGGACTTCGCAGGGGGTCACCCTTCCGAGTACTACTCTCGCCCAAGCACGCTTAACTTCGGAGTTCTGATGGGATCCAGTGCTTTAGTGCTGGTATGATCGCACTCGTGTTGTGTGCGTCGTCCCTCGCCTTTGTGTTGGTAACGGATGGCGTACCGACGACCGGGGACCCTCGCGCACCCCGAAACCCTCGAACGGTCTCGGAATCAGTTTTCTCAGATCTCTCCGATGCCCACGAGGCCGACCGCGCACCGGACATGACAAGCGTGCGCCGAAACCCTCTGAACTTTCTCATACGAACTCGGAATCGCTAATGCGACCCCATTCCGGAAAGCTCTCTCGGAGCCCCACGAGATTGACTGCGTAGCGGTCATGGCAAATTTCGAGGCCCAAAACCATCGCCTCGGAGGTCAACGGGAGAGGTTTTAGTCGCTCGGGGCACAAAAAGGAGTGCAACACGAGGACTTCCCAGGGGGTCACCCTTCATAGTACTAATCTCGCCCAAGCACACTTAACTTCGGAGTTCTGATGGGATCCGGTGCTTTAGTGCTGGTATGATCGCACTCGTTTTGTGTGCGTCGTCCCTCGCCTTTGTGCAGGTAACGGACGGTGTACCGACGATCGGGGACCCTCGCGCACCCCAAAACCCTCGAACGGTCTCGGAATCGCCATTCTCAGATCTCTCCGATGCCCACGAGGCCGACCGCGCACCGGACATGACAAGCGTGCGCCGAAACCCTCTGAACTTTCTCATACGAACTCGGAATCGCTATCTTGACCCCATTCCGGAAAGCTCTCTCGAAGCCCCACGAGACTGAATGCGTAGCGGTCATGACAAATTTCAAGGCCCAAAACCATCGCCTCGGAGGTTGACGGGAGAGGTTTTGGTCGCTCGGTGCACAAAAAGGAGTGCAACACGAGGACATCCCAGGGGGTCACCCTTCCTAGTACTACTCTCGCCCAAGCACGCTTAACTTCAACGTTTCGATTGGATCCGGTGCTTTAGTGCTGGTATGATCGCACTCATTTTGTGTGTGTCGTCCCTCGCCTTTGTGCACGTCACGGACGGCGTATCGACCACCGGGGACCCTCGCGCGCCCCGAAACCCTCGAACGATCTCGGAATCACCATTCTCGGATCTCTCCGATGCCCACGAGGCCGACCGCGCATCGACACGACAAGCGTCGCCGAAACCCTCTTAACTTTTCGAACGAACTCGGAATCGCTATTGCGACCCCATTCCGAAAGCTTTCGGAGCCCCACGAGACTGACTGTGTAGCGGTCACGGCAAATTTCGAGGCCCAAAACCATCGCCTCGGAGGTCGACGGGAGAGGTTTTAGTCGCTCGGGGCACAAAAAGGAGTGCAACACGAGGACTTCCCAGGGGGTCACCCTTCCGAGTACTACTCTCGCCCAAGCACGCTTAACTTCGGAGTTCTGATGGGATCCAGTGCTTTAGTGCTGGTATGATCGCACTCGTGTTGTGTGCGTCGTCCCTCGCCTTTGTGTAGGTAACGGATGGCGTACCGACGACCGGGGACCCTCGCGCACCCCGAAACCCTCGAACGGTCTCGGAATCGCCATTCTCAGATCTCTCCGATGCCCACGAGGCCGACCGCGCACCGGACATGACAAGCGTGCGCCGAAACCCTCTGAACTTTCTCATATGAACTCGGAATCGCTATTGCGACCCCATTCCGGAAAGCTCTCTCGGAGCACCACGAGATTGACTGCGTAGCGGTCATGCCAAATTTCGAGGCCCAAAACCATCGCCTCGGAGGTCAACGGGAGAGGTTTTAGTCGCTCGGGGCACAAAAAGGAGTGCAACACGAGGACTTCCCAGGGGGTCACCCTTCCTAGTACTAATCTCGCCCAAGCACGCTTAACTTCGGAGTTCTGATGGGATCCGGTGCTTTAGTGCTGGTATGATCGCACTCGTTTTTTGTGTGCGTCATCCCTCGCCTTTGTGCACGTCACGGACGGCCTATCGACGACCGGGGACCCTCGCGCGCCCCGAAACCCCCGAACGATCTCGGAATCGCCATTCTCGGATCTCGCCGATGCCCACGAGGCCGACCGCGCACCGTACACGACAAGCGTGCGCTGAAACCCTCTGAACTTTCTCATACGAACTCGGAATCGCTATTTTGACCCCATTCCGGAAAGCTCTCTCGGAGCCCCACGAGACTGAATGCGTAGCGGTCATGATAAATTTGAAGGCCCAAAACCATCGCCTCGGAGGTTGACGGGAGAGGTTTTGGTCGCTCGGTGCACAAAAAGGAGTGCAACACGAGGACATCCCAGGGGGTCACCCTTCCTAGTACTACTCTCGCCCAAGCACGCTTAACTTCGAAGTTCTGATGGGATCCGGTGCTTTAGTGCTGGTATGATCGCACTCGTTTTGTGTGCGTCGTCCCTCGCCTTTGTGCACGTCACGGACGGCGTATCGACGACCGGGGACCCTCGCGCGCCGCCCCGAAAACCTCGAACGATCTCGGAATCGACATTCTCGGATATCTCCGATGCCCACGAGGCCGACCGCGCATCGGTCATGACAAGCGTGCGCCGAAAACCTCTGAACTTTCTCGAACGAACTCGGAATCGCTATTGCGACCCCATTCCGGAAAGCTCTCTCGGAGCCCCACGAGATTGACTGCGTAGCGGTCATGGCAAATTTGGAGGCCCAAAACCATCGCCTCGGAGGTCGACGGGAGAGGTTTTAGTCGCTCGGGGCACAAAAAGGAGTGCAACACGAGGACTTCCCAAGGGGTCACCCATCCTAGTACTACTCTCGCCCAAGCACGCATAACTTTGGAGTTCTGATGGGATCCAGTGCTTTAGTGCTGGTATGATCGCACTCTTGTTGTGTGCGTCGTCACTCGCCTTTGTGCAGGTAACGGACGGTGTACCGACGACTTGGGACCCTCGCGCACCACGAAACCCTCGAACGGTCTCGGAATCGCCATTCTCAGTTCTCTCCGATGCCCAAGAGGCCGACCGCGCACCGGACATGACAAGCGTGCGCCGAAACCCTCTGAAATTTCACGTACGAACTCGGAATCGCTATTGCGACCCCATTCCGGAAAGCTCTCTCGGAGCCCCACGAGACTGACTGCGAAGCGTTCACGGCAAATTTCGAGGCCCAAAACCATCGCCTCGGAGGTCGACGGGAGAGGTTTTGGTCGCTCGGGGCACAAAAAGGAGTGCAACACGAGGACTTCCCAGGGGGTCACCCATCCTAGTACTACTCTCGCCCACGCATGCTTAACTTCAATTTTCTGATGGGATCCAGTGCTTTAGAGCTGGTATGATCGCATTCGTTTTGTGTGCGTCGTCCCTCGCCTTTGTGCAGGTAATGGACAGTGTACCGACGACTTGGGACCCTCGCGCACCCTGAAACCCTCGAACGGTCTCGGAATCGCCATTCTCAGTTCTCTCCGATGCCCAAGAGGCCGACCGCGCACCGGACATGACAAGCGTGCGCCGAAACCCTCTGAAATTTCTCGTACGAACTCGGAATCGCTATTGCGACCCCATTCCGGAAAGCTCTCTCGGAGCCCCACGAGATTGACTGTGTAGCGGTCATGGCAAATTTGGAGGCCCAAAACCATCGCCTCGGAGGTCGACGGGATAGGTTTTAGTCGCTCGGGGCACAAAAAGGAGTGCAACACGAGGACTTCCCAGTGGGTCACCCTTCCTAGTACTACTCTCGCCCAAGCACGCTTAACTTCGAAGTTCTGATGGGATCCGGTGCTTTAGTGCTGGTATGATCGCACTCGTCTTGTGTGCGTCGTCCCTCGCCGTTATCGCCACGTCCACGGACGGCGATCGACGACCGAAAAACTCGCGCCGAAACCCTCGAACGATCTCGAATCGCCATTTTCGGATCTCTCCGATGCCCACGAGGCCGACCGGCGCACGGACATGACAAGCGTGCAGCCAAAAACCTCTGAACTTTTCGAACGAACTTCGGAATCGCTATTGCGACCCCATTCCGAAAGCTCTCTCGGAGCCCCACGAGATTGATCGCGAAGCGGTCATGGCAAATTTGAGGCCCAAAACCATCGCCTCGAGGTCGACGGGAGAGTTTTTTTGGTCGACGGGCACAAAAAGGAGTGCAACACGAGGACTTCCTGGGGTCACCTTCCGAAAGTACTACTCGCCCAAGCACGCTTAACTTCGAGTTCTGATGGGATCCAGTGCTTTTAGTGCTGGTATGATCGCGACTTTTTGTTGTGCGCGTAAATCCCCTCGCTTTGTGTAGGTAACGGACGGCGTACCGACGACCGGGGACCCTCGCGCACCCCGAAACCCTTGAACGGTCTCGGAATCGCCATTCTCAGATCTCTCCGATGCCCACGAGGCCGACCGCGCACCGGACACGAAAAGCGTGCGCCGAAACCCTCTAAACTTTCTCATACGAACTCGGAATCGCTATTGCGACCCCATTCCGGAAAGCTCTCTCGAAGCCCCACGAGATTGACTGCGTAGCGATCATGGCAAATTTCGAGGCCCAAAACCATCGCCTCGGTGGTCGACGGTAGAGGTTTTAGTCGCTCGGGGCACAAAAAGGAGTGCAACACGAGGACGTCCCTGGGTTTCACCCTTCCTAGTACTAATCTCGCCCAAGCACGCTTAACTTCGGAGCTCTGATGGGATCCGGTGCTTTAGGGCTGGTATGATCGCGCTCGTTTTGTGTGCGTCGTCCCTCGCCTTTGTGCATGTCACGGACGGCGTACCAACGACCGGGGACCCTCGCACTCCGCGAAACCCTCGAACGATCTCGGAATCGCCATTCTCGGATCTCTCCGATGCCCACGAGGCCGACCGCGCATCGGACACGACAAGCGTGCGCCGAAACCCTCTGAACTTTCTCGAACGAACTCGGAATCGCTATTGCGACCCCATTCCGGAAAGCTCTCTCGGAGCCCCACGAGACTGACTGCGAAGCGTTCACGGCAAATTTCGAGGCCCAAAACCATCGCCTCGGAGGTCGACGGGAGAGGTTTTGGTCGCTCGGGGCACAAAAAGGAGTGCAACACGAGGACTTCCCAAGGGGTCACCCATCCTAGTACTACTCTCGCCCAAGCACGCATAACTTTGGAGTTCTGATGGGATCCAGTGCTTTAGTGCTGGTATGATCGCACTCATTTTGTGTGCGTCGTCCCTCCCATTTGTGCAGGTAACGGACGATGTACTGACGACAGGGGACCCTCGCGCACCCCGAAACTCTCGAACGGTCTCGGAATCGCCATTATTAGTTATCTACGATACCCAAGAGGCTGACCGCGCACCGGACATGACAAGCGTGCGCCGAAACCCTCTGAACTTTCTCGTACGAACTTGGAATCGCTATTTTTTTTTTTGGTAAGTAAAAGTAAATTGATTATGTGTAAAGTTTCTACAAATAGCTTTATCTATACAAGTCATAGACAAAGCCATCTAACTCATAGAGTGCGAATTCGATAGTTATGACTACACATGTTGTAGACTATAACTCCTAATTATAATCAAAATAGAAAATGTTTATCCAGATATACATGTTGTAGACAAAGCCTGCCGCCGAAAGGAAGCGGCGCCGCAGGCAGGTAAGCGACGCATCCGGCGCCGCCTCCGGGCGAACCCCCCCCCATTGGGGGTGGTCGCTGGCGGGATAGCACCCCTCCATGAGGCGGCGGCGCCCGCAGGTGCGCCAACCTGCAGGGGCAGCACCTACTGGGCGTGCCCTGCCGGCAGAATCGCTCATGGAGGCATGACATGATGGGGCAGCCCACAGTGGGAAAGACACCCGCCGCTTCGACCGCTGGGCCACCAGTGGGGCAGGGTGGGCGGCAGCGGCAGCAGCGAAAGGGCATTAGGGTTTTCTGGGAAAAAGACAATTTTACCCCTCGGAATTTGAGAAATCCCAGTTTCTGTCTTTTATCAAAATTACGAAAATACCCTTAGGAATTGAAAATTTCCCTACCTGTCCCTGATTTCAGAAAAATATTAATTAATTAAAGGTTTAGTTGATTATTATTTTTATTATTATCTAGTAGTCCTACATGATGATGATTATTTATACATGTGATGTATGATGTGTGGACGGATGATCATGGACCGTGTGATGTGTGTACTTGTGATTATTATTATTGAGGTCTGCGAACCTCTATTATATTTCTCATTTATTGTCGGGCCTGCGTGCCTATGATTAAGTTGTAATCACATGAGGAGGCGCAGTGGGAGCGTGGATGCGATAGCGGGACCCACGAGACGGACGATCGTGATGCATGGAGATGCATCAAGATGTCGATGGAACCGACGAGGACGAGATGGACGATCACAGGGCATGGAGATGCACCGTTGCACACATAGATCTTGATGTGAGTGATTAGGCCTACTGGCTCGGGCCTTATCATATTAGGCTGTGGTCCATGATCATCTGATGTGATTGCTTATACACATGCTAGATATGTATATATATTTGCATGCGATGTAGATATATATTAAATATGTATATGTGTGACATGTCATATTAGGAGACCAAATTATACAAACATCTCTCGATAATATTAAGTCGGTAAATGTGAGGCAATTAGATTGACTCACGTGGCCTTCCATCGTTATGAGTAGGAACCGATTCCCGGTGTAGGTTGAGTTGGTCGAGTCCCTCGAGACTCACCTATATCGCGATTCGCTATCTTGCTTACGACATAGAGATGTCACCGGTGACCTGAGGACATGGTATGCTTGGTCGAGTCCCTCGAGGGTATATCATCAATTCAGACTCATCTTGTAACGAAGGTGTTGACTTAACCGAGCATCATGATTGGTCGAGTCCCTCGAGGCCATGGTGATTCGGAGGCCGAACAGGACGGGAATCACAAGGAGTTGTGATCGGCAAGAGTTGCCTACTTTTTAGGCTTAGTATGATTGGTCGAGTCCCTCGAGGTTACTCTAAGACGCTGATTGGATCCTGATCCCCACTAGAAGTCTGCTGGAGACTTCCGTTTCTCGTGCTGAGGATGTCGCGTGACTCGTTAGTAAAATAGTGGGAGCATATTAAGATAGAAGTCCATATCTTGATAGTTTATTTCTTGCAAAATCTGCATGTTATTCATTTCTGCTACATCTTTATTTTTAGAAAATGTCGCTTTCAAATCCCTTACGTGGCATACTTGATGTCAACCGCCTTACTGGTCCAAATTATACGGATTGGCTCCGTAACTTGAGAATTGTTCTCACAGGGAGAAAATCGCGGTACGCCCTGATATACAGTGATGCCTACGCCCGAAGAAGGGCAAGCGAGGATGAGATCGCTCGCTATGTGAAGTACATTGATGACTCCACTCTTGCTCAGTGCTATATGTTGGGCTCTATGACTCAGAGAGTTCTGAGACAACATGAAAAGATGGATGCCAGATCCATTCTCCTACATGTCTGAAAATTGTTTGAGGAACAGGGAAGGACTCAACGATATGAGATATCTAAGAGTCTTTTTTTCCAAGGCTAGGATGACTGAGGGGACAACGGTTCAGTAACCATGTCCTAAAGATGATGATTGAGTGGATAGAGAAACTCACAGGTCTAGGAATGGTCCTAGAGGATAACTTGTGTGTGGACATTGTGCTTCAGTCCCTACCAGATTCCTTTTCACAGTTCATAATGAATTTTAATATGAACAAGCTTGAGGTGACTCTCCCAGAGCTCCTCAATATGTTGAGGGAGGCAGAGAGTACTATTAAGAAAGAGAAGCCAGTTCTCTACACTGGTGAGACCAGAAAAGGAAAAGGAAAGCAGAAAGGTCCCTTAAGAAGGGAAAGGGCAAGGGCAAACAAGGTAAAGCAAAGGTTGCTAAGAAAGACCCAGCAAAGGACAAAGGCCAGTGCTTCCACTGTGGTAAAGATGGGCATTGGAAGAGAAACTGCAAAGAGTACCTTGCAGAAAGGGCGAAACAAAAGCTTGATGAAGCTTCAGGTACATTCATGATGAGTCTCCATTTGTCAGACTCTTATGATAACACATGGGTATTGGATACCGGTAGTGCTTATCATATATGCAATTCGTTGCAGGTTCTGGCAAGGCCTAGGAGACTACAGAGAGGCGAGATGGACCTCAAGATGGGTAATGGAGCAAAAGTTGCTGTATTAGCTGTTGGCGAGGTCGCCCTACATCTGCCTAGTGGAGCTTTTATTGCATTAGATGCATGTTATTTTGTTCCTTCTATTATCAAAAACATTATCTCCATTTCATGTTTAACAGTTAGTGGATATAAATTTGTTTTTGAGAACAATGGTTGTTCGATATTATTAGATGATAAGATCATCACGAAAGGAACATTGCATAATGGTTTATTTATGTTAGACACCACTCCACATATCATGAATGTAAAGGTGTCTCTGAAAGGAGAAATCATATATTATTAGATATGGTACGGTCCATGATGAGTTTCGCTGACCTACCCATCTCATTCTGGGGATATGCCCTAGAAACCGCAGCTTACCTTCTGAACAGAGTTCCAACTAAGTCGGTAGTGTCTACACCATATGAGATATAGAAAGGGAAGAAGCCTGATCTTAAGGTTGTTAAGATCTGGGGCTGCCCTGCCCATGTTAGAAGACACAACCCCGATAAGTTAGAATCAAGGACAGAGCGATGCAAATTTGTGGGATACCCCAAGGAAACTTGTGGGTATTATTTCTATCATCTCGAGGACCAAAAGGTCTTTGTAGCTAAGAGAGCAGTGTTCCTTGAGAAGGAACACATTCTTGACGGAGATAGTGGGAGAATGATAGAATTGAGCGAGGTTGGAGAACCAAGCTCAAGCACCACTCTACAGCCCGAGTCTGTTCAGGTACCTAATACACAAGTATCAACTTTACGCAGGTCTGATAGAGTATCCCATCCTCCTGAGAGATATGTGGGACATATTAGAGCAGAGGATGTAGAGGATATTGATCCTCAGACCTACGAGGAGGCTATTATGAGTATAGACTCCGGGAAGTGGAAAGAAGCCATGAATTCTGAGATGGATTCTATGTACTCCAATAAGGTTTGGAACCTAGTTGATGCGCCCGAAGGTATTGTACCCATCGGTTGCAAATGGATCTTTAAGAAAAAAGATCGGAGTAGATGGAAAGGTAGAGACCTATAAAGCAAGGCTAGTGGCTAAGGGGTATCGTCAAAGGCAAGGTGTTGACTACGACGAAACTTTCTCACCCATAGCAATGCTAAAATCCATCAGAATTCTATTGGCTATTGCAGCACATTATGATTATGAGATCTGGCAGATGGATGTGAAAACCGCATTCCTCAACGAGAACCTCGAGGAGGAGGTGTATATGATGCAACCTAAGGGATTCGTGTCCAAGAACTGCCCAGATAAGGTGTGTAGGTTACTTAGATCCATTTATGGACTAAAGCAAGCTTCCCAAAGTTGGAACATAAGATTTGATGAGGAAATCAGATCTTGCGACAACTATGGGGTGATTACTCAAATAAGGGAACCCGGGTCTCATCAGAAGTGTTCTGAGGAGGTTCCAGCTTATAAGAGAGATCGTAACCCAAGGAGATATAGCAGTGGAAAGAGTTCCATCCGAAGATAACATTGCAGATCCACTGATAAAGCCGTTGTCTCAGATTGTCTTTGAGCGTCACAGGAGTCTGATGGAGATCAAACACATAGGTGATTGGCTTTAGGTCAAGTGGGAGATTGCTAGTCATAGGTGCCCAGCAAGCCAATCACGTGAGTGATGGCACGTGTGACTTGATACAGAATCTTTTTGCTTATTATATTTTATGCTATTGCATAAATGCATATATATATTGTGATGTCCTTGGATTTGTGCAATGGGAATCGGATCGTGATGAGATCACGATAATGAGATCGATTCACCTTTAAACACATATCCTAAATAATCCCGGTCATAGGTTACTCGAGAGGGACATCGTGATAACCGGATAGACTGGTGTCTTTGTATACCCGCTCAGTATGATGGATGCAGTTGGTCTCATATAGTTTCGTGTAGGGACACTAGGGATGAAGCAGGTGCTCATTGGAGAATGAGTTCACCGATTGATCCGCTACGGAATGCTTTGGATGGTTGATGATGCCTTATTGTCGACAGCGATTCCGTGAGTCCTAGTGGTGTATCTCGGTCCTTAGGACTTGAGACACCAAGGATGTCCTTGTGATGAGTGCTCCACTCTTTGATACCAGACTTATAGGTTTGGCTGTCCCAGATCTAGTACTGTTGGTCATTGGGAGTGGTAGTCGAACCTTACGAGGGCTATTGAGTGTCGATAGAGGATCATCCACTCGGCGTCATGAGAGGAATATCCCATGTGTTCTTGCTCGAGACAAATCCCTGGCGGGTCATTCGGGTTGAGAGAGAAAGAGTTCTCAGGAGAATCCGATTAGAGCGAGACTTCAGTAGAAACCATATGGGTCCGACAACACCATGCTTTCGATATACGGTCTCCGGGATATTAGATGGATGAGGGACTATAGGTACATGGTAAGCGGGACGATGACAGGTCCAATGGATTGGATTCCCCAGATCGTCTGGGGACTACGCGTAGTGGCCAAGCACAAAAAGAAGTCGATGAGTCGAGTGAATTATTACAGAGATAATAATTCACCGAGTTAGAAGGAGTTCTCGGTAGTATGACTCACGGCCAGCTCGATATTGGGCCTAGAGGGTCACACACATATGGTAGGCATTGCGATGAGTAGAGGTTCGGATATGAGATATCCGACGGAGCCCTTGTCTTATTGGATGCAGATCCAATACCCACTAGGGAAGGACCCATTAGGGTTTGACACGGGATCTCTATAAATAGGAGGGATTCACAGCCTCATAGGCTAGAGTCTTTGCTTGCCCTTCCTATTCTCCTCTCCCTTTCCACCTCAGAGACCTGGAGTTTTGAGGAGGGTCTTCGCAACCCTACTGTGTGGATCACCGCTAGAGAGCGTCAAATTGAAGATTTGAAGGTCGCGTGTTCAATCCACGCTCATCGCATTATTTTATTATAGTTTCGGGGTTTTCCAAGATCTTTAGCTAATAGCAAAATTAAAATTGATAAAAATATATTTTTCTCTTTGGGTAAAGTGCTCCGTTTTGAGATCTTGCTCCATACAGGATCTAGAGTCTCTAATAATCTCTTTCAATAGCTGAGCATTGTTTGTGTGTTGACATTCAAAGATTCTATTACATCTCTCCTTCCACATCCACCAAATAGCGCATCTGAAAGTAACCTTTGCCAGTTGTGTGAGAGGCCCTTTTCTTGAGAAACATTGTATGAGGTCGCCTAGTTCTTGGTGCAAGTTTGGTTAAGGCAGTCTATTGAGTTCAAATCGCTAGAGAATCTCCTTCCATATCCTTTTTGTATAATCACAAGCAAAATAAAGGTGGTCAACAGTTTCTTCTTGTTGCATACAAAGGGAGCATCGGTTAACATGATAGATACCTCTTCTTTTCATATTGTCTATTGTAGGTAGTTTATTGAGAAGGGCCTGCCATGTACATAAGGAATGTCTTTGTGATCCCGGTCGATCCCATGTCCAACTGCTTAGGACCCACTTGTTATTTCTTTGCCTAATTTGATTCCATGCAGATGTGGCACTAAATTTGCCATTGTCATGAGGCCAAATAAGTTTATCTGAAGAGTTGTTCGTGATTGGAATAACTATAATAGTCGGCCAAAGTGATAACATTTCGGGAGAAATAGGATTAGGGAGACACCAGGTACCGTTAGCAATGAACTCAGAAACGTTCCAATCTTTGGGAGCCCCGAGATCTTTTCGTATTCTGTCACCATATAATTGAAATATACTCTTCCCATTCAGCCTAGGATCGTACCACATATTAGTACTAGTTCCAGAAGAGATTGCATAGGAAATGTGTTCCCATTCACTCGGAATCGCTATTGCAACCCCATTCCGGAAAGCTCTCTCGGAGCCCCACGAGATTGACTGCGTAGCGGTCATGGCAAATTTGGAGGCCCAAAACCATCGCCTCGGAGGTCGACGGGATAGGTTTTAGTCGCTCGGGGCAAAAAAAGGAGTGCAACACGAGGACTTCCCAGGGGGTCACCCTTCCTAGTACTAATCTCACCCAAGCATGCTTAACTTCGGAGTTCTGGTGGATTCCGGTGCTTTAGTGCTGGTATGATCGCGCTAGTTTTGTGTGCATCGTCCCTCGCCTTTGTGCACGTCACGGATGGCGTACCAACGACCGGGGACCCTCGCACTCTGCGAAACCCTCGAACGATCTCGGAATCGCCATTCTCGGATCTCTCCGATGCCCACGAGGCCGACCGCGCATCGGACACGACAAGCGTGCGCTGAAACCCTCTGAACTTTCTCGAACGAAATCGGAATCGCTATTGCGACCCCATTCCGGAAAGCTCTCTCGGAGCCCCACGAGATTGACTGCGTAGCGGTCATGGCAAATTTGGAGGCCCAAAACCATCGCCTCGGAGGTCGACGAGAGAGGTTTTAGTCGCTCGGGGCACAAAAAGGAGTGCAACACGAGGACTTCCCAAGGGGTCACCCTTCCGAGTACTACTCTCGCCCAAGCACGCTTAACTTCGGAGTTCTGATGGGATCCAGTGCTTTAGTGCTGGTATGATCGCACTCCTGTTGTGTGCGTCGTCCCTCGCCTTTGTGTAGGTAACGGATGGCGTACCGACGACCGGGGACCCTCGCACTCTGCGAAACCCTCGAACGATCTCGGAATCGCCATTCTCGGATCTCTCCGATGCCCACGAGGCCGACCGCGCATCAGACACGACAAGCGTTCGCCGAAACCCTCTGAACTTTCTCGAACGAACTCGGAATCGCTATTGCGACCCCATTCCGGAAAGCTCTCTCGGAGCCCCACGAGACTGACTGCGTGAAGCGTTCACGGCAAATTTCGAGGCCCAAAACCATCGCCTCGAGGTCGACGGGAGAGGTTTTGGTCGCCGGGGCACAAAAAAGGAGTGCAACACGAGGACTTCCTAGGGGGTCACCCATCCTAGTACTACTCTCGCCCAAGCATGCTTAACATTGGAGTTCTGATGGGATCCAGTGCTTTAGTGCTGGTATGATCGCATTCGTTTTGTGTGCGTCGTCCCTCGCCTTTGTGCAGGTAACGGACAGTGTACAGACGACTTGGGACCCTCGCGCACCACGAAACCCTCGAACGATCTCGGAATCGCCATTCTCAGTTCTCTCCGATGCCCAAGAGGCCGACCGCGCACCGGACATGACAATCGTGCACCGAAACCCTCTGAAATTTCTCGTACGAACTCGGAATCGCTATTGCGACCCCATTCCAGAAAGCTCTCTCGGAGCCCCACGAGATTAACTGTGTAGCGGTCATGGCAAATTTGGAGGCCCAAAACCATCGCCTCGGAGGTCGACGGGATAAGTTTTAGTCGCTCGGGGCACAAAAAGGAGTACAACACGAGGACTTCCCAGGGGGACACCCTTCCTAGTACTACTCTCGCCCAAGCACGCTTAACTTCGAAGTTCTGATGGGATCCGGTTCTTTAGTGCTGGTATGATCGCTTTTCGTTTTTGTGTCGCGCCGTCCCTCGCCGCCAGCACGCCACGGACGGCGATCGACCACCGGGGACCCTCGCGGCGCCAAAAACCCTCGAACGATCTCGAATCTCCATTCTCGGATCTCTCCGATGCCCACGAGGCCGACCGCGCATCGGACATGACAAGCGTGCGCCGAAAACCTCTGAACTTTCTCGAACGAACTCGGAATCGCTTTTGCGACCCCATTCCGGAAAGCTCTCTCGGAGCCCCACGAGATTGACTGCGTAGCGGTCATGGCAAATTTGGAGGCCCAAAACCATCGCCTCGGAGGTCGACGGGAGAGGTTTTAGTCGCTCGGGGCACAAAAAGGAGTGCAACACGAGGACTTCCCAGGGGGTCACCCATCCTAGTACTACTCTCGCCCAAGCATGCTTAACATTGGAGTTCTGATGGGATCCAGTGCTTTAGTGCTGGTATGATCGCATTCGTTTTGTGTGCGTCGTCCCTCGCCTTTGTGCAGGTAACGGACAGTGTACAGACGACTTGGGACCCTCGCGCACCCCGAAACCCTCGAACGATCTCGGAATCGCCATTCTCAGTTCTCTCCGATGCGCAAGAGGCCGACCGCGCACCGGACATGACAATCGTGTGCCGAAACCCTCTGAAATTTCTCGTACGAACTCGGAATCGCTATTGCGACCCCATTCCGGAAAGCTCTCTCGGAGCCCCACGAGATTGACTGCGTAGCGGTCATGGCAAATTTGGAGGCCCAAAACCATCGCCTCGGAGGTCGACGGGATAGGTTTTAGTCGCTCGGGGCAAAAAAAGGAGTGCAACACGAGGACTTCCCTGGGGTCACCCTTCCTAGTACTACTCGCCCGCCGCCGCTTAACCGAAGTTCTGATGGGATCCGGTGCTTTAGTGCTGGTATGATCGCGACACGTTTTTAAAGCGTCGTCCCTCGCCTTTGTGCACGCCACGACGGGCGATCGACGACCGGGGACCCTCAGAGGCGCCGAAACCCTCGAACGATCTCGGAATCGCCATTCTCGGATCTCTCCGATGCCCACGAGGCCGACCGCGCATCGGACACGACAAGCGTGCGCTGAAACCCTCTGAACTTTCTCGAACGAACTCGGAATCGCTATTGCGACCCCATTCCGGAAAGCTCTCTCGGAGCCCCACGAGATTGACTGCGTAGCGGTCATGGCAAATTTGGAGGCCCAAAACCATCGCCTCGGAGGTCGACGAGAGAGGTTTTAGTCGCTCGGGGCACAAAAGGGAGTGCAACACGAGGACTTCCCAAGGGGTCACCCTTCCGAGTACTACTCTCGCCCAAGCACCCTTAACTGGCATGTAAAACAATATTTCAAAAAAGGGACAAAACAAATTCACATTTACAGTTGGGTCTAGTGAATAAATGGATAGAGAAGCAGCGGGCGGCGATACTGTAGCGGCGACCAGATCTAGGGCGACGGTACTATAGCGCCGACCAGATCTCCCTAGGACGATCTGACTCTTGCATCGTTGGCTTTCTCTCACGGGCGAAGGGCGACGGCACTGTAGCGTTGATCAGATCTCCCAAGGGCGACGCTATTGTAGCGGCGGCGGCCCAGATCTAGGGCGACGGTACTGTAGCGACAACCATATCTCCCTAAGGCGATCAAACTCCTGCAGCGTCGGCTTTCTCCCACGAGCGAAGGGCGACGACACTGTAGATGTGATCAGATCTCCCAAGGACGACAGTACTGTAGCGGCGGCGACGACACTGTAGCAGCGACCAGATCTCCGTAGCGTCGGCTTCTCCCCAAGGGCTTACGATACTGTAGCAGCAACCATAAATCCCTAGGGAGACGGTACCACCATAGGCGCATCTAATATACTGCAGCGGTGGCTTTTCCCAATGGTGTCGCGTTTACGAAGCGGCCACCGGAGGGATCAAACATGGCAGCGATGGCCCCTAGGGCTGGCGATGGTGGCGAGAGGGTTGAAACGATGGCAAGGCTCCCTACCGCTACCCCCAAGTTGCTCTTCCAACATATATTTTCCAGAGAGAAACTCCTTCGACCAACCAAGATCGAAGCAGGTCGGTCGCTCTAGATCGACAGCCTCTCTCATTTCCAGCGATCCTCGGCCTTGGACTAGCCTCTTCAAGGCTCGGTTGGAAGTCCAGATCTAAGCTTGGAATTCTTTACTCCGTAAGTTCAGGTGATAAGAAGATTGCTGTATATCTGAGACTGTTGATTCAGCAGAGCTTATTGAGACATGGTCTATGGCGATTGTTGGCTATGTGGTAGGTCTCAAAACATCTTATTTCCCACTATCCTCATTTATCAAAACTCGATGGGGAATATCGCCATTTGATCTTCATATCTTTGGAGAACGGATTCTTTGTTTGCAAGCTATACTCTGAAGAAGATTTGCAGCTTAATCCTCGAAGGATTCTGGACTATCCGCGGTCATCTAATGATTCTACGACGTTGGTCTCCGATGTCCGTTTGGAGTTAGATAGCCTACAGTTTATTCCATTATGGGTATCCTTTCAAGGACTGCCTCTACATCTTTGGAGTCGACGTTTTATTGCAAAGTTATGCAGCACTGGGACAGCCACTCTACATCGACAAAGCAACAGCAGCCCAGACGAGATTAGCATTTGCACGAGCATGTGTGCTGGTTTCTTCCGATGAAGATCTTCCTAATGAGGTTTTCTATCGTGATCTTGGCGGGAACACTCGGAAGGTACATGTCTAATATTCACCGAAGCCACAACGATGTCGGGCCGTTGCTTATCTTTTGGTCATCCAAATGGAGCTTGTCAAGAAAACCCCAAATCCAACCACAAAGGTCTATCGACCACGTCAAGCGCCTCAGCAACAAAGTGATTCTTCTCTAATGGCAGCAAAGACCGATGGTGGCAAAAACTATTGAGCATTCCGACCGCAAGGAAAGCACATGCGGATTGAAGGACAATTCCAAAACTTTATCTGTACCTATAATGTCGAGCCTTCCACAAACAGAGGTTTCCCATGGTACTAGTGGACAGGAGAAACATAAGTCAGGAACTTCATCTCTTCAATATCATCGGATCCATCCACACTAGCTCAACGAACTTCAGGTCCAAGCAAATCTCGCTAGCAAGGATATTATTCCTCAACAAACTCGGGCCACAACAAACATTGCCAACAAGGATATTCTGTCTCAACAAACTCATGCTCCAACAAACCTCTCTAGCCGATTTTGCTCCAACAAGTACTATCCGGGATATTGTGATGCAACAATCTTATCGAAGCTTCAACAAACCCCTGCCAATCAAGACCACATGATTCAAGGTATTTTAAAGTTTAAAAATCTGCAAGCTGTAGATGAAGTGGATAAATATAGGAATAAAGCCATAAAAGGTAAGGATATTGTTAAGGGAGGAAAATACAAAACCGAAAGATAAGAAAAAAAAGGATGGTACAATCCATCCAAAGTCGATAGGATGAATACCTTACTATCTTTTACTAATGAAGATAACATCTTTGGAATGTTCAAGGACTTAATAAGCCGGAGAAATGTCGGAGCTCAATAGAATAATCAAGTCCGTGATATGTGATATTGTTATTCTAGTGGAAACAAAAATTAAACAATCGCTGTTCAAGCTCAAAAGAATTTAATATGGCCGGACGCAGAACTGTTTACCAATGATTCAAATGACACTTTTGGTAGAATATGGGTCTTATGGCATCCTAACTCTATTAATGCTTGGTTTATTTCTGCTCTTGATCAATTCATTCATCTTAAGGTAGAGGATAAAAAAGAATGGCTGTCAATTCAATTTCATTTGGTATATATGCTTCAAACAAGATGCAAGAAAGAAATACTCTTTGGTCCACGACGACTAATATTGTAAATGGCTGTCTCAATGTACCTTGGATTGTTCTTGGAGACTTTAATACTATTCGGTACACAAATGAAAAACAGGATGGTAGACAACTTTCGTAAAGCCAGCTTCAAAAAGTTCAATGATTACATTGACACTGCAGCATTGTTTGATATGAAATCTGTGGGTAATTGGCTCTCTGGAGTAATCAAGGTGCTGCTAACAGAAAAATAATGGCTCGACTTGATAAGTGTTTGATTAATCATGAATGGTTAACAGTTTACCCAGATTCACTTCTTGAGTATGGTGCTCCTTTGTTTTCGACCATTCTTTAATGTATATACACGCAGAAAATGCGACACCAAGAGGCAAGAAACCGTTTAGATTCTTTAACATGTGGAGTACTCATCCTCAATTTTTGATGTTATCGATCTGCTTGGAATGTTAATGTGCATGGATCCCCCCTTACATCTTATGTCAAAAGCTCAAAGCCGTAAAAGCAAAGCACTAAAGGAGTGGAATACAAATACCTTTGGCAATATTAACACAGAGTTCAACTTTGAGAAAGGAACTAATGTCTTTGCAACATGAGCTGCAACTTCAGCCAAATGATGAAAATATTATCTACAAAGAGGCGAAGCCAGAAATAACTTCATGCAAGCCTTTAAAGCGGGAGGAAAGTTTTGCAAAAGCGTAAGTCTCGACAACATTGGCTTACGCTAGGGGATTCCAATACAAAATTTTTCTATGCTTCAATTGCTACTCGGAAGGGCTATTAACCGTAATCGCAAATGCAGAGACAAAGATGATAATCTTATTGAGAAGTTGGATGAGGTTAAAGCACACACAGAGCAACTTTTTTTATTCCTTACTCAATCAAGCTGGGAAACCTAATAACATTCATGTGGAGCCGACTAGAAAACTTGATTCGGAAGCTATTTCAATCCTCAATGCCCCAATTACAGATGACGAAATTGTATGTGTTGTCTTTAAGTCACCAAAGCACAAAAGCCCAGGTCCAGATGGATTTCCAGCTGAATTTTACCAAACTGCTTGGTCAATTATTGGAAATGATGTGATCAAGGCTTGCCAACATTTTTTCTCTTCAGGTCATATTCTTAGAGAGATGAATTGCGGTTAATTGGATTCAATCTTGCCTGGAAACTCCAAAGTTTTCGATACTCTTTAATGGCTCACCAATTGGTTTTTTTGGGAGCACGAATGGCATCCGACAAGATGATCCACTCTCTCCGTATCTTTTTACTATTGTGATGTAAGGACTTAGCTGTATGTTGGAACACGCAGTCTTAAATGGCAGCATTAAGGTACCCATTGCTGGTTCTGTTCATATATCACATATAACATTTGCAGATGACTTACTTATCTTTCTCCAAAATGAACCAACTTCAGTAAAGAACCTGGCTACTATTATGAAGCGACTTTGGTATGGTTTGGACTTCGTTAAATCATGCGAAAAGTAAAAGTATATATGAGCCCTTACGTTGAGGATAATGTCTTTATTGCACAAACTTTGGGGTTAGTGAGGGAAGCTTGCAGTTCTTTATTTGGGTCTCCGCTCATATCCACAGGCATTCACAAAACCCAATCGTCCACCTATATCTTGCAAAAAAAATAAAGAATAGAATTTCTTCTTGGAAAAATAGGTTTCTATTAAACAAAAGCGGGACGACTTCGAACTCATCCGTTCGGTATTGCACTCCTACTCTATATATATTGGTGTAATGCATTTCTTCTACCTTTGGACTTCTCCAAGATATTGAACGGTTATTAATGAACTTCTTTCGGAATGGCACAAATGATAAGGCAATGCATATGGTAAATTGGGATAGCATTTGCAAACGAAAAAGATGAGGGGGGGTCTAAACTTGAGAAATACTAGAGATTGGAATCAAGCATGTGCGGTGCAGCAATTGTGGGATCTTTTGCAAAACAAATGTTCCTTATGGTCACATTGGGTTTCTGCTAGGTATCTTTCTAAAGAATCAATCTGGGAAATTTCAACAAGAACATACCACTGCAGCTTGGAAAGGAATTTTTAAAGGCAAGGAATTGGCTAATCAAACACATTTCCTATGCAATCTCTTCGGAACTAGTACTAATATGTGGTACGATCCTTGGGTGAATGGGAAGAGTATATTTCAATTATATGGTGACAGAATCACTAAAAGATCTGGGGCTCCCAAAGATTGGAAGGTTTTTTCGAGTTCATTACTAACGGTACCTGGTGTCTCCCTAATCCTATTTCTCCGAAATGTTATCACTTTGGCCGACTATTATAGTTATTCCAATCACGAACAACTCTTCAGATAAACTTATTTGGCCTCATGACAATGGCAAATTTAGTGCCATATCTGCATGGAATCAAATTAGGCAAAGAAATAACAAGTGGGTCCCAAGCAGTTGGACATGGGATCGACCGGGATCACAAAGACATTCCTTATGTACATGGCAGGCCCTTCTCAATAAACTTTTTTTTTTTTTTTGGTAAGTAAAAGTAAATTGATTATGTGTAAAGTTTCTACAAATACCTTATCTATACAAGTCATAGACAAAGCCATGTAACTCATAGAGTGCGAATGCGATAGTTATGACTACACATGTTGTAGACTATAACTCCTAATTATAATCAAAATAGAAAATGTTTATCCAGATATATCAAAATTTGGCATCATTCCCAAGATCTTTAGCTAATAGAAAAATTAAAATTGATAAAAATATATTTTTCTCTTTGGGTAAAGTGCTCCGTTTTGAGATCTTGCTCCATACAGGATCTTGAGTCTCTAATAATCTCTTTCAATAGCTGAGCATTGTTTGTGTGTTGACATTTAAAGATTACATTTACATCTCTCCTTCCACATCCACCAAATAGCGCATCTCCGAAAGTAACCTTTGCCGGTTGTGTGAGAGGACCTTTTCTTGAGAAACATTGCATGAGTTAGCCTAGTTCTTGGTGCAAGTTTGGTTTGTGATCCTATTGAGTTCAAATCATTTGGAGAATCTCCTTCCATATCCATTTTGTATAATCACAAGCAAAATAAAGGTGGTCAACAGTTTCTTCTTGTTGCATACAAAGGGAGCATCGGTTAACATGATAGATACCTCTTCTTTTCATATTGTCTATTGTAGGTAGTTTATTGAGAAGGGCCTGCCATGTACATAAGGAATGTCTTTGTGATCCCGGTCGATCCCATGTCCAACTGCATGGGACCCACTTGTTATTTCTTTGCCTAATTTGATTCCATGCGGAGATGTGGCACTAAATTTGCCATTGTCATGAGGCCAAATAAGTTTATCCAAGAGTTGTTCGTGATTGGAATAGCTATAATAGTCGGGCCAAAGTGATAACATTTCGGGGAAATAGGATTAGGGACACACGTGTACCGATTAGCAATGAACTCGAAACCTTCCAATCTTTGGGAGCCCCGAGATCTTTAAAGTATTCTGTCACCATATAATTGAAATATACTCTTCCCATTCACCCAAGGATCGCACCACATATTAGTACTAATTCGGAAGAGATTGCATAGGAAATGTGTTTGATTAGCCAATTCCTTGCCTTTAAAATTCCTTTCCAAGCTGCAGAGTGGTATGTTCTTGTTGAAATTTCCCAGATTGATTCTTTTGAAAGATACCTAGCAGAAACCCAAAGTGACCATAAGGAACATTTGTTTTTTGCAAAAGATCCCACAATTGCTGCACCGGACATGCTTGATTCCAATCTCTAGTATTTCTCAAGTTTAGCCCCTCTTCATCTTTGGGTTTTACAAATGCTATCCCAATTTACCATATGCATTGCCTTATCATTTGTGCCATTCAGAAGAAGTTCATTAATAACCGTTCAATATCTTGGAGAAGTCCAGCGGGTAGAAGAAATGCATTACACCAATATATAGAGTAGGAGTGCAATACCGAAGCAGGATGAGTTCGAAGTCGATCCTGCTTTTGATAGAAACCTATTTTTCCAAGAAGAAATTCTATTCTTTATTTTTTTGCAAGATAGGCTGACGAGATGGGTTTTGTGAATGCCTGTGGATATGAGCGGGAGACCCAAATAAAGGAACCGGCAAGCTTCCCTCACTAACCCCCCCAAAGTTTGTGTAATAAAGACATTATCCTCAACGTAAGGGCTCATATATACTTTACTTTTTTTCGCATGATTTAATCTGAAGTCCGAAACCATACCAAAGTCATTCATAATAGTAGCCGGGTTCTTTCTTGAAGTTGGTTCATTTTGGAGAAAGATAAGTAAGTCATCTGCAAATGTTATATGTGATATATGAACAGAACAAAGAATGGGTACCTTAATGCTGCCATTTAAGACTCAAGGTGTTCCAACATACAGCTAAGTCCTTCCATCGCAATAGTAAAAAGATACGGAGAGAGTGGATCACCTTGTCGGATGCCATTCGTGCTCCCCAAAAAAAAACCAATTGGTGAGCCATTAAAGAGTATCGAAAACTTTGGAGTTTCAGTGCAAGATTGAATCAATTAACCCATTCTTTGTGGGAAGTTCATATCGAGGAGCATCTTATAGATAAACTTCCTATTAACTGAATCAAGGCTTTTCCAGAATCAGCTTTTAAAACATATTTTTGTCCCTCTTGCTTTTGAATGCAAATCTTTGACCAAGTCATTAGCAAGCAAAATGTTATGATGTATACTTCTCCCTTTGATGAAAGCAGCTTGGTTTGGGCTAATGATCTTGTGTATTACCTTTTGCATTCTATTTGCCAATACTTTGGAGATGATCTTGTAAATAAAGTTGCATAATGATATGGGTCGATAGTTCTCTAGTGAATCAGCCCCCTGATTCTTCGGAATTAAGGAAATAAAAGTGCAATTCATCTCTCTAAGAATATGACCAAGAAAAAAATGTTGGCAAGCCTTGATCACATCATTTCCAATAATAGACCAAGCAGTTTGGTAAAATTCAGCCGAAATCCATCCGGACTGGGCTTTTGTGCTTTGGTGACTTAAAGACAACACATACAATTTCGTCATCTGTAATTGGGGCATTGAGGATTGAAATAGCTTCGAATCAAGTTTTCTAGTCGGCTCCACATGAATGTTATTAGGTTTCCCCCTTGATTGAGTAAGGGAAAAAAAAATTGCTCTGTGTGTGCTTTAACCTTATCCAACTTCTCAATAAGATTATCATCTTTGTCTCTGCATTTACCGATACGGTTAATAGCCCTTGAGTAGCAATTGAAGCATAGAAAAATTTTGTATTGGAATCCCTCTAGCGTAAGCCAATGTTGTCGAGACTTCTGCTTTGCAAAACTTTTCCTCCTGTTTTTTTAAGGCTTGCATGAAGTTATTTTGGCTTCTCGCCTCTTTGTAGATAATATTTTCATCATTTGGTGAAGTTGCAGCTCATGTTGCAAAGACATTAGTTCCTTTTTCTGCAAAGTTGAACTCGGTGTTAATATTGCCAAAGGTATTTGTATTCCACTCCTTTAGTGCTGCTTTTTACGGGCTTTGAGCTTTTGACATAAGATGGGGGGGGGATCCATGCACATTAACATTCCAAGCAGATCCGATAACATCAAGAAATTGAGGATGAGTACTCCACATGTTAAAGAATCTAAATGGTTTTTGCCTCTTGGTGTCGCTTTTTTTTGCAGTATATACATTAAAGAATGGTCGAAAACAAAGGAGCACCATACTCAAGAAGTGAATCTGGGTAAACTGTTAACCATTCATGATTAATCAAACACCTATCAAGTCGAGCCATTATTTTTCTGTTAGCAGCACCTTGATTACTCCAGAGAGCCAATTACCCACAGATTTCATATCAAACAATGCTGCAGTGTCAATGTAATAATTGAACTTTTGAAGCTGGCTTTCTGAAAGTTGTCTACCACCCCTGTTTTTTCATTTGTGTACCCGAACAGTATTAAAGTCTCCAAGAACAATCCAAGGTACATTGAGACAGCCATTTACAATATTAGTCGTCAACCAAAGAGTATTTTTCTTGCATACTGTTTGAAGCATATATACCAGTGAAATTGAATTGACAGCCATTCTTTTTATCCTCTACCTTAAGATGAATGAATTGATCAAGAGCAGAAATAAACCAAGCATTAATAGAGTTAGGATGCCATAAGACCCATATTCTACCAAAAGTGTCATTTGAGTCATTAGTAAACAGTTTTCAAGGTCCCGCCATATTAAATTTTTTTTGAGCTTGAACGCTGATTGTTTAATTTTTGTTTCCACTAGAATAACAATATCACATGCAGACTTGATTATTCTATTGAGCTCCCGACATTTCTCCGCTTATTAAGTCCGCTGAACATTCCAGCATGTTATCTTCATTAGTAAAAGATAGTAAGGTATTCATCCTACGACTTTGGATGGATTGTACCATCCTTTTTTCTTATCTTTCGGTTTTGTATTTTCCTCCCGCACAATATCCTTACCTTTTTATGGCTTTTATTCCTATATTTATCCACTTCATCTACAGCTTGCAGATTTTTTAAACTTGAAAATACCTTGAATCATGTGGTCTTGATTGGCAGGGGTTTGTTGAAGCTCGATAAGATTGTTGCATCACAATATCCCGGATAGTACTTGTTGGAGCAGATCGGCTATAGAGGTTTGTTGGAGCATGAGTTTGTTGAGAGAGAATATCCTTGTTGGCAATGTTTGTTGTGCTTGAGTTTGTTGAGGAATAATATCCTTGCTAGCGAGATTTGCTTGGACCGAAGTTCGTTGAGCTAGTGTGGATGGATCCGATGATATTGGAAGAGATGAAGTTCCCGACTTATGTTTCTCCGGCCCACTAGTACCATGGGAAACCTCTGTTGTGGAAGGCTCGACATTATAGGTACAGATAAAGTTTTGGAATTGTCCTTCTGTCAGCGGTGCTTTCCTTTAAGTAGTCGGAATGCTCAATAGTTTTTGCCACCATCGGTGCTGCTGCCATTAGAGAAGAATCACTTTGTTGCCGAGGCTTGACGTGGTCGATAGACCTTTGTGGTTGGATTTGGGGTTTGTCGACAAGCTCCATTTGGATGACCAAAAGATAAGCAACGCCGACATCGTTGTGGCTTCCGGGAATATGAGACATGTACCTTCCCGAAAGTGTTCCGCCAAGATCACGATAGAAAACCTCATTAGGAAGATCTTCATCGGAAGAAACCAGCACACATGCTCATGCAAATGCTAATCTCGTCGAGCTCTTTGTTGCTTTGTCGATGTAGAGTGGCTGTCCCAGAGTGCTGCATAACTTTGCAATAAAACGTCGACTCCAAAGATGTAGAGGCAGTCCTTGAAAGGATACCCATAATGGAATAGACTGTAGGCTATCTAACTCCAAACGGACATCAGGAGACCAACGTCCGAGAATCATTGGATGACCATGGATAGTCCGTAATCCTTCGAGGATTCGCTGCAAATCTTCTTCGAGTATAGCTTGCAAACAAAGAATCCGTTCTCCAGCATATGAAGATCAAATGACGATATTCCCCATCGAGTTTTGATAAATGAGGATAGTGGGAAATAAGATGTTTTGAGACCTACCACATAGCCAACAACGCCATAGACCATGTCTCAATAAGCTCTCTTTGAATCAACAGTCAGATACAGCAATCTTCTTATCACCTGAACTTCGGAGTAAAGAATTCCAAGCTTAGATCTGGACTTCCAACCGAGCCTTGAAGAGGCTAGTCCAAGGCCGAGGATCGCTGGAAATGAGAGCAGTCGTCGCGATCTAGAGCGACCTGCCTTCGATGTTGGTTGGTCGAAGGAGTTTTCTCGAAAAGATATGTTGGAAGAGCAACTTGGGGGTAGCGGTAGGGAGCCTTGCCATCGTTTCAACCCTCTCGCCACCATCGCCAGCCCTAGGGGCCATCGCTGCCATGTTTGATCCCTCCGGTCGCCGCTTTCTGAAAACGACGCCATTGGGAAAAGCCACCGCTGCAGTATATTAGATCGCCGCTATGGTACCGTCACCCTAGGGATTTATGGTTGCTGCTACAGTATCGTCGCCCTTGGGGAGAAGCCGACGCTACGGAGATCTGATCGCTGCTACAGTGTCATCGCCCGCCCTTACAAGTACTGTCGCCCTTGGGAGATCAGATCACCTCTATTTGTGTCGCCGCCTTCGCCGTGGGAGAAAGCCGACGCTGCAGGAGTTTGATCGCCTTTAGGGGAGATATGGTTGTCGCTACAGTACCGCCGCCCTAGATTGGGCCGCCGCCGCTACAAGAGCGTCGCCCCTTTGGGAGATCTGATCACCGCTACAGTGCCGTCGCCCTTCGCCCGTGGGAGAAAGCTAACGATGCAGGAGTCAGATCGTCCTAGGGAGATCTGGTCGCCGCTATAGTACCGTCGCCCTAGATCTGGTCGCCGCTACAGTATCGCCGCCGCCGCTACAGTATCGTCGCCCTAGAGCCGCTACCTCCACCTTCTCAATAAACTACCTACAATAGACAATATGAAAAGAAGAGGTATCTATCATGTTAACCGATGCTCCCTTTGTATGCAACAAGAAGAAACTGTTGACCACCTTTATTTTGCTTGTGATTATACAAAATGGATATGGAAGGAGATTCTCCAATGATTTGAACTCAATAGATCGCAAGAACCAAACTTGCACCAAGAACTAGGCGAACTCATGCAATGTTTCTCAAGAAAAGGGCCTCTCACACACAACCGGCAAAGGTTACTTTCGGATCGCTTATTTGGTGGATGTGGAAGGAGAGATGTAACAGAATCTTTAAATGTCAACACACAAACAATGCACAGCTATTGAAAGAGATTATTAGAGACTCAAGATCCTGTATGGAGCAAGATCTCAAAACGGAGCACTTTACCCAAAGAGAAAAATATATTTTTATCAATTTTAATTTTGCTATTAGCTAAAGATCGTGGGAATGATGCCAAATTTTGATATATCTGGATAAACATTTTCTATAGGAGTTATAGTCTACAACATGTGTAGTCATAACTATCGCATTGGCACTCTATGAGTTACATGGCTTTGTCTATGACTTGTATAGATAAAGCTATTTGTAGAAACTTTACACATAATCAATTTACTTTTACTTACCAAAAAAAACTTCGGAGCTCTGATGGGATCCGGTGCTTTAGTGCTGGTATGATCGCTCTCGTTTTGTGTGCTTCGTCCCTCGCCGTTGTGCACGTCACGGACGGCGTATCGACGATCGGGGACCCTCGCGCGCCCCGAAACCCTCGAACGATCTCGGAATCGCCATTCTCGGATCTCTCCGATGCCCACGAGGCCGACTGCGCATCGGACATGACAAGCGTGCGTAGAAACCCTTTGAACTTTCTCGTACGAACTCGGAATGGCTATTGCGACCCCATTCCGGAAAATTCTCTCGGAGCCCCACGAGATTGACTGTGTAGCGGTCATGGCAAATTTGGAGGCCGAAAACCATCGCCTCGGAGGTCGACGGGATAGGTTTTAGTCGCTAGGGGCACAAAAAGGAGTGCAACACGAGGACTTCCCAGGGGGTCACCCTTCCTAGTACTACTCTTGCCCAAGCAAGCTTAACTTCGAAGTTCTGATGGGATTCGGTGCTTTAGTGCTTGTAATGATCGCACTCGTTTTGTGTGCGTCGTCCCTCGCCTTTGTGCTGGTCACGGACGGCGTATCGACGACCGGGGACCCTCGCGCGCCCCGAAACCCTCGAACGATCTCGGAATCGCCATTCTCGGATCTCTCCGATGCCCACGAGGCCGACCGCGCATCGGACACGACAAGAGTGCGCCGAAACCCTCTGAACTTTCTCGAACGAAATCGGAATCGCTATTGCGATCCCATTCCGGAAAGCTCTCTCGGAGCCCCACGAGCCTGACTGCAAAGCGTTCACGGCAAATTTCGAGGCCCAAAACCATCTCCACGAAGGTCGACGGGAGAGGTTTTGGTCGCTCGGGGCACAAAAAGGAGTGCAACACGAGGACTTCCCAGGGGGTCACCCTTCCTAGTACTACTCTCGCCCAAGCACGCTTAACTTCGGAGTTCTGATGGGATCCAGTGCTTTAGTGCTGGTATGATCGCACTCGTGTTGTGTGCGTCGTCCCTCGCCTTTGTGTAGGTAACGGATGGCGTACCGACGACCGGGGACCCTCGCGCACCCCGAAACCCTCGAACGGTCTCGGAATCGCCATTCTCAGATCTCTCCGATGCCCACGCGGCCGACTGCGCATCGGACATGACAAGCGTGCGCCGAAACCCTTTGAACTTTCTCGTACGAACTCGGAATGGCTATTGCGACCCCATTCCGGAAAATTCTCTCGGAGCCCCACGAGATTGACTGTGTAGCGGTCATGGCAAATTTCGAGGCCCAAAACCATCGTGTCGGAGGTCGACGGGAGTGGTTTTAGTTGCTCGGGGCCCAAAAAGGAGTGCAACACGAGGACTTCCCAGGGGGTCACGCTTCTTAGTACTAATCTAGCCCAAGCACGCATAACTTCGGAGTTCTGATGGGATCCGGTGCTTTAGTGCTGGTATGATCGCGCTCGTTTTGTGTGCGTCGTCCCTCGCCTTTGTGCATGTCATGGATGGCGTACCAACGACCGGGGACCCATGCACTCCGCGAAACCGTCGAACGATCTCGGAATCACCATTCACGGATCTCTCCGATGCCCACGAGGCCGACCGCGCACCGGACACGACAAGCGTGCGCCGAAACCCTCTGAACTTTCTCGAACAAACTCGGAATCGCTATTGCGACCCCATTCCGGAAAGCTCTCTCGGAGCCCCACGAGACTGACTGCGAAGCGTTCACGGCAAATTTCGAAGCCCAAAACCATCGCCTCGGAGGTCGACGGGAGAGGTTTTGGTCGCTCGGGGCACAAAAAGGAGTGCAACACGAGGACTTCCTAGGGGGTCACCCATCCTAGTACTACTCTCGCCCAAGCACGCTTAACTTTGGAGTTCTGATGGGATCCAGTGCTTTAGTGCTGGTATGATCGCTCTCGTTTTATGTGCTTCGTCCCTCCCCTTTGTGCAGGTAACGGACGGTGTACCGACGACAGGGGACCCTCGCGCACCCCGAAACCCTCGAACTGTCTCGGAATCGCCATTCTCAGTTATCTACGATGCCCAAGAGGCCGACAGCGCACCGGACATGACAAGCGTGCGCCGAAACTCTCTGAACTTTCTCGTACGAACTCGGAATCGTTATTGCAACCCCATTCCGGAAAGCTCTCTCGGAGCCCCACGAGATTGACTCTGTAGCGGTCATGGCAAATTTGGAGGCCCAAAACCATCGCCTCGGAGGTCGACGGGATAGGTTTTTTCGCTCGGGGCAAAAAAAGGAGTGCAACACGAGGACTTCCCAGGGGGTCACCCTTCCTAGTACTACTCTCGCCCAAGCACGCTTAACTTCGAAGTTCTGATAGGATCCGGTGCTTTAGTGCTGGTATGATCGCACTCGTTTTTTGTGCGTCGCCCTCGCCAGGTGCACGCCACGGACGGCGATCGACGACGGGACCCTGCGCCCCAAACCCTCGAACGATCTCGAATCGCCATTCTCGGATCTCTCCGATGCCCACGAGGCCGACCGGCAAGATCGGACACGACAACAAGCGTCTTTTGAAACCCTCTGAACTTTCTCGAACGAACTTCGGAATCGCTATTGCAACCCCATTCGGAAAGCTCTCGGAGCCCCACGAGATTGACTGCGTGAGCGGTCATGGCAAATTTGAGGCCCAAAACCATCGCCGAGGTCGACGAGAGGTTTTAGTCGCCGGGCACAAAAAGGAGTGCAACACGAGGACTTCCCAAGGGGTCACCCTTTCGAGTACTACTCTCGCCCAAGCACCCTTAACTGGCATGTAAAACAATATTCCAAAAAAGGGACAAAACAAATTCACATTTACAGTTGGGTCTAGTGAATAAATGGATAGAGAAGCGGCGGGCGGCGATACTGTAGCGGCGACCAGATCTAGGGCGACGGTACTATAGCGGCGACCAGATCTCCCTAGGACGATCTGACTCCTGCATCGTTGGCTTTCTTTCCGCGCTTAAGGGCTTAAGGGCAGTAGCGTTGATCAGATCTCCCAAGGGCGACGCCATCAGAAGCGGCGGGCGCCCAGATCTAGGGGACGGTACAGAAGCGACAACCATATCTCCCTAAGGCGATCTAACTCCTGCAGCGTCGGCTTTCTCCCACGAGCGAAGGGCGACGACACTATAGAGGTGATCAGATCTCCCAAGGACGACAGTACTGTAGCGGCGCGACGACACTGTAGCAGCGACCAGATCTCCAGAAGGCCGGCTTCTCCCCAAGGGCGGCGATACTGTAGCAGCAACCATAAATCCCTAGGGTGACGGTACCATAGCGGCGATCTAATATACTGCAGCGGTGGCTTTTTCCCAATGGTGTCGCTTGTAGCGGCGACCAGAGGGATCAAACATGGCAGCGATGGCCCCTAGGGCTGGCGATGGTGGCGAGAGGGTTGAAACGATGGCAAGGCTCCCTACCGCTACCCCCAAGTTGCTCTTCCAACATATATTTTCCAGAGAGAAACTCCTTCGACCAACCAAAGATCGAAGCAGGTCGCGCTCTAGATCGCGACAGCCTGCTCTCATTTCCAGCGATCCTCGGCCTTGGACTAGCCTCTTCAAGGCTCGGTTGGAAGTCCAGATCTAAGCTTGGAATTCTTTACCTTTAAGTTGCCGATAAGAAGATTGTCAGATCTAGACCGTTGATTCAGCAGAGCTTATTGAGACATGGTCTATGGTATGATTGTTGGCTATGTGGTAGGTCTCAAAACATCTTATTTCCCACTATCCTCATTTATCAAAACTTCGATGGGGAATATCGTCATTTGATCTTCATATGCTGGAGAACGGATTCTTTGTTTGCAAGCTATACTCGAAGAAGATTTGCAGAATCCTCGAAGGATTCTGGACTATCCGCATGTCATCCAATGATTCTACTGACGTTGGTCTCCGATGTGTCGTTTGGGTTAGTTAGATAGCCTACAGTTTATTCCATTATGGGTATCCTTTCAAGGACTGCCTCTACATCTTTGGAGTCGACGCTTTTTATTGCAAATTTATGCAGCACTGGGACAGCCACTCTACATCGACAAAGCAACAGCAGCCCGGACGAGATTAGATTTGCACGAGCATGTGTGCTGGTTTCTTCCGATGAAGATCTTCCTAATGAGGTTTTCTATCATGATCTTGACGGGAACACTCGGAAGGTACATGTCTCATATTCTGGAAGCCACAACGATGTCGTTGCTTATCTTTTTGGTCATCCAAATGAAGCTTGTCAACAAACCCCAAATCCAACCACAAAGGTCTATCGACCCGTCAAAGCGCCAAAGCAACAAAAGTGATTCTTCTCTAATGGCAGCAGCCGGATGGTGTCGCCCTCAAAAATACCGATGGTGTCATGCCTTTGGAAGGGGAGACTTTCAAGAATACAAAATCTCCAATTTCAAACTCAATATCTCGTCTTCTATTGTCGGTAACTCTTTTTTGCTGACTCGGATTTTTTTAACCTTTCCCTTATAACTTGAATTTTTTCGGAAGTTTCTTGTACCTTATCCGGTGCTAACGACTTTCGTCACCAACTTTTTCCCAACATATAGGTGTTATGCACTTTTCGCCCATATAAAGCTTCATAAGGAGCCATCGAATACTTGAATGATAACTATTATTATAAGTGAACTCAACAAGTGAAATATCCTTATCCCATTCACCTTTCCAATCCATAACATATGCTCTAAGCAAATCCTCAAGTGTTTGAATTGTTCTTTTTTGACCATCACCGAGGATGATATGCGTTACTAAACTTAACTTTAGTGCCCATAGATTCTGTAATCTTCTCGAGAATCTAGAGAGAAATCTGGAGTCTCTATCAGAGATGATCTCCTTTGGAATACCATGAAGTCTTACTATTTCACCGACATATAAATCCATAAGTCTATCAAGCTTAATAAGTCATATTAATCGGTAGGAAATGTGCAAATTTTATTAACCTATCAATGATAACCCAAATAGCATCATGCTTTTTAGAGGTTCTGGGTAGTCCTGAAACAAAATCCATAGTAATGCATTCCCATTTCCATTCAGGAATATCTAAAGGTTGTAACAACCCTCCGTGTCTTTGGTGTTCTACTTTGATTTTCGACACAAGTCAAACATTTTGAAACATACATTGCAATTTCCTTCTTCATGCCTTCCCACCAATAATGACTTTGAAGATCTCTATACATCTTAGTGCTCCCAGGATGTATGGTGTACTTTGAAGTATGACTTTCCTTCAGGATTTGATTCTTAATATCTGGTTCATTTGGTACACATACCCTCTCCCCAAATCTCAATAGGCCATCCTTTGAAACTTGAAATTGTGGCTTCAATTCCTTTTCTACTTCACTCCTCAAGTGGATTAAATGTGGATCTCGTAATTGTCCTTCCTTAATTTGTTGGATAAGATCGGAATGCACTTGGATGGAGGCCATCAATATCATCGAGTCTTGCTCTTTCCTCAAAGCTTTCAAATCAAAATTTTCTTCTAATAACTTCCATTGCTTCACAAACCGGACTAGCCATAAAACTTGTAGATTTCCTACTAAGTGCATCAGCTACAACATTGGCTTTGCCCGGGTGATAACGGATGGCACAATCATAATCCTTCAGAAGTTCTATCCATCTTCGCTGCCTCATGTTTAACTCTTTCTGAGTGAAAATGTATTTTAAACTCTTATGATCGGTGAAGATTTCAAATTGTCGACCATACAAATAATGTCTCCAAATCTTTAGAGCAAAAATAATTGCTGCTAATTCCAAATCATGAGTTGGATAATTCAATTCATAACCTTTAAGTTGCCTAGAAGCATAAGCAATTACTCTCCCTTCCTGCATCAAAACACATCCTAGGCCTTTTCTTGAAGCATCAGTATAAACTACAAATCCCTCACTACCACTTGGAATAGTGAGAATAGGGGCACTAGTCAATCTTCTTTTTAACTCTTGAAAACTTTGCTCACAATCATCACCCCATACAAATTTCATATTCTTCTTAGTGAGTTTGGTGAGAGGTTGAGCAATTCGAGAAAATCCCTCCACAAATCTCCTGTAATAACCTGCCATGCCCAAGAAGCTTCGAACTTCTGTTACATTTGTTGGTACTTCCCATTCAACTACGGCTTCTATTTTCCTTGGATCAACAGATATACCCTTCCCTGAAATCACATGGCCTAAGAAAGCAACTTCATTCAACCAAAATTCACATTTGCTGAACTTCGCATACAACTTCTTTTCTCTTAGTATGGACAACACATCTCTCAAGTGTTCCTCATGCTCTCGATTACTCTTTGAATACACCAATATGTCATCAATAAATACAATTACACAGATATCCAAAAGCGGTTGAAATATCCTATTCATTAGTTCCATAAAAGCTGCTGGGGGCATTTGTCAAACCGAAAGGCATCACCAAGAATTCATAATGACCATATCGAAGTTCAAAGCTGTTTTTGAAATATCCTCCTCCTTGATCTTCAATCGATAGTAAACGACCTCGAGGTCAATCTTAGAGAATACTTGTGCACCCTGTAGTTGATCAAACAAATCATCAATTCTAGGTATGGGATACTTTTTTTTTTGATGGTCACGATTCAATTGTCTATAATCAATACAAAGCCTCCATGTTCCATCCTTCTTCTTCACTAATAGTACCTGAGCACCCCATGGGGATACACTGGTCGTATGAAACCCTTATCTAATAATTTTGTATTTGCTTCTTTAATTCCTCTAGCTCAGTGGTGCCATTCTGTAGGGAGGCTTAGATATTGGGGTTGTAATGGAGACCAGATCAATAGCAAATTCACCCTCTCTATCTAGAGGTAAACCAGGCAAGTCATCCGGGAATACATCGGGGAATTCTTTGACCACTACAATTTCATTTAGATGGGTTTCTGATTTGAATGCTCCTTTACACACACCATATAATAAAAAAACAACCTTTTGCATAAGATGATAAACTTGAAGTGCTAATATCAAGCAAGGAGGCAAATCATGCCTAATGCCCTCAAAAAAAAAAT
This sequence comes from Musa schizocarpa, assembly GCA_900464855.2. Classification (NCBI taxonomy): domain Eukaryota; kingdom Viridiplantae; phylum Streptophyta; class Magnoliopsida; order Zingiberales; family Musaceae; genus Musa; species Musa schizocarpa. The sequence continues at coordinate 30,018,911 of LS990922.1, read as the reverse complement.
ATAGGTGATCGGTATGTAGAAAGTAATTATTTTTTGTAACAATCAATACTAGCGTGATGAGAAGATAACCAATCCATGCCAAGTATAATATCAAAGCCCCTGGATCTCTAGGAGAATCAAATCAAACAAGGAGTTCGTGGTCCCCAATAGAGATCAAACAAGATGGGTAGACCAAGTTTGTTGCCAATGAATCTCCAACAGCAGTTGTTACATATAACATATAATCCAGGGGTTTAGGTAGAATATCCAAGTGACAAGCAAAGTATTGTGAAACAAACGATAAATTGGAGCCGGGATCAAACAAAACTTTTGTATTTCTTTTAGAAACATGAAGAATACCTTCCACCACTGATTTAGAAACTTTAGAATCTTGTTCAGTGATAGCGTACACTCTAGCATGGGCTGAGGGTCTAGTAGACAGTGGCTCTTTCTTCTTCCTCAAAGGGCAATCTTTTATTTGATGATCCAACTTTCCACAACCAAAACATGCCCTAGTCACCCGGAAACACAAACTTGTTTCATAACTTAACTTGCAATTCACATATGATTGAGTCTTTTGCGATGACTTTCCTTTTCAAATCCAAATGTCTTGACACTCTTGTTATTACTTTCTGATTCATTTCCAATCATATTTTTATTGGTAAACTTGTCCTTATCATTCGTAACACTGATCTCCAAAAATAATTTTCTTTGTTGCCATTAATGATCAGCCTCTACTTCCAATATAAGGTGGCAAAAGAATTCTTTCGATCATTAGAACAATTTTGTACATCAAATATCTTCTCTGTTTGCATCATCCGTTTTTCTACCACCAATGAAATTTGGTTCACCATGTTTTCATCGCGCTACTCTGATTTTGTATCCTCGATCAACCCTTTCATCCCCCTTAATTAATCAGAAAAAATGAAATAGGAGGACCATATGTCCTCATCATCCTAGATTCCTAAAATGCACCAAAGAAAATTTCCACCAATCATTATCACTGGACCTCAATATATTTTGCACGTCAACATATCAAATATTTCAGTGATCCTCAAACAATGCTCTGATACCACCTCTGTCACGCCCCTCAAAAATATCGACAATATTTTAAAATTTTAATCATAACTAACCCAGGATCCAAGCACACATTTGAGGTCACTAAGAAAACATTCAGATCAAAATTTCACCTCTATAGTCTACAAATTCATAACCCTGTACAATTCATAAACATACCACATATCACTCGATAATTCATACAATCAGAACTCAACTCATCAAAATAATAACCACAATATAAATTCACAAATGGGGAAGTCTATGCAGTCACCAAACCAACGATTACCATAAGATCATATCATTACACGAATATAACTTAACATACCAAAATCCTATACATGAGGGATCCTTTATCTTACACAAAATCCACAGGTTTAGATTCATCGTCACATTTCATAAGATGTAGAGTATCTTATACAACAAATACACATATGCTAACAAAGATCTACCCAAAATCTTCTAAACTTTCCCAGCCTCAGCCCAATCTTAACATTTAAGCAAGCAATATGCTATCCTGAAAAAAAATTTATCAACAAACGGGGTGAGCATAAAGAGCTCGACAAAGTGACTAACATATCCATATCAAAATAGTACAACTTCCAAAGAGATACAGTTCCAAAATACAAGGCAGAATATACGATTTCGTAGACATAATATCATTAAGAGTAGAAACACAATTGTCCTATCAATCTTACATATTTGGTTCCCCATGATTGGGGCATAGAGTAATTGGAGCATATCAGTAACAAAGGAAACATATCGGAGCTTATCAATGGCATATAAAATGTTCAAGCATATCAACGGCATATGGAACATTTCAAGCAAAATCATCGATGAATGAAGCATATCGAGCATATCAAAACAAATATCGCAAATAGAAGCTCAAACGTCGTCCTTGACGTTGTAATCATATCATTCTTATCCAGAGCATGAACAGAAACAACTCACCAAAACTCGGATGTCATATCAAACATATAGAAGGTGTGGTGGGATCTCGGTCGAATGTGATTCATCCATTTCTGAATGACCACCGACAAAAGTCTCCCACGTCTGGGAGATCCATCCACCCACGTCTAGGTGAAGTCGGAGGGGGGCACAGAGCATCGAGGCTCTAAGCATATCCCACGGAGCGGGACCCCACAGAGCGGGTAATAAGCGCATCCCACAGAGCGGGACCCCATGGAGCGGGTAATAAGCGCATACCCTTTACCATTTCTGGCAAAGGTCCAGACAATCCCATACACCAGAGTACAAGAGGGCAGTTTTAACAATAAGTAGCATATATCGGAAGCACACGCGGAACAACGAACGTGCATGTGCCCTTTCGAAACAATACGAAACAAAGAACAAATCTCTCACAAATGTATTCGGATTTGGAATGAAATAAAAACAAGAGTGTACAGGAATTTCCAAGCAATCATATTTATCTCAATCCAATAAGAAGGTTAAACGAATTCAAATATCCAAAGGAACGGAGCAGAATATGCGAAATCGACCAAAGCTCGATTTCGGACAGAATTCCAGTGGCACATCAAACAAATATTTCAGAATATAAATTATGCTCCAATACCCATAAGAAAACTATGGTCGAACCATATATCAATCTATATTCTGATGGAAAAAATTTCATATGAAACAGGGTTCCCAACGCGGAGTTACCTTTGATTTGGTAACACAAGATCAAAAACACAATCACTGGTTTGCAGAATTTATAGGGTCGGATTCAACAGACAATAGGGTAGGCAATTGAAATCCAAAATTTTCAAACTATAAGTCAAAAGAAAGATTTTCAAGTCTAGTTTCAAATAAAATCAGTTTGGTACAATTCAGAATTTTCAACAGGGAGTTATAGGCATTTTAGTATCGACAGGTCAGAAATCTCGAACCCTGTTTTACAGCGTCTATAGGCTCAATTGAAACAGATGTTTGGGTAAGTATTCGGTGTCCAAAATCTACAAAATCAGTGTCAAAAGGAAGATATAAGAGTCTACTTTCAAACAAAATAGTTCCTGACCGAATTCACATTTTGTACTAAAACTTATAGCTGAAACAGTGTATAGGGGTTAGTTTACCGAAATGAAAACTTCAAAATCCATGGTTCTATGTCCAAATAGAGACATATCAGTTTCTAAATAGAAATACTTCAATTTATTTTGATTCAACATAAAAACAGAGACTAAAAATTCTGTAGGATGGGGTTAGAACACTTGCCTTTGAGAATTTTGACCCGAAGTGAAGAGATTAAAGCAAGAACCCTAAAACCCCAATTTTTTCTTCTTCTTCTTCTTCTTCTTCTTTCTTTCTTTCTTTCTTTCTTTCTTTCTTTGATCACCCACGAGCTGCCCTCTCTGCTTCCTTAAGAACGAAGGCAGAGAGGCTTAAACGGTGAAGCTTGTATTTTTGTATATTTTACAGTTTAGTCCTTGGATTTATCATATTCACGATTTAGTCCTTAGGGTTTACATATAAGTCCTCAGATTCTTTCTTTTAACAAATCCTCCAACACTTATGAATAAGTTCTCAGATTCATACTTTGACTTTTTATCAAATTTAAAATAGATACCTACATTTCAACTAGAAACTTATACGAAAATTCGGAAATGAGGGGTGTTACAGATGGTGGCAAAAACTATTGAGCATTCCGACTCGCAAGGAAAGCACCGCGGACAGAAGGACAATTCCAAAACTTTATCTGTACCTATAATGTCAGAGCCTTCCACAACAGAGGTTTCCCATGGTACTAGTGGACAGGAGAAACATAAGTCAGGAACTTCATCTCTTCCAATATCATCGGATCCATCCACACTAGCTCAACGAACTCAGGTCCAAGCAAATCTCGCTAGCAAGGATATTATTCCTCAACAAACTCAGGCCACAACAAACATTGCCAACAAGGATATTCTGTCTCAACAAACTCATGCTTCAACAAACCTCTCTAGCCAGACTGCTCCAACAAGTACTATCCAGGATATTGTGATGCAACAATCTTATCGAGCTTCAACAAACCCTGCCAATCAAGACCACATGATTCAAGGTATTTTAAAGTTTAAAAATCTGCAAGCTGTAGATGAAGTGGATAGATATAGGAATAAAGCCATAAAAGGTAAGGATATTGTGCGGGAGGAAAATACAAAACCGAAAGATAAGAAAAAGGATGGTACAATCCATCCAAAGTCGTAGGATTAATACCTTACTATATTTTACTAATGAAGATAACATTTGGAATGTTCAAGGACTTAATAATTTGGAGAAATGTCGGAGCTCAATAGAATAATCAAGTCTGCCGCGATGTGATATTGTTATTCTAGTGGAAACAAAAATTAAACAATCGCGTTCAAGCTCAAAAGAATTTAATATGGCGGACGCAGAACTGTTTACCAATGATTCAAATGACACTTTTGGTAGAATATGGGTCTTATGGCATCCTAACTCTATTAATGATTGGTTTATTTCGCTCTTGATCAATTCATTCATCTTAAGGTAGAGGATAAAAAGAATGGTGTCAATTCAATTTCACCGGGTATATATGCTTCAAACAAGTATGCAAGAAAGAAATACTCTTTGGTCCGGGCGACTAATATTGTAAATGGCTGTCTCAATGTACCTTGGATTGTTCTTGGAGACTTTAATACTGTTCGGTACACAAATGAAAAACAGGGTGGTAGACAACTTTCAGAAAGCCAGCTTCAAAAGTTCAATGATTACATTGACACTGCAGCATTGTTTGATATGAAATCCGTGGGTAATTGGCTCTCCTGGAGTAATCAAGGTGCTGCTAACAGAAAAATAATGGCTCGACTTGATAGGTGTTTGATTAATCATGAATGGTTGGACATTTCACCACCTTAGTCGGTGAAAGGTGGAGGCGACGATACTGTAGCGGCAGGCGGCGATACTATAGCGGCGACCAGATCTAGGGCGACGGTACTATAGCGGCGACCAGATCTCCCTAGGACGATCTGACTCCTGCATCGTTGGCTTTCTCCCCAGGCTTAAGGGCTTAATGCGATCAGAGCGGTGATCAGATCTCCCAAGGGCGACGCCATCAGAGAAGCGGCGGCCCAGATCTAGGGCGACGGTACTATAGCGACAACCATATCTCCCTAAGGCTATCTAACTCCTGCAGCGTCGGCTTTCTCCCCACGGCGAAGGGCTTAATTTATCACATCAGAGAGGTGATCAGATCTCCCAAGGACGACAGATACTGTAGCGGCGGCGACGACACTGTAGCAGCGACCAGATCTCCATAGCGTCGGCTTCTCCCCCGGGGCGACGACATCTGTAGCAGCAACCATAAATCCCTAGGGTGACGGTACCATAGCGGCGATCTAATATACTGCAGCGGTGGCTTTTCCCAATGGCGTCGTTTCAGAGCGGGCACCGGAGGGATCAAACATGGCAGCGATGGCCCCTAGGGCTGGCGATGGTGGCTAGAGGGTTGAAACGATGGCAAGGCTCCCTACCGCTACCCCCAAGTTGCTCTTCCAACATATCTTTTCCAGAGAGAAACTCCTTCGACCAACCAAAGATCGAAGCGGTCGCGCTCTAGATCGCGCGATACTGCTCTCATTTCCAGCGATCCTCGGCCTTGGACTAGCCTCTTCAAGGCTCCGGTTGGAAGTCCAGATCTAAGCTTGGAATTCTTTACCCGAAGTTCAGCCGATAAGAAGATTGTGTATCTGAGACCTGTTGATTCAGCAGAGCTTATTGAGACATGGTCTATGGCGATTGTTGGCTATGTGGTAGGTCTCAAAACATCTTATTTCCCACTATCCTCATTTATCAAAACTTCGATGGGGAATATCGTCATTTGATCTTCATATGCTGGAGAACGGATTCTTTTGTTTGCAAGCTATACCAAGAAGATTTACAGCCGAATCCTCGAAGGATTTGGACTATCCGCGGTCATCCAATGATTCTACGACGTTGGTCTCGATGTCCGTTTGGAGTTAGATAGCCTACAGCCTATTCCATTATGGGTATCCTTTCAAGGACTGCCTCTACATCTTTGGAGTCGACGTTTTATTGCAAAGTTATGCAGCACTGGGGACAGACCACTCTACATCGACAAAGCAACAGCAGCTTCAGACGAGATTAGCATTTGCACGAGCATGTGTGCTGGTTTCTTCCGATGAAGATCTTCCTAATGAGGTTTTCTATCGTGATCTTGACGGAATACTCGGAAGGTACATGTCTCATATTCCCGGAAGCCACAACGATGTCGGCGTTGCTTATCTTTTTTTGGTCATCCAAATGGAGCTTGTCAAAGAAACCCCAAATCCAACCACAAAGGTCTATCGACCACGCCAAGCCCCTCAGCAACAAAGTGATTCTTTCTAATGGCAGCAAAGCACCGATGGTGGCAAAAACTATTGAGCATTCCGACTCGCAAGGAAAAACCGCATGGACAGAAGGACAATTCCAAACTTTATTATCGTACCTATAATGTCGAGCCTTCCACAACAGAGGGTTTCCCATGGTACTAGTGGACAGGGAGAAACATAAGTCAGGAACTTCATCTCTTCCAATATCATCGGATCCATCCACACTAGCTCAACGAACTCAGGTCCAAGCAAATCTCGCTAGCAAGGATATTATTCCTCAACAAACTCAGGCCACAACAAATATTGCCAACAAGGATATTCTGTCTCAACAAACTCATGCTCCAACAAACCTCTCTACCTAGACTGCTCCAACAAGTACTATCCAGGATATTGTGATGCAACAATCATATCGAGCTTCAACAAACCCTGCCAATCAAGACCACATGATTCAAGGTATTTTAAAGTTTAAAAATCTGCAAGCTGTAGATGAAGTGGATAAATATAGGAATAAAGCCATAAAAGGTAAGGATATTGTGCTTGGGAGGAAAATACAAAACCGAAAAGATAAGAAAAAGGATGGTACAATCCATCCAAAGTCGAGAGGATGAATACCTTACTATCTTTTTTACTAATGAAGATAACATGTTGGAATGTTCATGGACTTAATAAGCCGGAGAAATGTCGGGAGCTCAATAGAATAATCAAGTCTGCCGCGATGTGATATTGTTATTCTAGTTGAAACAAAAATTAAACAATCGCATTCAAGCTCAAAAGAATTTAATATGGCCGGACGAGAACTGTTTACCAATGATTCAAATGACACTTTTGGTAGAATATGGGTCTTATAGCATCCTAACTCTATTAATGCTTGGTTTATTTTGCATCGACTGATCAATTCATTCATCTTAAGGTAGAGGATAAAAAGAATGGTGTCAATTCAATTTCAATCGGTATATATGCTTCAAAAACAAGTATGCAAGAAAGAAATACTCTTTGGTCCGACCGACTAATATTGTAAATGACTGTCTCAATGTACCTTGGATTGTTCTTGGAGACTTTTAATACTGTTCGGTACACAAATGAAAAAGGGTGGTAGACAACTTTCAGAAAGCCAGCTTCAAAAGTTCAATGATTACATTGACACTGCAGCATTGTTTGATATGAAATCTGTGGGTAATTGGCTCTCCCGAGTAATCAAGGTGCTGCTAACAGAAAAATAATGGCTCGACTTGATAGGTGTTTGATTAATCATGAATGGTTAACAGTTTACCCAGATTCACTTCTTGAGTATGGTGCTCCTTTGTTTTCGACCATTCTTTTAATGTATATACACGCAGAAAAAAGTGACACCAAGAGGCAAGAAACCGTTTAGATTCTTTTAACATGTGGAGTACTCATCCTCAATTTCTTGATGTTATCAGATCTGCTTGGAATGTTAATAATGCATGGATCCCCCCTTACATCTTATGTCAAAAGCTCAAAGCCCGTAAAGCAAAGACTAAAGGAGTGGAATACAAATACCTTTGGCAATATTAACACCAGAGTTCAACTTTGCGTAAAACGAACTAATGTCTTTTGCAACATGAGCTGCAACTTCAGCCAAATGATGAAAATATTATCTACAAAGAGGCGAAGCCAGAAATAACTTCATGCAAGCCTTAAAACAGGAGGAAAGTTTTGCAAAAAGAAGTCTCGACAACATTGGCTTACGCTTAGGGGATTCCAATACAAAATTTTTCTATGCTTCAATTGCTACTCGAAGGGCTATTAACCAGATCAAAGAAATGCAGAGACAAAGATGATAATCTTATTGAGAAGTTGGATGAGGTTAAAGCACACACAGAGCAATTTTTTTATTCCTTACTCAATCAAGCTGGGAAACCTAATCACATTCATGTGGAGCCGACTAGAAATCTTGATTCGAAGCTATTTCAATCCTCAATGCCCCAATTACAGATGACTAAATTGTATGTGTTGTCTTTAAGTCACCAAAGCACAAAAGCCCAGGTCCGGATGGATTTCCAGCTGAATTTTACCAAACTGATTGGTCTATTATTGGAAATGATGTGATCAAGGCTTGCCAACATTTTTTCTCTTCAGGTCATATTCTTAGAGAGATGAATTGCACTTTTATTTCCTTAATTCAAGAAATGGGGCTGATTCACTAGAGAACTATCGACCCATATCATTATGCAACTTTATTTACAAGATCATCTCCAAAGTATTGGCAAATAGAATGCAAAAGGTAATACACAAGATCATTAGCCCTAACCAAGTTGCTTTCATCAAAGGGAGAAGTATACATCATAACATTTTGCTTGCTAATGACTTGGTCAAAGATTTGCATTCAAAAGCAAGAGGGACAAAAATATGTTTTAAAGCTGATTTACGGAAAGCCTTCGATTCAGTTAATAGGAAGTTTATCTATAAGATGCTCCTCGATATGAACTTCCCACAAAGAATGGGTTAATTGGATTCAATCTTGCCTCGAAACTCCAAAGTTTTCGATACTCTTTAATGGCTCACCAATTGGTTTTTTTTGGGAGCACGAATGGCATCCCACAAGGTGATCCACTCTCTCCGATCTTTTTACTATTGCGATGGAAGGACTTAGTCTGTATGTTGGAACATGCAATCTTAAATGGCAGCATTAAGGTACCCATTGTTGGTTCTCGTCGCTCATATATCACATATAACATTTGCAGATGACTTACTTATCTTTCTCCAAAATGAACCAACTTCAAGAAAGAACCCGCTACTATTATGAATGACTTTGGTATGGTTTTGGACTTCAGTTAAATCATGCGAAAAGTAAAGTATATATGAGCCCCTTACGTTGAGGATAATGTCTTTATTGCACAAACATTGGGGGTTAGTGAGGGAAGCTTGCCAGTTCCTTATTTGGGTCTCCCCTCATATCCACAGGCATTCACAAAACCCCATTGTCACCTATCTGCAAAAAAAAAAAAAAAAAATAAAGAATAGAATTTCTTCTTGGAAAAATAGGTTTCTATCAAAAGCGGACGAATTCGAACTCATCCGTTCGGTGATTGCACTCCTACTCTATATATTGGTGTAATGCATTTTTCTACCTACTGGACTTCTCCAAGATATTGAACGGTTATTAATAAACTTCTTTCCGAATGGCACAAATGATAAGGCAATGCATATGGTAAATTGGGATAGCATTTGCAAAACCGAAAAGATGAAGGGGGCTAAACTTGAGAAATACTAGAGATTGGAATCAAGCATGTCCGGTGCAAAGCAATTGTGGGATCTTTTGCAAAACAAATGTTCCTTATGGTCACATTGGTTTTTCTGCTAGGTATCTTTCAAAAGAATCAACTGGGAAATTTCAACAAGAACATACCACTCACTGCACTTGGAAAGGAATTTTAAAAAGCAAGGAATTGGCTAATCAAACAAATTTCCTATGCAATCTCTTTTCGAACTAGTACTAATATGTGGTACCATCCTTGGGTGAATGGGAAGAGTAAATTTCAATTATATGGTGAAAGAATACTTAAAAGATCTCGGGGCTCCCAAAGATTTGAAGGTTTTGAAGTTCATTGCTAACGGTACACTGGTGTCTCCCTAATCCTATTTCTCCGAAATGTTATCACTTTGGCCGACTATTATAGTTATTCCAATCACGAACAACTCTTGAGATAAACTTATTTGGCCTCATGACAATGGCAAATTTAGTGCCACATCTGCATGGAATCAAATTAGGCAAAGAAATAACAAGTGGGTCCCAAGCAGTTGGACATGGATCTAATAGGGATCACAAAGACATTCCTTATGTACATGGCAGGCCCTTCTCAATAAACTACCTACAATAGACAATATGAAAAGAAGAGGTATCTATCATGTTAACCGATGCTCCCTTTGTATGCAACAAGAAGAAACTGTTGACCACCTTTATTTTGTTTTGTGATTATACAAAAAGGATATGGAAGGAGATTCTCCAAATGATTTGAACTCAATAGACTGCCGCGAACCAAACTTGCACCAAGAACTAGGCGACCTCATGCAATGTTTCTCAAGAAAAGGGCCTCTCACAATAACCGGCAAAGGTTACTTTCAGATCGCTTATTTGGTGGATGTGGAAGGAGAGATGTAATAGAATCTTTGAATGTCAACACACAAACAATGCTCAGCTATTGAAAGAGATTATTAGAGACTCAAGATCCTGTATGGAGCAACATCTCAAAACGGAGCACTTTACCCAAAGAGAAAAATATTTTTTTATCAATTTTAATTTTGCTATTAGCTAAAGATCTTGGGAATTATGCCAAATTTTGATATATCTGGATAAACATTTTCTATTTTGATTATAATTAGGAGTTATAGTCTACAACATGTGTAGTCATAACTATCGAATTCGCACTCTATGACTTACATGGCTTTGTCTATGACTTGTATAGATAAAGCTATTTGTAGAAACTTTACACATAATCAATTTACTTTTACTTACCAAAAAAAAAACTTCGAAGTTCTGATGGGATCCGGTGCTTTAGTGCTAGTATGATCGCACTCGTTTTGTGTGCGTCGTCCCTCGCCGTTGTGCACGTCACGGACGGCATATCGACGACCGGGGACCCTCGCGCACCCCGAAACCCTAGAACGATCTCGGAATCGCCATTGTCGGATTTCGCCGATGCCCACGAGGCCGACCGCGCATCGGACATGACAAGCGTGCGCCGAAAACCTTTGAACTTTCTCGAACGAACTCGGAATCGCTATTGCGACCCCATTCCCGAAAGCTCTCTCGGAGCCTCACGAGATTGACTGCGTAGCGGTCATGGCAAATTTGGAGGCCCAAAACCATCGCCTCGGAGGTCGACGGGAGAGGTTTTGGTCGCTCGGGGCACAAAAAGGAGTGCAACACGAGGACTTCCCAGGGGGTCACCATTCCGAGTATTACTCTCGCCCAAGCACGCTTAACTTCGGAGTTCTGATGGGATCCGGTGCTTTAGGGCTGGTATGATCGCGCTCGTTTTGTGTGCGTCGTCCCTCGCCTTTGTGCATGTTACAGGGACGGCGTACGAACGACCGCTGACCCTCGCACTCCGCGAAACCCTCGAACGATCTCGGAATCACAATTCTCGGATCTCTCCGATGCCCACGAGGCCGACCGTGCACCGGACACGACAATCGTGCTCCGAAACCCTCTGAACTTTCTCGAACAAACTCGGAATCGCTATAGCGACCCCATTCCGGAAAGCTCTCTCGGAGCCCCACGACACTGACTGCGAAGCGTTCAAGGCAAATTTCGAGGCCCAAAACCATCGCCTCGGAGGTCGACGGGAGAGGTTTTGGTCGCTCGGGGCACAAAAAGGAGTGCAACACGAGGACTTCCCATCCTAGTACTAGTCTCGCCCAAGCACGCATAACTTTGGAGTTCTGATGGGATCCAGTGCTTTAGTGCTGGTATGATCGCACTCGTTTTGTGTGCGTCGTCCCTCCCCTTTGTGCAGGTAACGGACGGTGTACCGACGACAGGGGACCCTCGCGCGCCCCGAAACCCTCGAACGAACTCGGAATCGCCATTCTCGGATCTCTCCGATGCCCACGAGGCCGACCGTACACCGGACACGACAAGTGTGCGCCGAAACCCTCTGAACTTTCTCATACGAACTCGGAATCGCTATTGCAACCCCATTCCGGAAAGCTCTCGGAGCCCCACGAGATTGACTGCGTAGCGGTCATGGCAAATTTGGAGGCCCAAAACCATCGCCTCGGAGGTCGACGGGAGAGGTTTTGGTCGCTCGGGGCACAAAAAGGAGTGCAACACGAGGACTTCCCAGGGGGTCACCATTCCGAGTATTACTCTCGCCCAAGCATGCTTAACTTCGGAGTTCTGATGGGATCCAGTGCTTTAGTGCTGGTATGATCGCACTCGTGTTGTGTGCGTCGTCCCTCGCCTTTGTGTAGGTAACGGATGGCATCGACGGCCGGGGACCCCGCGACTCAAAACCCTCGAACGGTCTCTCGAATCGCCATTCTCAGATCTCTCCGATGCCCACGAGGCCGACCACAAGACCGGACATGACAAGCGTGCGCGTAAAACCCTCTGAACTTTTCGCATTTAACTCGGAATCGCTATTGTGACCCCATTCTGGAAAGCTCTGCCGGAGCCCCACGTGACTGACTGCGAAGGCGGTCATGACAAATTTCGAGGCCCAAAACCATCGCCTCGAGGTCGACGGAGAGGTTTTGGTCGCCGGGGCACAAAAAAGGAGTGCAAACGGGGACTTCCCTGTGGTGTCAACCATCCTAGTACTACTCGCCCAAGCACGCTTAACTTCGAGTTCGATGGGATCCGAAGCTTTAGTGCTGGTATGATCGCACTCATTTTTAAAGCGCCGCCCTCGCCTTTGTGCACGTCACGGATGACGTACCGATGACCAGGGACCCTCGAACGTCGTGAAACCCACGAACGATCTCGGAATCGCCATTCTCGGATCTCTCCGATGCCCATGAGGCCGACCGCACACCGGACACGACAAGCGTGCGCCGAAACCTTATGAACTTTCTCGAACGAACTCGGAATCGCTATTGCGACCCCATTTCGGAAAGCTCTCTCGGAGCCCCACGAGACTGACTACGTAGCGGTCACGACAAATTTCGAGGCCCAAAACCATCGCCTCGGAGGTCGACGGGAGAGGTTTTGGTCGCTCGGGGCACAAAAAGGAGTGCAACACGAGGACTCGCTAGGGGGTCACCCATCGTAGTACTACTCTAGTACCAAGCACGCTTAACTTCGGAGTTCTGAGGGGATCCGGTGCTTTAGTGCTGGTATGATCGCACTCGTTTTGTGTGCGTCGTCCCTCGTCATTGTTCACGTCCCGAACGGCGTACCGACGACCGGGGACCCTCGCGCGCCCAGAAACCCTCGAACGATCTCGGAATCGCCATTCTCGGATCTCTCCGATGCCCGCGAGGCTGACCGGGCACCGGTCACGACAAGCGTGCGCCGAAACCCTCTTAACTTTCTCGAACGAACTCGGAATCGCTATTGCGAACCCATTCCAGAAAGCTCTCTCGGAGCCCCACGAGACTGACTGCGTAGCGATCATGACAAATTTCGAGGCCCAAAACCATAGCCTCGGAGGTCGACGGGAGAGGTTTTGGTCGCTCGGGGCACAAAAAGGAGTGCAACACGAGGACTTCCCAGGGGGTCACCCATCCTAGTACTTCTCTCTCCCAAGCACGCTTAACTTCGGAGTTCTGATGGGATCCAAGGCTTTAGTGCTGGTACGATCGCACTCATTTTGTGTGCGTCGTCCCTCAACTTTGTGCAGGTAACGGACGGTGTACCGACGACCGGGGACCCTCGCGCACCCCGAAACCCTCGAACGGTCTCGGAATTGCCATTCTCATATCTCTCCGATACCCACGAGGCCGACCGCGCACCGGACATGACAAGCGTGCGCCGAAACCCTCTGAACTTTCTCGTACGAACTCGGAATCGCTATTGTGACCCCATTCCGGGAAGCTCTCTCGGAGCCCCACGTGACTGACTGCGTAGCGGTCATAACAAATTTCGAGGCCCAAAACCATCGCCTCGGAGGTCGACGGGAGAGGTTTTGGTCGCTCGGGGCACAAAAAGGAGTGCAACATGGGGACTTCCCAGGGGGTCACCCATCCTAGTGCTACTCTTGCCCAAGCACGCTTAACTTCGAAGTTCTGGTGGGATCCGGTGCTTTAGTGCTGGTTTGATCGCACTTGTTTTTTGTTTTGCGTCCGTCCCTCGCCTTTGTGCACGCCACGGACGGCGATCGAAGACCGGGGACCCTCGCGGCGCCCGAAACCCTCGACCGATCTCGGAATCGCCATTCTCGGATCTCTCCGATGCCCACGAGGCCGACCGCACACCGGACATGACAAGCGTGCGCCGAAACCCTCTGAATGTTCTCGAACGAACTCGGAATCGCTATTGCGACCCCATTCCGAAAAGCTCTCTCGGAGCCCCAAAAGAATGACTACGTAGCGGTCACGGCAAATTTCGAGGCCCAAACCATCGCCTCGGAGGTCGACGGGAGAGGTTTTGGTCGCTCGGGGCACAAAAAGGAGTGCAACATGGGGACTTCCCAGGGGGTCACCCATCCTAGTGCTACTCTTGCCCAAGCACGCTTAACTTCGAAGTTCTGGTGGGATCCGGTGCTTTAGTGCTGGTTTGATCGCACTTGTTTTGTGTGCGTCGTCCCTCGCCTTTGTGCACGTCACGGACGGCGTATCGAAGACCGGGGACCCTCGTGCGCCCCGAAACCCTCGACCGATCTCGGAATCGCCATTCTCGGATCTCTCCGATGCCCACGAGGCCGACCGCACACCGGACATGACAAGCGTGCGCCGAAACCCTCTGAATGTTCTCGAACGAACTCGGAATCGCTATTGCGACCCCATTCCGAAAAGCTCTCTCGGAGCCCCAAAAGAATGACTACGTAGCGGTCACGGCAAATTTCGAGGCCCAAACCATCGCCTCGGAGGTCGACGGGAGAGGTTTTGGTCGCTCGGGGCACAAAAAGGAGTGCAAAACGAGGACTTCCCAGGGGGTCACCCATCGTAGTACTACTCTTGTACCAAGCACGCTTAACTTCGGAGTTCTGATGGGATCCGGTGCTTTAGTGCTGGTACGATCGCACTCATTTTGTGTGCGTCGTCCGTAACCTTTGTGCAGGTAACGGACGGTGTACCGACGGCCGGGGACCCTCGCGCACCCCGAAACCCTCGAACGGTCTCGGAATCGCCATTCTCAGATCTCTCCGATGCCCACGAGGCCGACCGCGCACCGGACATGACAAGCGTGCGCCGAAACCCTCTGAACATTCTCGTACGAACTCGGAATCGCTATTGTGACCCCATTCTGGAAAGCTCTGTCGGAGCCCCACGTGACTGACTGTGTAGCGGTCATGACAAATTTCGAGGCCCAAAACCATCGCCTCGGAGGTCGACGGGAGAGGTTTTGGTCGCTCGGGGCACAGAAAGGAGTGCAACACGGGGACTTCCCAGGGTGTCAACCATCCTAGTACTACTCTCGCCCAAGCACGCTTAACTTCGGAGTTCTGATGGGATCCGAAGCTTTAGTGCTGGTATGATCGCACTCATTTTGTGTGCGTCGTCCCTCGCCTTTGTGCACGTCACGGATGGCGTACCGATGACCAGGGACCCTCGAACGTCGTGAAACCCTCGAATGATCTCGGAATCGCCATTCTCGGATCTCTCCGATGCCCATGAGGCCGACCGCACACCGGACATGACAAGCGTGCGCCGAAACCTTATGAACTTTCTCGAACGAACTCGGAATCGCTATTGCAACCCCATTCCGGAAAGCTCTCTCGGAGCCCCACGTGACTGACTGCGTAGCAGTCACGATAAATTTCGAGGCCCAAAACCATCGCCTCGGAGGTCGACGGGAGAGGTTTTGGTCGCTCGGGGCACAAAAAGGAGTGCAACACGGGGACTTCCCAGGGGGTCATCCTAGTGCTACTCTTGCCCAAGCACGCTTAACTTCAAAGTTCTGGTGGGATCCGGTGCTTTAGTGCTGGTTTGATCGCACTTGTTTTGTGTGCGTCGTCCCTCGCCTTTTTGCACGTCACGAACGGCGTATCGAAGACCGGGGACCCTCGTGCGCCCCGAAACCCTCGACCGATCTCGGAATCGCCATTCTCGGATCTCTCCGATGCCCACGAGGCTGACCGCACACCGGACATGACAAACGTGCGCCGAAACCCTCTGAATGTTCACGAACGAACTCGGAATCGCTATTGCGACCCCATTCCGGAAAGCTCTCTCGGAGCCCCAAAAGAATGACTACGTAGCGGTCACGGCAAATTTCGAGGCCCAAAACCATCGCCTTGGAGGTCGACGGGAGAGGTTTTGGTCGCTCGGGGCACAAAAAGGAGTGCAAAACGAGGACTTCCCAGGGGGTCACCCATCGTAGTACTACTCTTGTACCAAGCACGCTTAACTTCGGAGTTCTGATGGGATCCGGTGCTTTAGTGCTGGTACGATCGCACTCATTTTGTATGCGTCGTCCGTCACCTTTGTGTAGGTAACGGACGGTGTACCGACGACCGGGGACCCTCGCGCACCCCGAAACCCTCGAACGGTCTCGGAATCGCCATTCTCAGATCTCTCCGATGCCCACGAGGCTGACCGCGCACCGGACATGACAAGCGTGCGCCGAAACCCTCTGAACTTTCTCGTACGAACTCGGAATCGCTATTGTGACCCCATTCTGGAAAGCTCTGTCAGAGCCCCACATGACTGACTGCGTAGCGGTCATGACAAATTTCGAGGCCCAAAACCATCGCCTCGGAGGTCGACGGGAGAGGTTTTGGTCGCTCGGGGCACAAAAAGGAGTGCAACACGCGGACTTCCAAGGTGTCACCCATCCTAGTACTACTCTCGCCCAAACACGCTTAACTTCAGAGTTCTGATGGGATCCGGTGCTTTAGTGCTGGTATTATCGCACTAGTTTTGTGTGCGTCGTCCTTCGCCTTTGTGCACGTCACGGACGGCGTACTGATGACAGGGGACCCTCGAACGATCTAGGAATCGCCATTCTCGGATCTCTCCGATGCCCATGAGGCCGACCGCACACCGGACACGACATGCGTGCGCCCAAACCCTATGAACTTTCTCGAACGAACTCGGAATCGCTATTGCGACCCCATTTCTGAAAGCTCTCTCGGAGCCCCACGTGACTGACTATGTAGCAGTCACGGAAAATTTCGAGGGCCAAAAATATCGCCTCGGAGGTCGACGGGAGAGGTTTTGGTCGCTCGGGGCACAAAAAGGAGTGCAACACGAGGACTTCCCAGGGGGTCACCCTTCGTAGTACTACTCTAGTACCAAGCACGCTTAACTTCGGAGTTCTGATGGGATCCGGTGCTTTAGTGCTGGTATGATCGCACTCGTTTTGTGTGCGTCGTACCTCGCCATTGTTCACGTCCCGAACGGCGTACCGACGACCGGGGACCCTCGCGTGCCCTGAAACCCTCGAACGATCTCGGAATCGCCATTCTCGGATCTCTCAGATGCCCACGAGGCTGACCGCGCACCGGACACGATAAGCGTGCGCCGAAACCCTCTAAACTTTCTCGAACGAACTCGGAATCGCTTTTGCGACCCCATTCCAGAAATGTCTCTCGGAGCCCCACGAGACTGACTACGTAGCGATCATGACAAATTTCGAGGCCCAAAACCATCGCCTCGGAGGTCGACGGGAGAGGTTTTGGTCGCTCGGGGCACAAAAAGGATTGCAACACGAGGACTTCCCGGGGGGTCACCCATCCTAGTACTACTCTCTCCCAAGCATGCTTAACTTCAGAGTTCTGATGGGATCCAATTCTTTAGTGCTGGTACGATCGCACTAGTTTTGTGTGCGTCGTCCCTCACCTTTGTGCAGGTAACGGACGGTGTACCGACGACCGGGGACCCTTGCGCACCCCGAAACCCTCAAACGGTCTCGGAATCGCCATTCTCAGATCTCTCCGATGCCCACGAGGCCGACCGCGCACCGGACATGACAAGCGTGCGCCGAAACCCACTGAACTTTCTCGTACGAACTCGGAATCGCTATTGTGACCCCATTCCGGAAAGCTCTCTCGGAGCCCCACGTGACTGACTGCGTAGCGGTCACGACAAATTTCGAGGCCCAAAACCATCGCCTCGGAGGTCGACGGGAGAGGTTTTGGTCGCTCGGGGCACAAAAAGGAGTGCAACACGGGGGGACTTCCTGTGGGGTCACCCATCCTAGTACTACTCGCCCATGCACGCTTAACTTCAAGTTCTGATGGGATTCGGTGCTTTAGTGCTGGTATGATCACACTTGTTTTGTGTGCGTCGTCCCTCGCCTTTGTGCACGTCACGGACGGCGATCGAAGACCGGGGACCCTGGCGGCCCGAAACCCTCGAACGATCTCGAATCGCCATTCTCGGATCTCTCCGATGACCACGAGGCCGACCAAGACACCGGACACGACAAAGCGCGCCGAAACCCTCTGAACTTTCTCGAACGAACTCGGAATCGCTATTGCGACCCCATTCCGGAAAGCTCTCTTGGAGCCCCACGAGACTGACTACGTAGCGGTCACGGCAAATTTCGAGGCCCAAAACCATCGCTTCGGAGGTCGACGGGAGAGGTTTTGGTCGCTCGGGGCCCAAAAATGAGTGCAAAACGAGGACTTCCCAGGGGGTCACCCATCGTAGTACTACTCTAGTACCCAGCACGCTTAACTTCGGAGTTCTGATGGGATCCGGTGCTTCAGTGCTGGTATGATCGCACTCGTTTTGTGTGCATCGTCCCTCACCATTGTTTACGTCCCGAATGGCGTACCGACGACCGGGGACCCTCGTGCGCCCTGAAACCCTCGAACGATCTCAGAATTGCCATTCTCGGATCTCTCCGATGCCCACGAGGCCGACCACGCAACGGACACGACAAGCGTGCGCCGAAACCCTCTGAACTTTCTCGAACGAACTCGGAATCGCTATTGCGACCCCATTTCGGAAAGCTCTCTCGGAGCCCCACGAGATTGACTGCGTAGCGGTCATGGCAAAGTCCAGGAGTTTGCCGGATGTCCGCAGAAGAATCACCGAGGGTTTATCGGATGATCGACGGAAGTTCGCCGGAAACTCGCCGGAAGAAGCGATTGACGCATCGGAGCAAAGCTGCAGAAGTTGTCTTAGATTTAATCATAGTTAGCACATTGATTAAGCTTGAAAATGGGAGGTGATCCCATTAGCTTAATCTTGGGGCAATTGGGCCCCTGAAAAGATTGAAATTGGGCCGAATGGAGCTAACAATTCGGACCCTGATTGCACCAGGCGGTGCAACCGCCTAGGCCAGGAAGTGCAACCGCCAGGGCTGTGTCTCCCAGCGAGACTGGGCGGTGCAACCGCCCCAGCCAGGAGGTGCAACCGCCCAGAGCTCAGTCTTCGAGCTAGACTGGGCGGTGCAACCTCCCCGACAGAGAGTAGCACACCGCCGAGCTCGGTCTCGAGCTCAGTGCAGAGAGGTGCAACCGCCTCAATCGGGAGGTGGCACCGCTGGGGGTTCATCTCGAGAGCAGACTCAGGCGGTGCAACCACCCCTGACGGAGAGGTGCAACCGCCTGGGCTCAGTCTCCGAGCTCTGCCAGGCGGTGCAACCTCTCCAGTCAAGAGGTGCAACCGCCTGATCCCGGAATTCCGGGATTTGATCGTTTTGAGCTCCATATTTGAACTGGGTTGGGGCCTATAAATACCCCACTCATTCAACACAGAAAAGACACAGATCCACACCAAATTCTTGATCTTTTCAGTGATTCTAAGAAGCTCAAATTTGTGTAAAGTCCAAAAGTTCTCCTCTTTCTGTTCTTCAAGTCTTGAGTTGTAAAGAGAGGAGAGAAAGGATCTGTAAGGGTTGTCTCCTGAGCCCATCAAAAGGAGAGAAACTGTAAAAGGGCAGTTAGCCTTCACCCATTGAAGGAAGGCAGCTAGTTGACGTTGGTGACCTCGTCGGAGGAGGAAGCCAAAAGTGGAGTAGGTCAAGACCGACCGAACCACTCTAAATCTCTGGTTTGCTTTTACTTTGAGCACTTTATCATTTCTGCAAACCTCCTACATTGCTTCTGCCCTCTGCGCGTTTACGAACGAGTCTCTAAGTTCTGATCTTTCCGAATCTGCATTCAGACGTAAATCGGTGTTTTCGTACGATCTTCACATTGTAGTTTACGCTTAAGTTTTGATTCCATTTATAACTGCAAATTGCTTTCTGCGTACTCATAAAACGGTTTTCAAAGTTCAAAACTGTGTTTAGACGTAAAATTATGTTTAGACGTAAAACTGCGTTTAGACGTAAAACTGCGTTTAGACGCAACACTGCGTTTAGACGTAAAACTGCGTTTAGACGTAAAACTTCGTTTAGACGCAAAACTGCGTTTAGATGTAAAACTGCGTTTAGACGCAAAACTGCGTTTATACGTAAAACTACACTTAGACGTAAAACTGCTCTTAGACGTAAAACTGCATTTAGACACAAACTGCACTCAAACGCAAACTGCGCTTAGACGCAAACTGCGCTCAAACACAAACTGCGCTTAGACGCAAACTGTGCTTAAACGCAAACTGTGTTTAGACGCAAACTGCACTTAGAAGCAAACTGTGTTTAGACGCAAACTGTGTTTAGACTCAAACTGTGTTTAGACGCAATCTGCACTTAGACGCAAACTGCGCTTAAATGCAAACTGCGCTTAGACGCAATCTGCATTTAGACGCAAACTGCATTTAGACGCAAACTGCGTAAACTACAAACTGTGAATCGGCATTTACATCGAAATCAGTTTTTATCGGACGAACGCGGCTTTTGTTTTTAAATCGCTGAAAGTTTTCCGCTGCACTAATTCACACCCCCCTCTTAGTGCTCTCGATCCTAACAATTGGTATCAGAGCAAGGTTAACTCTCTAACGGATTAAAACCCAAGAGAGAGATGGCATACGCCGGAAACCAAGAGGGGCATTCTATTACACGTCCACCCATGTTCAGTGGAACGGACTACACCTACTGGAAGACCCGAATGAGGATCTTTCTTATTTCTATAGATTTTGAACTGTGGAACCTTGTTGAAAACGGATTTTCAAAGTCTTCTCTTCCAATGATCGATTGGAATGAATTGGAAAAGAAGGCTTTCACTCTTAATGCAAAGGCTATGAATGCCTTATTTTGCGCACTTGATAAAAACGAGTTTAATCGTGTTTCAACTTGCGAAACTGCATTTGATATTTGGCACACACTTGAAGTGACCCATGAGGGTACAAGTAGAGTGAAAGAGTCAAAAATCAATCTGTTGCTGCATTCTTTTGAACTTTTCCGAATGAAACCGAGTGAAACCATTGGCGACATGTTTACCCGTTTCACGGATGTCGTCAACGGTCTAAAAGGACTCGGAAAAAGTTTTTTGGATTTTGAACTCGTAAATAAGATACTAAGATCCCTTCCTAAAAGTTGGGATCCTAAAGTCACTGCTATTCAAGAGGCAAAAGATCTACGTAACTTCCCTCTTGAAGAACTAATTGGGTCATTAATGACCTACGAGATGACTTGCAAAGCTCATGAAGAGCAAGAAGACATCCTTCCAAAGAACAGGAAGGATATGGCACTTAAAACTTCTGAATGCCACTTGAGAGAAAACTCAAGTGATGAGGACTGTGATGATGATTGGGCACTTTTAACAAGAAAGTTTAAAAAATTCTTTAAAAGAAACAAGTTTAAGAATAATGCGAAAAATAAACTTGAACCCAAGAAAGGACCAAGTGATCTGCTATGAATGTAAAAATCCGGGACACTACAAGAGTGATTGTCCCCAAGTCAAAAGAAGAACATCAAAGAAGAGAGCTCTTCAAACAACATGGGACGACTCGAGCGCATCCGAAGAAGAGGAGACCAACACCGAGCAAGTTGCTCATTACGCTCTAATGGCCATCGAAGACGAGGTAACAAATTCATTAGATGCAGATTTATCATTCGATGAATTATTAAATGCTTTCCATGAATTGTTTGATGAGTGTAAGACTATTAGTGGTAAATACAAATTGCTAAAAAAGGAGTATGATAGTCTTATTTACAAGTTTGATAAGTTAAATGCTAAACATAGTGATAGTTTAAACTCATGCATAAAATGCCATGATCTAGAAACTTTTCAAAAAGAAAACTTGCTACTTAAGGACACCTTGAAGAAATTCGAGGTTGGTAGCAAGTCGTTAAACATGATCCTTACAAACAAGGGTCATGTTCCCAAAAGAAGTGGGATTGGATTTGTGAGGAGTCCTCACCAAAATCCAACTACCTTCGTAAAAGGCCTCATCTTACATGTTAGACATCAAAGCAAATGCAACTTTTGTTGCAATTTCGGACACAGGACGCATTATTGTCCATTCAGGAAATTAAGTCCAAACAAATTGATTTGGGTTCCTAAGGGAACCATGACAAATTCTATGCAACATGATAGAAAATGTAGATCTATTTGTGAGGAACCCAAAAGCAAATGGGTACCTAAACATCATCCTTTCTTGTAGAAAACTAAACCATCGCAAGCCAGGAGCAAGAGATGGTACCTTGACAGTGGATGCTCAAGGCATATGACCGGAGATCCATCCCAATTCTCTAAGCTCACTAGCATAGACGAAGGATATGTCACCTTCGGAGACAACAACAAGGGTAAAATCATTGGCAAAGGAACCATAGGTAACAAATCCAACTTTTCTATTGAAGATGTCTTGCTAGTTGATGGTCTAAAACATAACCTCCTGAGCATTAGTCAATTGTGTGATAAAGGATATATTATCAGATTTGAATCTAATGCTTGCATCATTGAAAAACCACACAAAAACATATCTATGATTGCATTAAAACAAAATAACGTATACACTATTGACATCAATGATTTATGTAATGAAACATGTTTTTCTGCTTTAAATGAAAATGCTTGGATATGGCACAGAAGATTAGGTCATGCTAGCATGAAGCTAATCACTCAAATATCATCCAAAGAACTTATAAGAGGAATTCCTCATATCAAGTTCATCAAAGATAATGTATGTGATGCCTGCCAATTAGGTAAACAAATTAAGAGTAGCTTCAAATCTAAAAATCAAATAAGCACCTCTAGGCCCTTACAATTGATCCATATGGACTTGTTCGGACCCATCTCCACATCAAGCCTAGGGAGGTAGCAAATACGCTTTCGTCATCGTGGATGACTATAGCAGATACACATGGACTTACTTCTTAAAACAGAAAAGTGAATGCCTTAGATCTTTTACCAAGTTTTGCAAACTCGTTCAGAATGAGAAAGGTTCTATGATTTCGTCAATTAGAAGTGATCATGGTGGTGAATTTCAAAACCATGATTTCCAGGAATTTTGTGAACTCAATGGATACAACCATAATTTCTCTACTCCCAGAAACCCTCAACAAAATGGAGTTGTAGAAAGAAAAAATCGAAATTTACAAGAAATGGCAAGAACCATGTTGAATGAACACAACCTACCCAAATATTTTTGGGCCGAAGCCGTAAATACTGCATGCTACATCTTAAATAGAGTTCTAGTGAGACCTCTACTAACCAAAACTCCCTATGAGTTATGGAACAATAAAAACTCCCTATCGCATTCGCACTCTATGAGTTACATGGCTTTGTCTATGACTTGTATAGATAAAGCTATTTGTAGAAACTTTACACATAATCAATTTACTTTTACTTACCAAAAAAAAAACAATAAAAAACCCAACGTTTCATATTTTAAAGTCTTTGGGTGTAAGTGTTTTATCTTGAATGAAAAAGACAACTTAGGAAAATTTGATGCTAAATCCGATGAAGGGATCTTTCTTGGTTATTCTACAGTTTCTAAAGCCTTTCGTATCTTTAATAAAAGAACTCTAACTATTGAAGAATCCATTCATGTTGTTTTCAATGAGATTTCTGAAATCACAAAAAATGATCTTGACGATGATGTTAATTTTGATTCCTTGAATTTAAACGAAACCCCGTCTCCAACTAGCAACTTGGACGCATCCACTTCTCATATTTCCTTACCCAAGGATTGAAGTATGTAGATGCTCATCCTAAGGAGCTAACCTTAGGAGACGATCAAAGGGGTTCAAACACGATCTTCTCTTAAAACCTTTTGTGCAAATGCGCCTTTTCTCCCAAATTGAACCCAAATGCATTGATGAAGCCATGAAAGATGATTCATGGATTATCTAATGCAAGATGAATTAAATCAATTTGAGAGAAATGAAGTGTGGAAGCTTGTTCCTAGGCCAAATGACCATTTAGTTATTGGTACTAAATGGGTCTTCAGAAACAAGCAAAATGAAAACGGTATCGTGGTTAGAAACAAGGCTAGATTAGTGGCCAAAGGTTTCAATCAAGAAGAAGGTATCGATTATGAAGAAACCTTCGCTCCTGTGGCTCGATTGGAAGCCATAAGGATGCTCCTTGCCTACGCTAGAAGTAATAATTTTAAGTTGTTTCAAATGGATGTTAATAGCGCTTTTCTTAATGGCTTTATTTCCGAAGAAGTCTATGTTGAACAACCTCCTGGATTTGAAAATAATAGTCTCCCTAATCATGTGTTTAGATTAACTAAAGCGCTCTATGGTTTAAAACAAGCTCCAAGTGCTTGGTATGAGAGACTTAGTTCTTTTCTTATTGAAAATAATTTCATAAAAGGCAAGGTTGATACTACATTATTCATCAAGAACTTTGAAAATAATTTTCTCATTGTTCAAATTTATGTTGATGATATTATCTTTGGTTCTCTGAATGAATCTCTTTGTGAATCCTTTTGCGAAAACTATGAGTCGTGAATTGAAATGAGTCTAATGGGAGAGTTAACATTCTTCTTAGGTCTACAAATCAAACAACTAAGCAATGGCATCTTTATTAGTCAAACCAAATATGTTATGAGTTTGCTAAAGAAGTTCAATATGAATAACTCAAAAGCTATTAACACTCCTATGAGCACCTCCACTAAGTTAGAAATTGATGAAAATGGAGAAAGCTTCAATCAAAAAACCTATAGGGGTATGATAGGAAGTTTACTTTACCTCACTTTGCAACTAGACCGGACATAATGTTTAGTGTAGGACTTTGTGCTAGATTTCAATCAAACCCTAAAATATCTCATCTCAAAGCAGTTAAAAAAGAATACTCAGATATCTTAATGGTACCATAAATCTAGGATTATGGTACCCAAAATCAGAGGAGCTTGAGTTAAGCGCTTATCGATATCTGGACTTAAACTTCTTTGTAGATTAGATAGAAAAAAGCACATCGGGGAACATGTCAATTCTTAGGACATGCCCTTGTTTTCTGGTCATCCAAGAAACAAAACTCGGTTGCACTATCAACAACCGAAGTTGAATATATTGCAGCAAGTGCATGCTGTGCACAAGTTGTTTGGATGAAAAATACTTTAGAAGATTATAAAGTTCATCTTAAAAATATTCCCATTAAATGTGATAACACAAGTGCAATATGCCTAACAAAAAACCCTATACAACACTCAAGAACAAAACATATTGACATCAGACATCACTTTATACGAGATCATGTTACGAATCATGATGTAATCATAGATTTCATTGATACGAAACATCAACTAGCTGATATCTTTAAAAAACCCCTAAGTGAAGAACAATTTGATTTCATAAGAAGAGAATTAGGAATGTTGATGTGTCCGAATACTTAATCTAGTTAAAATTATTTTTCGGACGTTATTTATTACTATTGCATGCCTTGGCATCACTTGATCAAATAACATGTTGGAAATTATGTGACAAATGTTTTTAAAAATCAGTAGCTTACTCATACCCGAATGCATGTAAGAAGTTCATTTTTCAGTCTGAATGCTAAAAATGGGATTTTCGTGTACACTCTTATGAAAACTTTTTGAAAAATGACTTTCCTCCTTCAAGAAACGAACTATAACAAGGAAAAGAGATATTCAAAGTACTATATGTGTCATGCCTTACTTTATGTGCGTGATAACCTGCTGGAATCACATCTACCATGCTTTTTGATAATGCTATCATGCTTTTTGTTGATGATAAAGGGGGAGAAACATATGAATTGATAAACACTGCCATAATTATGTCTATTTCATAGTTGAACTGCCATAATCATGTCTATGTCATAGTTGCAGATACTTGAGTTATGCTATAAATAATGTTATGGTTATGCCATCCTTGCATCACCAAGAGATATATGAACATGTGCTATTGTTTGCATTATGTCTTGAGTTGATATCCTATCTTGTGAAGTAAATGCAAACTTGCTAGAAAATCTCAAATGTGTGCATCATGTAATAGTCCTTCGCAGCTTTATATGATTACATGATGAATAGTTACAAACACATATCATTATGCAACTTTATTTACAAGATCATCTCCAAAGTATTGGCAAATAGAATGCAAAAGGTAATACACAAGATCATTAGCCCAAACCAAGCTGCTTTCATCAAAAGGAGAAGTATACATCATAACATTTTGCTTGCTAATGACTTGGTCAAAGATTTGCATTCTTTTTTTTTGGTAAGTAAAAGTAAATTGATTATGTGTAAAGTTTCTACAAATAGCTTTATCTATACAAGTCATAGACAAAGCCATGTAACTCATAGAGTGCGAATGCGATAGTTATGACTACACATGTTGTAGACTATAACTCCTAATTATAATCAAAATAGAAAATGTTTATCCAGATATATCAAAATTTGGCATCATTCCCAAGATCTTTAGCTAATAGCAAAATTAAAATTGATAAAAATATATTTTTCTCTTTGGGTAAAGTGCTCCGTTTTGAGATCTTGCTCCATACAGGATCTTGAGTCTCTAATAATCTCTTTCAATAGCTGAGCATTGTTTGTGTGTTGACATTTAAAGATTCTGTTACATCTCTCCTTCCACATCCACCAAATAGCGCATCGGAAAGTAACCTTTGCCGGTTTGTGTGAGAGGACCTTTTCTTGAGAAACATTGCATGAGTTCGCCTAGTTCTTGGTGCAAGTTTGGTTCTTGCAGATCTATTGAGTTCAAATGTTGGAGAATCTCCTTCCATATCCATTTTGTATAATCACAAGCAAAATAAAGGTGGTCAACAGTTTCTTCTTGTTGTATACAAAGGGAGCATCGGTTAACATGATAGATACCTCTTCTTTTCATATTGTCTATTGTAGGTAGTTTATTGAGAAGGGCCTGCCATGTACATAAGGAATGTCTTTGTGATCCCGGTCGATCCCATGTCCAACTGCTTGGGACCCACTTGTTATTTCTTTGCCTAATTTGATTCCATGCAGATGTGGCACTAAATTTGCCATTGTCATGAGGCCAAATAAGTTTATCGAGAAGAGTTGTTCGTGATTGGAATAGCTATAATAGTCGGCCAAAGTGATAACATTTTGGGGAAATAGGATTAGGGAGACACCAAAACCGTTAGCAATGAACTTCAGAAACCTTCCAATCTTTGGGAGCCCAGAGATCTTTTAAGTATTCTGTCACCATATAATTGAAATATACTCTTCCCATTCACCCAAGTATCGTACCACATATTAGTACTAGTTCAGAAGAGATTGCATAGGAAATGTGTTTGATTAGCCAATTCCTTGCCTTTAAAATTCCTTTCCAAGTCTGCAGAGTGGTATGTTCTTGTTGAAATTTCCCAGATTGATTCTTTTTTGAAAGATACCTAGTAGAAACCCAAAGTGACCATAAGGAACATTTGTTTTGCAAAAGATCCCACAATTGCTGCACGGACATGCTTGATTCCAATCTCTAGTATTTCTCAAGTTTAGCCCCCCTTCATCTTTTTCGGTTTACAAATGCTATCCCAATTTACCATATGCATTGCCTTATCATTTGTGCCATTCAGGAAGAAGTTAATTAATAACCGTTCAATATCTTGGAGAAGTCCAGTGGTAGAAGAAATGCATTACACCAAATATAGAGTAGGAGTGCAACAATAGAGACGGATGAGTTCGAAGTCGATCCTGCTTTTGATAGAAACCTATTTTTCCAAGAAGAAATTCTATTCTTTTTTTTTTGCAAGATAGGGTGTGAGGTGGGTTTTGTGAATGCACTGTGGATATGAGCGGGAGACCCAAATAAGGAGGCGGCAAGCTTCCCTCACTAACCCCAAAGTTTGTGCAATAAAGACATTATCCTCAACGTAAGGGCTCATATATACTTTACTTTTCGCATGATTTAAGCGAAGTCCGAAACCATAACAAAGTCATTCATAATAGTAGCCGGGTTCTTTCTTGAAGTTGGTTCATTTTGGAGAAAGATAAGTAAGTCATCTGCAAATGTTATATGTGATATATGAACAGAAACCAAACAATGGGTACCTTAATGCTGCCATTTAAGACTGCGTGTTCCAACATACTGACTAAGTCCTTCCATCGCAATAGTAAAAGATCGGAGAGAGTGGATCACCTTGTCGGATGCCATTCGTGCTCAAAAAAAAAAACCAATTGGTGAGCCATTAAAGAGTATCGAAAACTTTGGAGTTTCAGGCAAGATTGAATCAATTAACCCATTCTTGTGGAAAGTTCATATCGAGGAGCATCTTATAGATAAACTTCCTATTAACTGAATCGAAGGCTTTCCGTAAATCAGCTTTAAAACATATTTTTGTCCCTCTTGCTTTTGAATGCAAATCTTTGACCAAGTCATTAGCAAGCAAAATGTTATGATGTATACTTCTCCCTTTGATGAAAGCAGCTTGGTTTGGGCTAATGATCGTGTGTATTACCTTTTGCATTCTATTTGCCAATACTTTGGAGATGATCTTGTAAATAAAGTTGCATAATGATATGGGTCGATAGTTCTCTAGTGAATCAGCCCCCTGCATTCTTGAATTAAGGAAATAAAAGTGCAATTCATCTCTCTAAGAATATGACTGAAGAGAAAAAATGTTGGCAAGCCTTGATCACATCATTTTCAATAATAGACCAAGCGGTTTGGTAAAATTCATTTGGAAATCCATCTGGACCTGGGGCTTTTGTGCTTTGGTGACTTAAAGACAACACATACAATTTAGTCATCGTAATTGGGGCATTGAGGATTGAAATAGCTTCTGAATCAAGTTTTCTAGTCGGCTCCACATGAATGTTATTAGGTTTCCGGCTTGATTGAGTAAGGAATAAAAAAATTGCTCTGTGTGTGCTTTAACCTCATCCAACTTCTCAATAAGATTATCATCTCTTTGTCTCTGCATTTCTTCGATCTGGTTAATAGCCCTTCGAGTAGCAATTGAAGCATAGAAAAAAATTTTGTATTGGAATCCCTAAGCGTAAGCCAATGTTGTCGAGACTTCTGCTTTGCAAAACTTTCCTCTGTTTTAAGGCTTGCATGAAGTTATTTTGGCTTCGCCTCTTTGTAGATAATATTTTCATCATTTTGGTGAAGTTGCAGCTCATGTTGCATAGACATTAGTTCCTTTCTGCAAAGTTGAACTCTGGTGTTAATATTGCCAAAGGTATTTGTATTCCACTCCTTTAGTCTTTGCTTTTTGAGGGCTTTGAGCTTTTGACATAAGATGTAAGGGGGGGATCCATGCACATTAACATTCCAAGCAGATCGATAACATCAAGAAATTGAGGATGAGTACTCCACATGTTAAAGAATCTAAATGGTTTCTTGCCTCTTGGTGTCGCTTTTTTTTTCTGCGTGTATATACATTAAAGAATGGTGGAAAACAAAAAAGACACCATACTCAAGAAGTGAATCTGGGTAAACTGTTAACCATTCATGATTAATCAAACACCTATCAAGTCGAGCCATTATTTTTCTGTTAGCAGCACCTTGATTACTCCGGAGAGCCAATTACCCACAGATTTCATATCAAACAATGCTGCAGTGTCAATGTAATCATTGAACTTTTGAAGCTGGCTTTACGAAAGTTGTCTACCTCCCTTTTTTTTTTCATTTGTGTACCGAACAGTATTAAAGTCTCCAAGAACAATCCAAGGTACATTGAGACAGCCATTTACAATATTAGTCGGTCGGACCAAAGAGTATTTCTTTCTTGCATCTTGTTTGAAGCATATATACTAGTGAAATTGAATTGTGACCATTCTTTTTATCCTCTACCTTAAGATGAATGAATTGATCAAGAGCAGAAATAAACCAAGCATTAATAGAGTTAGGATGCCATAAGACCCATATTCTACCAAAAGTGTCATTTGAGTCATTGGTAAACAGTTCTGCGTCCGGCCATATTAAATTCTTTTTTTGAGCTTGAGCGCGATTGTTTAATTTTTGTTTCCACTAGAATAACAATATCACATCGACGAGACTTGATTATTCTATTGAGCTCCGACATTTCTCCGGCTTATTAAGTCCATGAACATTCCAGCATGTTATCTTCATTAGTAAAAGATAGTAAGGTATTCATCCTCGACTTTGGATGGATTGTACCATCCTTTTTCTTATCTTTCGGTTTTGTATTTTCCTCCCGCACAATATCCTTACCTTTTATGGCTTTATTCCTATATTTATCCACTTCATCTACAGCTTGCAGATTTTTAAACTTTAAAATACCTTGAATCATGTGGTCTTGATTGGGGGGTTTGTTGAAGCTCGATAAGATTGTTGCATCACAATATCTGGATAGTACTTGTTGGAGCGAGTCGGCTATAGAGGTTTGTTGGAGCATGAGTTTGTTGAGACAGAATATCCTTGTTGGCAATGTTTGTTGTGGCTTTGAGTTTGTTGAGGAATAATATCCTTGCTAGCGAGATTTGCTTGGACCTGAGTTCGTTGAGCTAGTGTGGATGGATCCGATGATATTGGAAGAGATGAAGTTCGACTTATGTTTCTCTGTCCACTAGTACCATGGGAAACCTATTTGTTGTGGAAGGCTCGACATTATAGGTACAGATAAAGTTTTGGAATTGTCCTTCTGTCGCGGTGCTTTTCCTTGCAGTCGGAATGCTCAATAGTTTTTTGCCACCATCGGTGTCTTGCTGCCATTAGAGAAGAATCACTTTGTTCTTTGAGGGCTTGGCGTGGTCGATAGACCTTTGTGGTTGGATTTGGGGTTTCTTTGACAAGCTCCATTTGGATGACCAAAAGATAAGCAACGGCCCGACATCGTTGTGGCTTCGGGAATATGAGACATGTACCTTCCGAAAGTGTTCCCATCAAGATCACGATAGAAAACCTCATTAGGAAGATCTTCATCGGAAGAAACCCACACATGCTCGTGCAAATGTTAATCTCGTCGAAAGCTGCTGTTGCTTTGTCGATGTAGAGTGGCTGTCCCAGTGCTGCATAACTTTGCAATAAAGCGTCGACTCCAAAGATATAGAGGCAGTCCTTGAAAGGATACCCATAATGGAATAGACTGTAGGCTATCTAACTCCAAATGGACATCAGGAGACCAACGTCGTAGAATCATTGGATGACCGCGGATAGTCCGAATCCTTGAGGATTAAGCTGCAAATCTTCTTGAGTATAGCTTGCAAACAAAGAATCCGTTCTCCAGCATATGAAGATCAAATGGCGATATTCCCCATCGAGTTTTGATAAATGAGGATAGTGGGAAATAAGATGTTTTGAGACCTACCACATAGCCAACAATCGCCATAGACCATGTCTCAATAAGCTCTGCTGAATCAACAGGTCTCAGTATACTGACAATCTTCTTATCACTGAACTTCGGAGTAAAGAATTCCAAGCTTAGATCTGGACTTCCAACGGAGCCTTGAAGAGGCTAGTCCAAGGCCGAGGATCGCTGGAAATGAGAGCAGGCTGCCGCGATCTAGAGCGCAACCTGCTTCGATCTGCTGGTTGGTCGAAGGAGTTTTCTCTGGAAAAGATATGTTGGAAGAGCAACTTGGGGGGGTAGCGGTAGGGAGCCTTGCCATCGTTTCAACCCTCTCGCCTCCATCGCCAGCCCTAGGGGCCATCGCTGCCATGTTTGATCCCTCTCGGTCGCCGCCTTCTGAAGCGGCGCCATTAGGAAAAGCCACCGCTGCAGTATATTAGATCGCCCGCCACGGTACCGTCACCCTAGGGATTTATGGTTGCTGCTACAGTATCGTCGCCCTTGGGGAGAAGCCGATGCTACGGAGATCTGATCGCTGCTACAGTGTGTCGCCGCCACCGCTACAGTGATCTTTGTCGTCCTTGGGAGATCTGATCACCTCTACAAGTGTCGTAAGCCCCCCGGCTCGTGGGAGAAAGCCCACGCTGCAGGGAGTTAGATCGCCTTAGGGAGATATGGTTGTCGCTTCTGTACCCGTCGCCCTAGATCTGGGGCCGCCGCTTCTGATGGCTGTCGTCGCCTTGGGAGATCGATCACCCTTCTGATGCCGTCGCCCTTCGCGGGTGGGAGAAAGCCAACGATGTAGGAGTCAGATCGTCCTAGGGAGATCTGGTCGCCGCTATAGTACCGTCGCCCTAGATCTGGTCGCCGCTACAGTATCGCCGCCGCCGCTACAGTATCGTCGCCCTTGGGGAGAAGCCGACACTACAGAGATCTTTGAGAATTTTAGCCCTAAATGAGAAGAATTGAGCAAGAAACCTTAAAACCCCAATTTCTTCTTCCTCTTCTTCTTCTTCTTCTTCTTCTTCTTCTTCTTATTTCTTTCTTCTTCTTTCTTTCTTTCTTTCCCAGATCATCCACGTAGCTGCCTTCTCTGCTTCCTTAGGAACAAAAATATGTTTTAAAGCTGATCACCCCAATTTCAAAGATTTGCATTCAAAAGCAAGAGGGACAAAAATATGTTTTAAAGCTGATTTACGGAAAGCCTTCGATTCAGTTAATAGGAAGTTTATCTATAAGATGCTCCTCGATATGAACTTCCCACAGCAATTGGATTCAATCTTGCCTGGAAACTCCAAAGTTTTCGATACTCTTTAATGGCTCACCAATTGGTTTTTTTGGGAGCACGAATGGCATCCGACAAGGTGATCCACTCTCTCCGTATCTTTTTACTATTGCGATGGAAGGACTTAGCTGTATGTTGGAACACTTGGTCTTAAATGGCAGCATTAAGGTACCCATTCTTTGGTTCTGTTCATATATCACATATAACATTTGCAGATGACTTACTTATCTTTCTCCAAAATGAACCAACTTCAGTAAAGAACACGGCTACTATTATGAATGACTTTGGTATGGTTTTGGACTTGGTTAAATCATGCGCGAAAAAGTAAAGTATATATGAGCCCTTACGTTGAGGATAATGTCTTTATTGCACAAACTTTGGGGGTTAGTGAGGGAAGCTTGCCAGTTCCTTATTTGGGTCTCCCGCTCATATCCACAGGCATTCACAAAACCCCTTTGTCGACCTATCTTGCAAAAAAAAAATAAAGAATAATAGGTTTCTATCAAAAGCGGGGCGACTTCGAACTCATCCGTTGGGTATTGCACTCCTACTCTATATATTGGTGTAATGCATTTCTTCTACCTTTGGACTTCTCCAAGATATTGAGCGGTTATTAATGAACTTCTACGGAATGGCACAAATGATAAGGCAATGCATATGGTAAATTGGGATAGCATTTGCAAACCGAAAAAGATGAAGGGGGTCTAAACTTGAGAAATACTAGAGATTGGAATCAAGCATGTCCGGTGCAGCAATTGTGGGATCTTTTGCAAAACAAATGTTCCTTATGGTCACATTGGGTTTTGCTAGGTATCTTTCAAAAGAATCAATCTGGGAAATTTCAACAAGAACATACCACTCTCTGACTTGGAAAGGAATTTTAAAGGCAAGGAATTGGCTAATCAAACACATTTCCTATGCAATCTCTTCGGAACTAGTACTAATATGTGGTACGATCCTTGGGTGAATGGGAAGAGTATATTTCAATTATATGGTGTGAGAATACGAAAAGATCTCGGGGCTCCCAAAGATTGGAAGGTTTTTGAGTTCATTGCTAGCGGTGCATTGGTGTCTCCCTAATCCTATTTCTCCGAAATGTTATCACTTTGGCCGACTATTATAGTTATTCCAATCACGAACAACTCTTGAGATAAACTTATTTGGCCTCATGACAATGGCAAATTTAGTGCCACACATCTGCATGGAATCAAATTAGGCAAAGAAATAACAAGTGGGTCCCAAGCAGTTGGACATGGGATCGGTAGGGATCACAAAGACATTCCTTATGTACATGGCAGGCCCTTCTCAATAAACTACCTACAATAGACAATATGAAAAGAAGAGGTATCTATCATGTTAACCGATGCTCCCTTTGTATGCAACAAGAAGAAACTGTTGACCACCTTTATTTTGCTTGTGATTATACAAAATGGATATGGAAGGAGATTCTCCAATGATTTGAACTCAATAGATGCCGCAACCAAACTTGCACCAAGAACTAGGCGAACTCATGCAATGTTTCTCAAGAAAAGGGCCTCTCACACAACCTGGCAAAGGTTACTTCAGGATCGCTATTTGGTGGATATGGAAGGAGAGATGTATGAGAATCTTTAAATGTCAACACACAAACAATGCACAGCTATTGAAAGAGATTATTAGAGACTCAAGATCTGTATGGAGCAAGATCTCAAAAGCAGACACTTTACCCAAAGAGAAAAATATATTTTTATCAATTTTAATTTTACTATTAGCTAAAGATCTTGGGAATGATGCCAAATTTTGATATATCTGGATAAACATTTTCTATTTTGATTATAATTAGGAGTTATAGTCTACAACATGTGTAGTCATAACTATCACATTCGCACTCTATGAGTTACATGGCTTTGTCTATGACTTGTATAGATAAAGCTATTTGTAGAAACTTTACACATAATCAATTTACTTTTACTTACCAAAAAAAAAAAATAGCTATTTGAGTTACATGGTTCTTTACTGAAGTTGGTTCATTTTGGAGAAAGATAAGTAAGTCATCTGCAAATGTTATATGTGATATATGAACAGAACCAGCAATGGGTACCTTAATGCTGCCATTTAAGACTGTGTATTCCAACATACAGCTAAGTCCTTCCATCGCAATAGTAAAAAGATATGGAGAGAGTGGATCACCTTGTCGGATGCCATTCGTGCTCCCAAAAAAACCAATTGGTGAGCCATTAAAGAGTATCGAAAACTTTGGAGTTTCCAGGCAAGATTGAATCCAATTAACCCATTACTGTGGGAAGTTTATATCGAGGAGCATCTTATAGATAAACTTCCTATTAACTGAATCGAAGGCTTTCCGTAAATCAGCTTTAAAACATATTTTTGTCCCTCTTGCTTTTGAATGCAAATCTTTGACCAAGTCATTAGCAAGCAAAATGTTATGATGTATACTTCTCCCTTTGATGAAAGCAGCTTGGTTTGGGCTAATGATCTTGTGTATTATCTTTTGCATTCTATTTGCCAATACTTTGGAGATGATCTTGTAAATAAAGTTGCATAATGATATGAGTCGATAGTTCTCTAGTGAATCATTTTGCATTCTTTGAATTAAGGAAATAAAAGTGCAATTCATCTCTCTAAGAATATGACTGAAGAGAAAAAATGTTGGCAAGCCTTGATCACATCATTTCCAATAATTGACCAAGCAGTTTGGTAAAATTCACCGAAATCCATCCGGACACGGGAGGTGATCCCATTAGCTTAATCTTGGGGCAATTGGGCCCTGAAAAAGATTGAAATTGGGCGAATGGAGCTAACAATTCGGGCCACGATTGCACCTGCGTTGCAACCGCCTAAACCAGGAAGTGCAACCGCTGAGTTGTGTCTCCCGAGGGCCAGGCGGTGCAACCGCCCTTGACCGAGAGGAGGTGCAACCGCCGAAACTCGTCTTCGAGCTAGATAGGCGGTGCAACCTCCCCAACAGAGAGGTAGCACCACCTGAGCTCGGTCTTCGAAGCTCGGCGAGAGGTGCAACCGCCTCAATCGAGGAGGTGGCACCGCCTGGGGATCTCGATCTCCGAGCGGACTTCAGGCGGTGCAACCGCCCGAAAAGAGAGGTGCAACCGCCTGGGCTCGTCTCCGAGCTCTGCCAGGCGGTGCAACCTCTCCATTCAGAAGGTGCAACCGCCTGATCCGGAATTCGGGATTTGATCGTTTTGAGCTCCAAATTTGAACTGGGTTGGGGCCTATAAATACCCCACCCATTCAGCACTGAAAAGACACAGATCCACACCGAATTCTTGATCTTTTCAGTGATTCTAAGAAGCTCAAATTTGTGTAAAGTCCAAATGTTCTCCTCTTTCTGTTCTTCAAGTCTTGAGTTGTAAAGAGAGGAGAGAAAGGATCTGTAAGGGTTGTCTCCTGAGCCCGTCAAAAGGAGAGAAACTGTAAAAGGGCAAGCCTTCGCCCATTGAAGGAAGGCAGCTAGTTGACGTCGGTGACCTCGTCGGAGGAGGAAGCCAAAAGTGGAGTAGGTCAAGACTGACCGAACCACTCTAAATCTCTGGTTTGCTTTTACTTTGAGCACTTTATCATTTCTGCAAACCTCCTACATTGCTACTGCATTCAGACGTAAATCGGTGTTTTCGTACGATCTTCACACTGCAGTTTACGCTTAAGTTTTGATTCCATTTATAACTGCAAATTGCTTTCTGCGTACTCATAAAACGGTTTTCAAAGTTCAAAACTGCGTTTAGACGTAAAATTACATTTAGACGTAAAACTGCGTTTAGACGTAAAACTGCGTTTAGACGCAACACTGCGTTTAGACGTAAAACTGCGTTTAGACGTAAAACTTCGTTTAGACGCAAAACTGCGTTTAGACGCAACTGCACTTAGACGTAAAATTGCACTTAGACGTAAAACTGCGTTTAGACGCAATCTGCGCTCAAATGCAAACTGCGCTTAGACGCAAACTGCGCTTAAACGCAAACTGTGTTTAGACGCAAACTGTGTTTAGATGCAATTTTATCGGACGAACGCGGCTTTTGTTTTTAAATCGCTGAAAGTTTTCCGCTGCACTAATTCACCCCCCCCACCCCCCCCCTCTTAGTGCTCTCGATCCTAACAGACTTCCCAGGGGGTCACCCATCCTAGTACTACTCTCTCCCAAGCACGCTTAACTTCGAAGTTCTAATGGGATCCAATGCTTTTTTTTTTTTTTGGTAAGTAAAGGTAAATTGATTATGTGTAAAGTTTCTACAAATAGCTTTATCTATACAAGTCATAGACAAAGCCATGTAACTCATAGAGTGCGAATGCGATAGTTATGACTACACATGTTGTAGACTATAACTCCTAATTATAATCAAAATAGAAAATGTTTATCCAGATATATCAAAATTTGGCATCATTCCCAAGATCTTTAGCTAATAGCAAAATTAAAATTGATAAAAATATATTTTTCTCTTTGGGTAAAGTGCTCCGTTTTGAGATCTTGCTCCATACAGGATCTTGAGTCTCTAATAATCTCTTTCAATAGCTGAGCATTCTTTGTGTGTTGACATTTAAAGATTACATTACATCTCTCCTTCCACATCCACCAAATAGCGATCCGAAAGTAACCTTTGCCGGTTGTGTGAGAGGACCTTTTCTTGAGAAACATTGCATGAGTTAGCCTAGTTCTTGGTGCAAGTTTGGTTCTTGGTAGTCTATTGAGTTCAAATCATTTGGAGAATCTCCTTCCATATCCATTTTGTATAATCACAAGCAAAATAAAGGTGGTCAACAGTTTCTTCTTGTTGCATACAAAGGGAGCATCGGTTAACATGATAGATACCTCTTCTTTTCATATTGTCTATTGTAGGTAGTTTATTGAGAAGGGCCTGCCATGTACATAAGGAATGTCTTTGTGATCCCGGTCGATCCCATGTCCAACTGCTTGGGACCCACTTGTTATTTCTTTGCCTAATTTGATTCCATGCAGATGTGGCACTAAATTTGCCATTGTCATGAGGCCAAATAAGTTTATCCAAGAGTTGTTCGTGATTGGAATAGCTATAATAGTCGGCCAAAGTGATAACATTTTGGGGAAATAGGATTAGGGAGACACCAGGTACCGTTAGCAATGAACTCAGAAACCTTCCAATCTTTGGGAGCCCCGAGATCTTTTCGTATTCTGTCACCATATAATTGAAATATACTCTTCCCATTCACCCAAGGATCGTACCACATATTAGTACTAGTTCCAAAAGAGATTGCATAGGAAATGTGTTTGATCGAACTCGTTTTGCGTGCATCGTCCCTCACCTTTGTGCAGGTAACGGACGGTATACCGAAGACCGGGGACCCTCGCGCACCCCGAAACCCTCGAACGGTCTCGGAATCGCCAATCTCAGATCTCTCTGATGCACACGAGGCCGACCGCGCACCGGACATGACAAGCGTGCGCCGAAACCCTCTGAACTTTCTCGTACGAACTCGGAATCGCTATTGTGACTCCATTCCGGAAAGCTCTCTCGGAGCCCCACGTGACTGACTGCGTAGTGGTCACGACAAATTTTGAGGCCCAAAACCATCGCCTCGGAGGTCGACGCGAGATGTTTTGGTCGCTCGGGGCACAAAAAGGAGTGCAACACGAGGACTTCCCAAGGGGTCACCCATCCTAGTACGACTCTCGCCCAAGCACGCTTAACTTCGAAGTTCTAATGAGATCCGGTGCTTTAGTGCTGGTATGATCGCGCTTGTTTTGTGTGCGTCGTCCCTCGTCTTTGTGCACGTCACGGACGGCGTATCGATGACCGGGGACCCTCGCGCGCCCCGAAACGCTCGAACGATCTCGGAATCACCATTTTCGAATCTCTCCGATGCCCACGAGGCCGACCGCACATCGGACACGACAAGCATGCGCCGAAACCCTCTGAACTTTTTCGAACGAACTCGGAATCGCTATTGCGACCCCATTCCGGAAAGCTCTCTCGGAGCCCCACGAGACTGACTGCGTAGCGATCACGGCAAATTTCGAGGCCCAAAACCATCACCTCGGAGGTCGACGGGAGAGGTTTTGGTCGCTCGGGGCACAAAAAGGAGTGCAACACGAGGACTTCCCAGGGGGTCACCCATCCTAGTACTACTCTCGCCCAAGCACGCTTAACTTCGGAGTTCTGATGGGATCCAGTGCTTTAGTGCTGGTATGATCACACTAGTTTTGTGTGCGTCGTCCCTCGCCTTTGTGCACATCATGGACAGCGTATCGACGACCGGGGACCCTCGAGAGCCCCGAAACGCTAGAACGATCTCGGAATCGCCATTCTCGGATCTCTCCGATGCCCACGAGGCCGACCGTGCATCGGACACGACAAGCATGCGCCGAAACCCTCTGAACTTTCTCGAACGAACTCGGAATCGCTATTGCGACCCCATTCTGGAAAGCTCTCTCGGAGCCCCACGAGACTGACGGCGTAGAGGTCACGGCAAATTTCGAGGCCCAAAACCATCGCCTTGGAGGTCGACGGGAGAGGTTTTGGTCGCTCGGGGAACAAATAGGAGTGTAATACGAGGACTTCCCAGGGGGTCACCCATCCTAGTACTACTCTAGTACAAAGCACGCTTAACTTCGGAGTTCTGATAGGATCCGGTGCTTTAGTGCTGGTATGATCGCACTCGTTTTGTGTGCGTCGTCCCTCGCCATTGTTCACGTCCCGTACGGCGTACCGACGACCGGGGTCCCTCGCGTGCCCCGAAACCCTCGAACGATCTCGGAATCGCCATTCTCGGATCTCTCTGATGCCCACGAGGCCGACGGTGCACCGGACACGACAAGCGTGCGCTGAAACCCTCTGTACTTTCTTGAACGAACTCGGAATCGCTATTGCGACCCCATTCCGGAAAGCTCTCTCGGAGCCCCACGAGACTGACTGCTTAGCGATCACAGCAAATTTCGAGGCCCAAAACCATCGCCTCGGAGGTCGACGGGAGAGGTTTTGGTCGATCGGGGCACAAAAAGGAGTGCAACACGAGGACTTCCCAGGGGGTCACCCATCCTAGTACTACTCTCGCCCAAGCACGCTTAACTTCGGAGTTCTGATGGGATCCAGTGCTTTAGTGCTGGTATGATCACACTAGTTTTGTGTGCGTCGTCCCTCGCCTTTGTGCACATCATGGACAGCGTATCGACGACCGGGGACCCTCGAGAGCCCCGAAACGCTCGAATGATCTTGGAATCGCCATTCTCGGATCTCTCCGATGCCCACGAGGCCGACCGTGCATCGGACACGACAAGCATGCGCCGAAACCCTCTGAACTTTCTCGAACGAACTCGGAATCGCTATTGCGACCCCATTCTGGAAAGCTCTCTCGGAGCCCCACGAGACTGACGGCGTAGAGGTCACGGCAAATTTCGAGGCCCAAAACCATCGCCTCGGAGGTCGACGGGAGAGGTTTTGGTCGCTCGGGGCACAAATAGGAGTGTAATACGAGGACTTCCCAGGGGGTCACCCATCCTAGTACTACTCTAGTACAAAGCACGCTTAACTTCGGAGTTCTGATAGGATCCGGTGCTTTAGTGCTGGTATGATCGCACTCGTTTTGTGTGCGTCGTCCCTCGCCATTGTTCACGTCCCGTACGGCGTACCGACGACCGGGGTCCCTCGCGTGCCCCGAAACCCTCGAACGATCTCGGAATCGCCATTCTCGGATCTCTCTGATGCCCACGAGGCCGACGGTGCACCGGACACGACAAGCGTGCGCTGAAACCCTCTGAACTTTCTTGAACGAACTCGGAATCGCTATTGCGACCCCATTCCGGAAAGCTCTCTCGGAGCCCCACGAGACTGACTGCTTAGCGATCACGGCAAATTTCGAGGCCCAAAACCATCACCTCGGAGGTCGACGGGAGAGGTTTTGGTCGATCGGGGCACAAAAAAGAGTGCAACACGAGGACATCGCAGGGGGTCACCCATCCTAGTACTACTCTCGCCCAAGCACGCTTAACTTCGGAGTTCTGATGGGATCCGGTGCTTTAGTGCTGTTATGATAGCACTCATTTTGTGTGCGTCGTCCCTCGCCTTTGTGCACGTCACGGACGGCGTATCGACGACCGGGGACCCTCGCGCGCCCCAAACGCTCGAACGATCTCGGAATCGCCATTCTCGGATGTCTCTGATGCCCACGAGGCCGACCGCGCATCGGACACGACAAGCGTGCGCCGAAACCCTCTGAACTTTCTCGAACGAACTCGGAATCGCTATAGCGACCCCATTCCGGAAAGCTCTCTCAGAGCCCCCACGAGACTGACTGCGTAGAGGTCACGGCAAATTTCGAGGCCCAAAACCATCGCCTCGGAGGTTGACGGGAGAGGTTTTGGTCGCTCGGGGCACAAAAAGGAGTGCAACACGAAGACTTCCTAGGGGGTCACCCATCCTAGTACTACTATCAACCAAGCAAGCTTAACTTCGAAGTTCTGATGGGATCCGGTGCTTTAGTGCTGGTATGATCGCACTCGTTTTGTGTGCGTCGTCCCTCGCCTTTGTGCACGTCACGGACGGCGTACCGACGAACGGGGACACTCGCGCACCCCGAAACCCTCGAACGATCTCAGAATTGCCATTCTCGGATCTCTCCGATGCCCATGAGGCCGACCGCGCACCGGACATGACAAGCGTGCTCCGAAACACTCTGAACTTTCTCGAATGAACT